>VDFB02358134.1:234421485-234540854 GCA_007258455.2 Sequoia sempervirens
TCCAACATGCCTACATTGATATTTTATTAGTTTGGTGTACCATGCTTAAATATATATTACATATGTTTTGTTAAGTAAATCATAGTATACTCTAAGACAGTGTCATGGTGTTTTGGTTTGCATCCTTATGCGGAGCAAGCCTTTACCTTGAGGTTCAAAAGATAATATGGTCAAGATGTGAAGGTGTTAGATTCAATAATTCAAGCCATTATACCTTCTATAGTGAAAGTTATAAATGACAGTGTTCTAGTCTAGGATTTGACAGAGTAAAGTGTTGATGAAGGCCTCATGAAATGCTTTGTATTCCTTTGGAGAGATAGATATGGTTATGCGGACTTGAGGATATGCTCAAAGAGGTATATGGGTTCATCGTTGTAAGTCTCAGATGTTTTGATGTACAACACTACAATATCCTATGTTTAAAAGTATTACAATCTATCTAGGATGCTCGATTTTCATCAATTCAATGTGTTTCTCTTCTTGTGCCAACTCATAATGATCAGATACTTTAGAAGAAGGTTGAAGAGATATTGTGCATAATCTATAGTGTTCACATCCTACTCTGCATGATGTTTTTGGTTTCTCCTTGTAGTGTAAAGTTGAACAATTGGCAATTTTGGTGGTGGTATCATTGTTTGGGCTGATAGGCTTGTTTCCTTCACCTGTGGTTGGTCTTGATTAATTAATCTTACTTTGGAGGTTGTGTTGAGATGTTTTTGGTCCTATTATGTTGTGTTTTAATCCGCAAGTCATTTTCTCTTCATAATGTATATGCTTGGAGTTGACCTATGTTATATCATGCATTTCATCTAAAGGTCATCTTGAAGCTAAACTATTTGTGGTTTTGAGTTGTTGTAGAGTATATTTATATAATATGTAAATCATTTGTGAAGGAAACAATGAATGATGAATTTAAATTGAGTAGTGTGTTGAAGATGAGGTGTGTGAAGTATGTATGATGGAATAATTATGTGAAAAAGGGACTGCAACATCAATATCTGTTGGATGCTTCTTTCATAAGCAATTCATATTCATATTTCTCATTATAATTTTCATGTATCCTACTCTGAGATAGTGAGTCTCAATAGGTCCTTGTATCTTTCCCTAAGTTTGTGCACCTTAGTCTATAAGTCCATAGGCAATGAGCCTTAAACAATATTGTAATTTTGTAAGTAGTGAGCTTCATATATTGTGAGTTAACTCTCACTATGGTTCTTCCCTCATTGGGTTTTCCATGTAAAAATATTGGTGTCCATGTGTGGTGCATGTTTTTCTTTCTTCTCTTCTTTTACTCAATATGATGTGATGATTAATATGCAAATGAGAATGGTTAAGTGTTAATATATGTTGATTCACCCCCTCTCAACACTACAATGTGTTCAACGACAAATTGAAACACAATCTATGAAGGTGATTACAATGTCAAAGAGGAAAAGTTGTAGACTTACAAAGCTCAATTTGAAGGAAATGAAGATTGAGCTCTAAGACCCTATCATTATTCTTTGTGATAACACCAATGCAATAAATATTTTAAAGAATCTAGTGATGCACTCAAGAACAAAAAAAATTGCAATCAAGTATCACTTCTAGAGGGAAAAGATTGCAAAGAAGGAAATAAGATTGGAATATGTTGATACAAAGGAGAAAGTTGCAAATATATTCACGAACCAACTTCCTAAGGAGACATTTGAGTTTCTCTGGTAGAATTTGGGAGTTGTTGCTCCCTCCTTTTGAATCAAGAGGAAGCACAAGGAGAGGGGGAAGTCTATTTGAGAAACAGGTTTTTGGATGGTGTAATGTACCAATAAATGTGGAAAAGGTTGCAAAAATGGTGCCTCCTTGCAGGGCGAGTAAGTGGATGTAAGCATAGGCATTGTTGACCATTTTCTATTGATGTCCAAGGATTAGAGAGTGAGCTCAAAATGATGAATTGAAGAGTGAGTGAGCTTGGAATATTGAATTGTTTAGAAAGAATAATCTTAGAATACCATATCTTCCACAAGGGGAGAAAATTCTACAACAAATAAATCATTTTGAAAGCTAGTGTGGTGGTGTCCAACATTTTGTTGTTTTCCATTTAGGAGCCTCATATCCTTGTACAATTGACATCTAGATGTCCATTCCTAAAGCCATAAAATAGGACTCCATCCTAACTTTCCAAAATGCAAAATTAAATCCATCAAATACTAGTACTTTGTTTCTAGAAGAACTTTCTTTTGCCATCTTGGATCTACTTTAATAGGTTAGGCTTCTTCAAAGGAACTTAACTATGATACCAATTGAAGGGCACACAATCTACTGAGAGGGGGGTGAATAATTAGATCTAAGCAATTCTAGAATCCTTCACTTGTACTATCGTTATATAGTTTTTCAACATGAAGAGCACATAATCACATAATAAATTAATCATAACACAACACAAGATAGCACAAGATATACATGGAAACCCTAGATGGGAAAAACCACGGTGAGAATAGTTGCTTGGATCTACTACCTAAATCTAGCCTCACAATGTAGAAATATAATAAGTGAGATTACAATATGAAGTAGGCACCAACCTACTGGAGACACCAATCCCCTATTGAATCTATAGGCACCAACCTACTAGAGATAAAAATCCCCACTAGAAAGAGACACCAATCCCTAATAGAATAATACAATAGGTAGAACACCAGTCCTATTAGAATACAGAGATGAAGCTGACATATTTGAAATATAACTCTGATATGTACCAGAGTCACAACTGACACTCTTCCACACTGAGAATGATCTTCTGATATGGGCACTCCCTCTTTTCTTCATAGTTTTGTACTCAAAATCACCTTACTTGATACAACCAATACAACAAAAAAATATGCAACCCATACACCTATAATGCATATAAATATTTGAAATATATACATGACATTATATTAACACTCTTCCATGTCGGCTAGGGATCTGCAAATAACCAAGATGACATAAGATGGACCTAAATTCAATTTACATGAAACATGCAATACAATGGTCTAAACACAAATCTCTTATTGCCAAAAGAACTTGATGTCATGTGCCACCACAAGAACCATAAGTAGGTCCTATCCTCACTCCATACACAAGATTTGAGTTCTACATGCTACTAGTTGTTATTGCACACACCTTGAACTTTGAATAGCTTGAAAAACCTTCTAACACTTCAAACTTTTTGCATGTTGAACATGTATTCTCTAGAAACACAATAAATTGATAAAATAATTATATCGACATACTCTCCTTCCAAAATGCAAATCAATACTACATTTTTGCAAAAAAATTCTACCATATTTAGAAATATCTTTGCGCAAACTTTTGGACCACCACACTCTTACTGACTGCATACCCGACATGGTATAATAAACACACCAACAATTTGAAGGCAATCATAATTCAAAAAAACTTAGTGTATGTTACTTGATATAGGATATGATTGATTGGACAATATACACACTGATAAACAACATACTTCCATAACTTTAATTCAAATGAAAATTCTTGTACTCCTACAATCTCTTTCATCTTTAACAACCTTCATATCTAATAATCTCGACACCCATTGATAACAACTATCAACAACCTTTGACATCAATGACAACCTATGTTTAACACAGATAAGGTAAAAGATCAAGCCACTTGAGATGTGTTAGGATGTCGCTTCACCAAGACTCATAGTTATCCTTTTCCAAGATGACCATAAAAGAATGAACAATTTACCCATGATACTTCCTCAAATGAAAAATCAAAGACTGATAACTTCAATACATGTAGATTAGATCAAATGAAGTCATCTCATGCAAACATATCCTTTCCAGGTGCCAAGATGTCCAAGTAATTAAGTAAACTATGAAATCACAATTTAAACCGAATAAAATGTACCTGGGGTAGATTTTGGAAAAGTGCATGTGAATGGATCTAAAAAGATTTGAAATACCTTTACAATGTCGTAAGAATTACAAAATTTGAAGATATAGGTGAAAAGTTATGAGCTTGAAAGCATAAAATGATGATATAATTTTTATTGAGAATAATTTAATATACCAATAACAAAATTTGATGATGATACCTACACCACTAGAAATCACTCAGAACCAAATTTTTGATGATATCTTGTTTGACTACTTTTGACATCATATGCCCAAGTTATGGAAAAAATAAAAAATAGCTCTCCTTTAAGGAAAATGAGGGATAGGAGGGGGCGAGGAGGTCAACCATACGAATGACATCAATGTGATGACATACCAATGTTATCTGATGGAAAAAGAACATACAAGTGGAATATTTTTTATGTTGGTAAGAAAATCCTCATTACTTAAAAATTTTCATAACTGAAATATTAGCTTTGACATGAAATATGTGTTTAGGTTCCGATTGTTGGGAATAGAACTTGATAAGGGGATCACTTGCCAAAAAAATAGAAGGTATCAATAAAAGCTACCACTCGGTTGAGAGTTAGCTGTGGGCAGTGGTTGGGGCCTACTGACTTGTTTGACGCTATTGACAAGGTACATTGAGTACCCTGCAACCAATGAACATATCTTTCCTTATTTTGATTTGATGATTTTGAATCGCTTTTTTTTTAAAACTTTTTTGGAATTTTTTTAAAAACCAAAGATTTTTTTTTAACTAGAAATTTTTTACCTGTGTAGTGAAGAATGGTGGCTTAGGGGTCGTACGATTGTACAAATTTCCATGTGAAAATATTAGGGCCTTAGTTTCTTTTTCTTTTTTCCAACTTTACCAAATTTGATGAAATGGTAGATGATCCTTAAGTTTTTGGCCATTTTGGACTCAATAGTGATGTGCATTTCACTCTAGGATGAGCTAATTTTTCCCTCAAGGCTGGATCTCTTATAATTTAGACAAGAAGTCATAGATCTAGTGCTTTGATACTATTGGAGTTGATAGTGAACCCCATAGCTCCCAAAAATCATTTACAACCAAAACACCTATCACATTTGAAGAGAGAAAATAATGATTATTCTCATACAACCTTGAGAAGAGAATTGATCCATAAATGTATTTGACGTTGAATACTAAATATGAATTGAATGGAATGATTAAAATGTACAAATGAATATGTATAAAAGAAAAAGCGCAAAACCTAGATGAGGATTTGGTTAGATTGTGACAAGTGTCCTAATCCTATGCATGAGATAACTTTACCTATAAATATCCCAATCTAATTATAAAAAAGCACTCCTAAGTTTAACTTAAAAGTGAAATAAAGTAATAAGGGACCTAATAATTAAATAATGACTAATTAATGACAAGGTGATTTTCCTAAAATTACTCTAATAAGAAATACCACATATTAACAACAATGGGTGCTTAAGGAGGTGCCACAAGATTGTAAGCCCTATGAATTAGGGGAACTAACTAATAATGAGACAAATATGTGCTATAGAAGCTACCAGATAGTAGGTCATTGAAGATCAAGCATAATCCTTGTGTATAATTTCTCAATGCTAGATGAAGGTTTTCATCCATGGTTAGATTATGGAAATATGGGGTTTTTTTCTCTAATATTCAATAACAAATGAACAAGATATTTGATCTATTTGAGGAAATTTTTTGATAAAAACATTTATGTCATAACTAATCTTTGACTTAGCTTAAATAAGCACTTGCTCACTCACTTTCCCTCTAAGATACAATTTCAAACTCTTTCCTTTGCCCTCTAAAAGAACTTCACTTCACAAACCATTGGTTAAAATCATTTAAAGAAATCAAAATGATTACATAACATAGAAATACCCTATAATTAGAGGCTCATAAAATAGGACACTTAAGTATTACAAAGTCATTTCTCTAATTTATTTCCCCAAGCCCATGGGAAATAGAAAATAGGTTAAGGAACATCCAACATTCTTATGGAAAAGGGGATATGATAATCTAGATCACTATTTACTTTTGGAGGGACTTCCAAAAATGGGAGAGGAAGGGGAAGTTTTTATAATGACAGTGTTTGGGTGAGACAAGAAGATGATGAAAAGATGGGGAAAGGCAATAAATTACAACCAATGTAAATGAAGATCAAGTCTTCTCCTTAAATTAGAAGGCGGAAATTTTTGTTATAATTTATCCTATGATTTACTTTTACATGAATCCTAGAAAGACAATCACCTACCATCCACTTCTCTTGTAGTATACACCATAATGCTTAATAGGTAATATTTTACAAATATGAACATAAAATATTGTTGTCAGAAGGTTCATTTTTTAAAGAATTGTTCATAAAATTTGATATTAGGATTGTTGATTTTAATCATCAAGATAGAAAGCATAAAATAATGTCCAAACTCAAAAATACCTTGAAGAAATACATCTATTCAACCAAAGAAAATTTAGATTCATTTGACAACATTGAGAAATTTCAACTAAATAGCAAAATGAATCACCCAAGAGAAAACTCACATTCTTTTATAATTTTCTTTTAGATTTTCCCTTTTTATTTATAAATTTTAGATGCTAATGTTAAATTTGGCTTTTTTTTTCCTTTTGAATTATGTTATTTCGAAGTAAATTGGCAACTCAAATTCCTATATAAGCTACATAATTTTTTTTTTTTAAAAAAAATATTTATAATAAGTTCAAAAACAACTTTCAAATCTATTTCTAGGGCCTTCTAAAGTTTCAATACCCTTTTAACTTGAACCAAAAGGCTTTGAACTTTGGGGTAATAGTAGCAAAAACTACACATTTTCAAAAAATATTTGTATTTTCTTTTTCTTTTTTAAATAGTGGGAGATTGTGGGTTCAAGTCTTGTCATGGTCACAACAATGTAAATAAAAATATTATAATCTACACTAGAAAATGAAATGTAAATACAATGCTTCCTATTCTAAAACTACTTGCAAATCTCATGATTAAGCAAACAATGGAATTTGAATGCTTACAAACAAATGAATAAAATTATCAAATTTGAAATCCCATGATGAAGTAGATTTGTTAAAATGGAAGTGGTTGCTCAATGCAACATAATATGATGTGTCAATTTATTAATTTTTGGTAGGGAGGATGGACAGTGAAGATTCAAAGATGAGATCTACAATGGCGACTCAATGAGCACTTTCCTACGATCAAGGAAAAAATGAATGGTTTAGATTTAGTTTGTTTAAGATGAATGACTAAAAATGCATTTATTAAATATGGTTGTTTGTTCCAACCATAAAAGTCAAACTTAAAATTGGGAGGGAAATATATTCATTTTGGGATGGGAAAGGGAATATAGGTAAATTAAATAATAAAATATTATTTAATTTAGTTATTCATGGGAACCGAGATTACATTATTTAATTAGATGTGATGTTAGATTAGACTAATTAAATAATATTTATTTAATTACACTGAGAGGCCTGTCTACAGTGGCAACATGTATATGGTGTAAACAAAAACTCTTTTAATTATATTGAGAGGCATGCCTACAGTGGCAACATGGACCTAGTGTAAACAAAAACTCTTGATGTGAAATTTGATGTCTACCTGATGGTTGAATGCATGGACATCATGGTCTTTTCTAGACATTGATGGTAGTGGAAGATGAGGCGCGATCACAGTCTTCACTAGATGTGGATGGTAGTGGAAGATGAGGCATGAGTAACTAAACACATAGAAGAATAGTGTGAAGTGTAAGCGATATTCGAGGGTGGTGGGAGAGTCATTCGGTCTATTAAGAGGAATAGCCAAGTCCATGATGTCATTCAATGCCCGATATTTACATATGAATTTTCATTTCAAGTTTTGTTATGCTTAGCTCCACTCCTGCAATTCCTCTACCACGACCTTTAGGTTTGCATTTATAGTGATGAGGATGTCAAATTATGGAAAGGGAATTGAAGAAACCTCTACAAAACTTTGGGTGAAAAAATCTCATACCCACATTGTTCAAGATGGGAAGGAATGATGAACAAGAGTTGATTTCAAAAGAATGTATTATGGAGGTGGAAGAAATTGTGAATGAAAGTAAAAGAAAGAATGAGCAAGGGAAAGAGAAAACCACAGTGAGTAGGCATTTGCATTTGCCAAAGGCTATGATGGACAACAAGGCATATGCATACACCCTCCACATGGTGTCTTTGGGGCCTTACCACCTCCACACTCTGAAAGATGTTCCAATGGGAGATTACCACCAATTCCTCACACATCTCTCACAAATGGATGCCTACAAGCTTAGATTTGCAAGGAAATAAACCACCAATAACCCATCAATCATCAACGCCCTTGTCGAAAAGACAAAAAAAAGAAAAGAAAAGATATTAGTTCTTAAGGAATTTTATGACCGGAAGATGGTTGAGGTTGATTCCAGAAGGTATTCTATCATTATTGAAAATATTTGTTTAACCACCAAGATAATATATTTGCACATCTATAACTGTCCATATCCTTTTCATAAGCTTGGAAGATAAGATAGGGCATGCCTGCTATATACAGGAAGATTCACCTTTCGTAGTAATCCAACCATCATGTGCTTCACTTGATGCTTTTTCATTTGTAAAAATGCCCTCATTTTCACTGCTTTTCTTCCTCTTTGACCATATTATTTAATAATAATCAATTTTGCTTACAGATACCACTCCTATTTCATTCCTGTGCAATTTGTGTCAGGAAAAGTATGGACTATGTTAAATAGATTTAGTAGATGGATGTTTTTACAATACATTTGTGGCCAATTGCTAGTTTATTTGATGACGTGGTATAAATTTGTCCCCACCCAAATAGTCACTTGGGCAAATACAAATACTTCCCTTTGTAGATTCACATTATGCAAATTTCCATTTATATAGACCTTTAGGCACTTCCTTGCCTACATGCCAACGAGTAGAGAAAAAATCATATATCACTACAAGTCCACTTTTTCTATTATCACATCAATCATATCCTTAACCATACTTCTAACTTTCATTAAAATTAGTGTTAGTGTTAGAATTATATATATATTTATATGGTTAGGCTAGAGTTAGAGTTAGAGTTAGAATTAGTGTTAGTTTTAGTTATAGGGTTAGGATTATAGAGTTACAATTAGGGTTAGAATTATAGTTAGAGTTCAATTAGGGTATTTAAGGTTAGTGTTAAAATTAGTGTTTAATTGTAACCCTAATCCTAATTCTAACCCTAATCGTAACACTAACACTAATTGTAACCCTAACCCTAACTCTAACTCTAACATTAACATAATTCTAACTGTACCCTGAATCCTAATTCTAGTTCTAAGTTTAACCCTACACCTAACCCTATTTCTACAACTAACACTAATTTAAATTGTAACCCTAACCCCAACCCTAACCCTAACATTAACCCTAAAACTAACACTATTTTTAATGCTAACTCTAACCCTAACACTAATTCTAACCTTATGCTTAATTTTAATTCTAACTCTAACTCTTTCCCTAATCCTAACACTAACACTATTTCTAACCCTAACCCCAACTCTTATTCTAGATTTAACCCTAACCCTAACCCTAACTCTAACTAGAACATTAATTCTACCCTACCCTTAACTCTAATTCTAACTCTAAATGCACCCTAACCATAGAACAATAACACCAATTCTAACCTAAACCCTAAGTCTTCTAACTTTAAACCTAATCCTAACTCTATTTTCAATATTAACACTAATTTTAACTATAACCCTGACCCTAATCGTAACTCTAACACTAGTTGTATTTCTAATCCTAACCCTATAACTAAAACTAACACTAATTCTAACTCTAACTCTAACTCTAACCTAACCATATAAATCTATATAAAATTCTAACACTAACACTAATTATAATAAAAGTCACAATTATCACGGTTAAGAATACAATTGAAGTTACAATTGGGGCTAGGTTTCAAGTAGGGTTAGGGTTCAATTGGGGTTATTATTTGATTAAGGTTAGAGAATTTCAATAAGGGTAAATGTTTAGTTGGGGTTAGGGTTGGGGTCAGGGTTCAAATATGGTTAGTGTTAGGATTCAATAAGGGTTTAGTTAGAGTTGGGGTTAAGGTTAGGGTTCAATTAGGGTTAGAGTTATGGTTAGGGTTTAATTACATAGTGTTTAGTGTTAGGGTTATGGATAGAGTTGAATTATGATTAGTGTTCAATTATGATTAGGATACAATTACAGTTAGGGTTCAATTAGAGTGAAGGTTAATATAGGGTTAATGTTAGAGTTCAATTAAACTAAATTGTGTTAACTTAGGGTTAGGGTTAGGATTGGAGTTCAAATATTGTTAAGGTTAGGGTTCAATTAGGATTAGTATTGTGATTCAATTAGGGTTATAGTCCATTTAGGATAAGGGTTAGTGTTAGGGTTAGGATCAAGGTTAGAGTCAAGGTTTAATAAGGGTTGGGCTAGAGTTCAATTAGTGTTAGAGTTTGTGTTCAATAAGGTTATGGTTAGGATTCAATTAGGGTTAGGGTTTGAGGGTTCAAGTTCAATAATGGTATTTATTCACATAGGGTTAGGGTTAGGGTTAGTTTTCAATTATTCACTTAGGGTTAGGATTAGGGTTAGGGTTAGTATTCAATTAGGGTTAGTGTTATAGTTAGAGTTCAATTAGGGTAAATGTTAATGTTAGGGTTAGGGTTCAATTAGGGTTACAATTTAATTAAGGTTCAAAGTTAGGGTTAGTGTTCAATTATAACCCTAACCCTAATACTAATCCTATCCCTAACCCTAAAACTAATACTATTTCTAACTCTAACTCTTACCCTAATAGTAACACTAACTCTATCCCTAACCCTAATCCTAACCCTAGCCACAACCCCAACCCTAACCCTAAAATGAACACTAACTCTAATTCCAATTTTAACCCTAATTGTAACCCTACCGCTAACCCTAATTTTATCTCTAACCCTAACACTAACCCTAACCCTAATCTTAACCCTAAACCTAAAACTAGCACTATTTTTAACCCCAACCTTAACTCTAAATCTATATCTTACCCTGACCCTAATTTTATAACTAACAATAATTCTAATTGTAACCCTAACCTTAATCCTAACCCTTACCTTAACACTAACCTTGAAACTAACACTAATTATTTTTATAACCCTAACCCTAACCCTAATTCTAAAAGTAACACTAATTATAAGTGTAACCCTAACCCTAATTCTAAAATAATACTAATACTAAATATAACCATAATCCTAACCTTAACTCTTACTCTAGCTCTAACTTTAACCCTAATTATTTTAAACCCTAACCCTAACCCTAGATCTGTTTGTAACCCTAACCCTAACCATAACTTTGAATATATCTATTATCTCAACCCTAACAAAAATTCATTTAATTACATCTCTAACTGTAACATAAACCCCAAACCCAATCTTAACCCTAACCCTAACCCTAATATTAGCCCTAACCTAACCTTAACCTTAACCTTAACCCCAACCCTAACCTTAAACATGCAACATGCCCATTTTTTTACTTAGTAACTTCCTATGTTTTAACCTCAAGTAAATAGTTTTAGCATCTAACTTCATGAGCAATAATTTTTTTCTTTTCAAATGTAAAGATAACATGCATATTTGAAATAAACATCATTCCAAAATTTCCCATTGCATTAAATCAAAGCTTACATCTTTCCAAAGTATTGATTCCATGTTTCATAATTTAATGATAACATATCACTTTTATAATTTTTCCATAGTAATGGATACAAAAATACATACAAGGCTCCATTGAGCTTACTAGAAATAGATACATGAATGGTCTAGGTGACCTCCATCAAATCTTGGTCACCAACTGATGAGGAGAAGTATCACTCAAGTGTTTTTCTGCCAACCTTGAATTAACTACGGTCTTTGACACATCTACCAAATTTTGTAGATGGCCCTACCCTATGATGAAGAGATTGGTTTGGTAACCTCATAATAATAATGACCTTCCTTGAGCTTGGTGTTGTGTCCTACATATCTAGATCTTTCACACAATGGCTACAACCTACCATGTGACATTACTTGCCTAGTATGTAAACCCGGATCACAATGAACTGATAGTGTGAATAGTGGGAACTTACACTACTTTGGCCAAAGTATTCATTAGCCCTAATTCAGGATGGACGTCACACACTCAACCACCTTCCTAGCTTGATTTGTATTTGACCATTCATATTCTAAGCATAGGCTATCCCCTTTCACCATGGATTAATCTAACCCTAGGGACAACCTATTAACTCTTACATTTACTATGACACTTCTAAGTAATTCAAAGTAATTCTAGGGCTCATCTAAGTTAAGCATCTACTATATAAGATCTATCTATATTATAGTATTTAATGCTACTATAAACACCCATTCCTTATTCTGGAATATATACACACACACACACATACACTCAAATAGTAAAGATTCCTAGACTAGGTACATCAAGAAATCTTTCACTTTCACACAAAGAATAGAATAACCTTTCCAAAGTAAAAAATTAAGCAAGTTTCCCAAACAAGGCAAAAAAATACACACAATATTTTTGAATTCATACAAAAAATAAAAGAGTAGAAATCAACATGCCTATTTATCCAAAGCTCCAATCGATTAAACTAGATTCCTAGCTCAACTTTCCCAAAATCAGCAAGCAATTCCCAACTATCTCTCTTCCACTCACCAAAATATTACACTAAAAAAACTCTCACAAACTCTTAGAAACTACTCACAAACTCATAAACTTAGAAAATCAGAATAACAACTTAGAAAATAAGCAGCAAGTGTGCATAATGCATTCCAATTGAGGGAGAAAGCACCTCTATTTATGCACAAATGTGAGCAACTGCAGGCTAGAAACAAGTTATCAAAGATGACACTTCTCAATCCAAAAGGTTTGACTCAACAAGAAGAAGAAAAGATGGAAACTAAAATCATTGCACAATAAACACATGCACAACCAAATTTCACTATGAAGAATGAGTCGCCCATTCAAATGGACAATAAGAATAACAATCATAAATTGTTTCTACAAGTTGACTCAATTTGGCCAACTTCTCATTTGACCGTTTCTCATATTTCAATTTGCTTCATATGATGGAACTTGAATTGCAGATTAGACTTCTAATTGGTTCACACTATTCATAAGTTGGAGCCACCAAAATATCACACATCCTATCTTTTGGGTTTCTATTTGCTAAAGACTAGGTCAAAGTTTCTTGTACATTGCATATCCACTTTTCCTTCATGTTTTGACTTAGTCTTGGCTATTTCTAATGCAAGAGCATCCAATGGTGTAAGGGCAATCCTGCATCACCCAAAAAGATTTGCATTTCCTTTTACTAGTTTCGTAGATGTTTTATTGCAGTTTTGGATACCCTTTTCATCATAATGTAATTCCCAACTTTCAGTTTTGCTTTTTTGCTTTTTTTGGTCAAATGCTATTTTTAGTAGGTACTAGAATTTGAAGGTATTTGGGGACAAAAATTATATGGGAGGATTTAGAATGGAAAAATAAGAACATTGGAGAAAGAATCAGGTCGAGAGCATTCCCAGTTTGAAAGATATTGCAGTTTCAGTCTCCCATAATTGCACCTGAAAACCTTCTAGATCAGATTTGAGGAATTAAATGGCCCTGAAATGGCCCCAAATTTTTTTGAAATCAGCATAGTGGTTTTTGAGCACGTTCTTGACTCCGAGACCTTTCCAACGATTCAAATGGTTTGAAAAACAGAGTCCTAGGTCAAAAGTTATGGCTCACGGAAGTTAGTGCACTTTCAAAAATGTGCTAATTTTTGAATAAGGTTTTAAAATTTGAATTCCAAAATTGTAATTTATGCGCCAAACCGCCAAAACTCATAATTCGAATGTGGCTCCAAAACTGAAAAGGAGCTATTTATGGGGGGGATTTTTTGATTTTTGCTTTTTGGGGAAAAGTTTGCATGCTGTGAAAAGGGGAATTCTGTAGTTTTTGTAGCCGGCATGTATTGTAGAGCTCGAGGACTTGAGATCCTTTGCATGTAAGAATTTCATCATTCTGAATAAATAATATTCTCTATTGTGTGTGTTATATTTTGTGTCTTGGGTTAGCACCCTCGCCAATTTCATCTTTCACATTGGTTTGCATTTGATTCTATGTGCTTTAGTCCAACGTTGCCAATGTTTCACATTACTCAACACTTTAAATACTTAATACATTGCTTAATGTTTATGCACAACCTTCTAACTTAAGCGCTATTCCTTATTTTTACACAATATACTATATGTATATGCTACACATTATGCATGGTATATGTTGTGTTTAATATGCTATACGCTTAATAAACAATTTAGGCTATTTGGAATCATTAACATATATTTAATATATATATATATATATATATTATATATATATACATAACATAATATGTATATATATCTCAAATTATAGGTTTATAAAATATTTTATTCGATATTCGAATACACATACATATTCTCATATTTCACACATTGTTGCATGCGTATATATACACACACACATATATATATGCGTATGTATATATATATTAATATAGTAGGATAATGTTTCCTTTTCGTCAATTCATACTCGTATGTTTTTTTTTTTAGACTGTAGGAATCGGGTAGCACGACCCCCTATAAACTGCAGTGCGCCTGGTAAACTTTTTAACGTGACCGGCGGCGCTGGCGCGACACGCCCTCCGGTACAACGGGACGGGGGAGACTAGAACTCGTGACCAGCTGAGCCGCAACGAAATTACTTAGCCAACCGAGCTAGGGCCCCCGCCCAATTCATACTCGTATGTTAATATATATATATATATTCATGCCTTGATATTTAAACACATATATTCACAGTCACATTGATCGACATATATACATGAAATATATATATTTGCGAGTGTGTCATTTTTGTCCATTTGATATTCCCATGCATATAGGTAATCTATCCATGAGCATGCGTAGATATGTCTATCTACGTATACTCATGCACATATTTACTCATGTGTATGACTTTATCGTTGACACATACATATATACATGTATATACATTTTATGTGTATATCCCATCAATTAATTATAAACACATAAAGAAGATCTCACACATCACAAAGAGAAAACACTTTTAGCCCCCAAAACAAGAATGTTCACAAATAAGACCCTAACTACTTCTAGTCATACTCAAACAAGACTAAAGGTAACTTACTATTTCCCAAGCAATTGACCTGACTCGACCAAACTAGAAGTGAGTGTGCGAAAGCTCAGTTTAGTTCTTATTAAGGGTTATCAAACCAAGTTCCCAAGCAATCGACTCGACTCGACCAAACTAGAAGTGAGTGTGTGAAAGCTCAATTTAGTTCTTATTAAGGGTTATCAAACCAAGTTCTTCTCCCGAGTTATACTTCCCCTCTCTTTCAGAGGCTTGATTCTATTCCTATATCTAACTTAGTGCATTGAAATAACAGTTAGTCAAAAACAATACATTCATTTGCATCAAATATTTCACAATCAGAATCATTATATAACATCAAATTGAATCATACATTTATTCTTCATATTTTCAAAATACGTAAAGCATAAATACATCCATTTAAAGTATTTTCACCCAACTAAATAAAAGTAAATAAGTAGTAACACAACGAGGTGTAACAAACGCCAACCCTAAATCTAATTCTAGCTCTAACCATAACCCTAACCCTAACTTTAGTCCTAACCTTATCCCCAATCCTAACTCCAATTCCAACCCTAATGTTAATGTACTAACCCTAATTCTATCTCAAATCATAACCATAACCCTAATCCTAACCTTAACCCTAACCATAACCTTAACTCTATTTATAACTATAACATTAACCCTAACCTTAATTTTATCCCTAAGAGTAACCCTAACCATAATCCTAACCTTTTCCCTAATTTTAACCCTAACCCTAACCCTTTAACCCTAATATTAACCTTAATATTAGCCCTAACCCAAACCCTAACCCTAATATTTACCCTAACCTAAACCCAAACCCTAATCCTAATATTAACCCTAATTGTAAACGTAACCCTAACCTTGATCCTAACCCAAATATAACCCTAATCCTAATATTAATCCTAACCCTAACCCTAACCCTCATATTAAACCTAACCCTAACCTTAACCTTAACCCTAACCTCAACCTTAACCCTAACCCTAACCCTCATATTAAACCTAACTCTAACCTTAACCTTAACCCTAACCCTAAACCCAACCCTAAATCTAATTCTAGCCCTAACCATAACCCTAACCCTGACTTTAATTCTAACCCCATCTCTGATCCTAACTCCAATTCCAACCCTAATCTAACAATAACCCTAATTCTATCTTTAATCACAATCAAACCCTAATCCTAAGTTTAACCCTAACCATAACCTTAGCCCTAATTGTAACCATAATATTAACCAACTCTAATTCTATCCCAAAGTGTGGCCCTAACCCTAATCCTAACCTTTACCCCAATCTTAACCCTAAACCTAACCCTTACCCTAACCTTAATTTTTATTGTAATCATAACACTAACCCTAATTATATCTCTAACTGTAACCTAAAACCTAATCTTAACCCTATCCCCAACCCTAATCTCTAACCCTAATCCTAACCCTAACCCTAATTCATTTAATCTCTTACATGTTGCGTTGCGAATACACACACACACATTTATACGCCAAGAGATATCCTTCTTGAGGCACCTATTTCTTAATCAATTTGTCACATAAAAGCGCAATAGCTTGTCTACAATTAGAATATCTAAAATCTTTACATCATTCTTTACTCACAAAATTAAACATTCTTATCCTTTTGATTCCATTTGTAAATATAACAAATATACCTACCAAAATACCGAATTTCACCTATTTATATTTACCTTAAATTAATTTGTTATTATACTTATATAGATGCATCTTATTAAATTATAAACTAAACCCTAGAGATTGTTTATTTCCCCCTTTAAAATACGAATAACCTTGATAAAACGGATTTATGCCCCAAAGAAAACAACAGTATAGGATTCTGAAGTTCAGACCTGTTTAAACCTGGCTTTCTTCTACGGCTTTTCATTTTTGAAGGCGGATTGACATTTTTACGGCTTCTTCTTTGAGTGTTTGCTGGTTTTTGAGGAGTTCAGAAATCTTTCAATCTTTCAGCCGGTACATTTTTTTCCTCTTAAAACATATGTTACAGTAGACGTTTTTCATTTGTTTTTGGGTTTTACTCAGAATTGAAGATGCATTCATTTTCCATTTTGGTTTGTCGATCTAGGTTTTTTATACTGGTTTAGGTGTTTACCGATTAGGTTTTCCTCATAGCAGAAGACCAATTGATTTTGTCATTTTGGTTTTGAATACTGGCTTAGGACCTTGGTAAGGTGAAATAAATTAGATTAGCTTTTCATTTCAACTGCTCCAGAGATGGTTGGAACAGTGCAGCCACAGTTAAAAGTGCCGATTGTTGTAGACAATCCAGATGGCTGGGGGCCTCCAGAAGGCCCTGCTTTTCTAGAAAATCAGCTGCAAAATGTGCCCTATGCACCTTTCTCGAAGGGCGAAAAGCTTGGGAGGGTGGCAGATTGGACAAGGAATTATAATGCTAGGCCTAATACAAGGGGCGGGCAGGAGTACTCAGTATTTGATTTTGCATTTGACGAGGCAGACGAAGAGTCATTCCGTTTGGTTGATGGAAAGCCCCCGCCAAAGCCCAAGTTTGGTCCCAGGTGGAGGTTTCAGCAGCAGAGGCAGCTCCCTCAGAGGAAAGATGAAGAAGTTGAGGCCAAAAAGAGGGAGGCAGAGAAGGAACGGCAGCGACGAGATCGGTTTTACAATCAGAACAGGAATAACATGCAGCGCAGGGAAGCAGCGGTGTTCAAGAGCTCTGTGGACATCCAGCCTGAGTGGACTATGCTTGATCAGATCCCCTTCACTAGTTTCTCCAAATTGACCTACAGTGTTGGCGAGCCGGAGGATCTGGTGCTTTGCGGTGCACTTGAATACTATGACAAGGGGTATGATCGAGTCACACCAAAGAGTGAGAAGCGCCTGGAGCGTTTCAAAAACAGAAACTTCTTCAAGGTAACTACTACTGATGATCCTGTCATAAGGCGCCTTGCAAGTGAGGACAAGGCTGTTGTTTTTGCCACTGACACAATCCTGGCCACACTGATGTGTGCTCCTCGGTCAGTGTATTCATGGGATATTATAGTCCAGAGGGTGGGCAACAAGCTTTTCTTTGACAAGAGGGATGGGTCTCAGTTGGATTTGCTGTCTGTGAATGAAACATCCCAGGAGCCTTTGCCAGAAGCAAAGGATGACATAAATTCTGCTCATTCCCTTAGTGTTGAGGCAGCATATATCAACCAGAACTTTTCACAGCAAGTTCTGGTTAGAGATGGCAATAAGGTGGAGTTTGAAGAACCCAATCCGTTTGCCTCAGAGGGTGAGGAGGTTGCATCTGTTGCTTATCGTTATAGGCGTTGGAAATTGGATGAAGAAATATCATTGGTTGCAAGATGTGAGGTCCACAGTGTTATGGATTTAAGGGGCCAAACACAGTTTCTCACTTTGAATGCTCTGAATGAATTTGATCCCAAGTTTTCTGGAGTTGATTGGCGTCAGAAATTGGAAACCCAACGAGGTGCTGTTTTGGCAACTGAACTCAAGAATAATGGAAATAAGCTTGCAAAATGGACTGCTCAAGCCCTTCTTGGAAGTGCAGATGTTATGAAGCTGGGTTATGTGTCTAGGGTTCACCCTCGGGATCACTTCAACCATGTTATTTTAAGCATTCAGGGGTATAAGCCCAGAGAATTTGCTATGCAAATCAATCTGAACACTTCTAATATGTGGGGTATTGTTAAATCGATTGTTGATCTCTGCCTAAAACTGAATGAAGGAAAATATGTGTTTGTCAAAGATCCTTCAAAGCCTCAGTTGCGTATATATGAGGTTCCTAATGATGCATTTGAGAATGACTATGTGGAAGAACCTCTTCCTGAGGAAGAACAAGTACCTCCTCCAGCAGAGGAAGAAACTACAGCCAAACTGAATGAAGAGAAGGATGCTGATGTAGATGTGTAGGAGTGGAAACAGGGATTGGAGATATTTCTCCATAGACTTTGTCTTAGATTCAGTTTTGTAATACTTGTTTTCATTTGGATTAGCACAAGGTAGAGTTTAACTTCTTCATTGTATCATCTTTTAGTGAGCGCATATCCTAAATGCATTGAGATGGATATGCAAGCCTAATCAGTAAGCCCCATAAACATTTTTTTGGTGTGAAACTTATACGATCAATTTTATTGGATGCTTTTATAACTAGATGAAAGGATTGGATTGCTATATTATTGTTATTCCAAATGTTCTTTCTGTTTTGAAAACTTTATTGTATGGGTAACTGTTAATTGCTTGTATGCGTAACTGTTGTCCAAGTTTCTGTGTTATACCAACAAATTTTCTGGAATAGAGTGCATGATTCCTCTTCGGTCAGTGAAGAAGTTTTAAAGAAAGTCTGTTGTTTCCCTGGAGCTTTCATGCTTGCTAATCAATTCTATGCATCTTAAACCCTTAAGTTGAAACTTGATGGCAAATGATTTCCACTTCCATGTATTTACAAAAAAGTATAGAAGCAGTAAAGATTTTACGTATGTGATACTATTGATATTTATGCCAAAGGCATTCCTTAGGCGAGAAAGGGCTTCCAAAATTACAGCTACAGTATCAAATCCATGGTTAAGAAGTCATGTTAGATGTTGCAAGACCATGAATCTAATTCTTGCCATTGCAATGTTCGTGCCAGCCAGCAGTGGCATACAAAAATCTGAGTCTGATTTATGTCAACTTCTGAGTATTCCTGCAAATTATGAGGTCCTTTTTCTCAGAGGCACTACTTCCACAAAGTTTTCTTGCCTGCCATTAAACCTCTGTGGCCCTGAGTACACAGCAGAGTATATCATGACTAGATCCTGGGGTAATAAATCTCTTAAAGAAGGGCAGAGATTTTGCAAAGGTCAAATCCACAAAATATGCTAGGATAGCTTCTAAGGGGGGGTTTCAGTTGAACCAAAATGCAAAAATACATCTGTGCTTATGAGACCATCTGTGGAGTGGAATTTAAGGATTAACCTAAGTCCAAGGGGGATAGTACCATTCTTTTGCTGACATATTCTCCAATTTTTGTTCCTAGCCTGTTTGAGGTAATCTGTGCTAGAGCCCAGAAGAATGTAGGGCCATCTGGTGTGACCATTGTTATAATAAAAAACGACCTTATTGGCAAGGTCCAAGCTACTACCCCCCTCAATGTGGACTACAAGATCCCTTCTGAAAACAAGTCACTATATATTACTCCTATCTGCTTTACAATGTGCATGTGTGGTTTGGTGTTTTTGGATCTCCTTGCTTGGGGGGACTGAAAGAAATTGAAAAAGCAAATGCCTGTAAGGCCAAAGTTCTGTTTGATGCAATTGATGAGAGTAATGGATTCTATGGGTGCCCTGTGGAGAAGTGTGTTAGGTCCCTGATGAATATTACGTTTACACTTGATAAGAGTGAACTTGAGATTGAGTTTATCAAACAGGCAGTCAGCGAGGACGTGGTGCAGCACAAGGGACACAGATCTGCGGGTGGAGTCAGGGCTTCAATCTGCAATGCATGCCATTGGGATGAGTAGCCAAATTGGTATCATTTATGAAGGCCTTCCAAGCAAAGCATTAATTAGTTCCAATCAATTCTGTTGATCTCCTTGATGCTTTTGAGAAGATAAATAAATGATATTTCTTGACTAGGCTACAAGGCTAGATATTGATATGCTCGTATACAGATTTGCTATGGTGAATTTTTATTCGAGGAGTAAATTGTAGTTCCTTTTTTATGGCCCATGCTGTTGAAATTGGTGATGGCTATAATCGTTATTCTTGTCACCATTTGAAGGATTTTCATTACAAAATACTTGTTGATCAGTGTGTGATTTGAACAGTTTACAATGAAAATTATTAAGAAGAGTATCGTGGAAGTATCTTTACTGAGTTTTTTTGTTGTGTTATGTGGATTTTCGATAGATCCATCTGAGAATTGTAGTAAGGTTTGCAAATGAAGGCATTCAAAGATTATTCTGTTCCACCTGGTATTGTATGAATCAAATGTATTCTTAGTCTGCCTTGCCCTTTTAGTTTTTACTTATTTTCTGATTTTGCTGTTACAATTTTTTTCACTTTTGTCATTTGATCAATTGGGAACACTGAACATGATAAGTCATAGGGTATCACTTTTGCTTCAGGTGAAAATTGGTACATTATATGCTCAATTTCCAGTTATCTATGCGGTTTTAGCTCATCCAATTTCGTTTTTGTAGAAGGGATTTATATCAGAGATTCACTAATCTATTTGCTACATGCCCAAAAACTATGGAAAATGGAAGATATCTAAGGGTGGATCCTGAACATGAGAGAAAAGTAACCTTTCTGTGATTCCATTTTATGGATCTAAAATCTTGTTTCAGGTCAATTATGAATGGCACTTTAAATATAGATTGAGTGCAAAAACACCTGATGTCAGCCACTGGTGGCATTTTATGGAACTGATGATTAAGCTTTCATCTTTTGAATGGAAGGTGGTTTGTAGGACACTAGGAACCGACTATAACAATCATTCTTTTCCACATCAAAGAATGAGAAAATTATATCATGATTCTGCACCAACATAGATACTGAAGGTACAACAAATGAGGTGAATTATGCTTTGCTTGCAAGGAGGAAACATATGAAGCGTAATCTCTTTCTTTGAACTTATCTTACATTGTTGGTGCCCTAACAGTGTTTTCCAACATATTTTCATTATGATTTTGAACTAGGGAACAAGGACTGGAGCTGTATGTTAGTTGGGTGGGCATCTGGATGAAGGCAATCACTGGACTAAATATCAGGTCAAGTAGCCAGAGTAGGTATCAATGCAGTTGTCAATATTTGGTCATCAACTAATTAGGGGATGGTCTCAAGTATGATGAGAAAGTGCATTGACACTTGAAATATGTATTTGGAATAGAATAGGTCCACCGGACCATGTTAGATCTCCATACCAAATTATATTTTTCGTTTGAAATCTTTGTATTTCCAATCCAGTTTGATCTTATTCGTGTGGATTCACATTACAAATTATATCAATTGTACGTCTTTCACCTGACATTGACCTGTTTGTTACGTATAGCTTATAGACAGGATTGGATCATGTCAAGGCTGACAAACAAAAGTTTCAGTGTGAGATACCAAGTATGCATTCAGAAGGAAGAGAAACTTGGAAAGTCTGAAAATATAATTTACTTTGGGAAGGAAGCGAGAACATTTTTTTGCATTAGAGTTGTTTAATCATCTTATGGCCTGCAAGGTTGTAACTGAAGGTTCAAGGACTTCAAAAGATCCCTAAATTAGGCAAGTCATATAATCCAAACGTAAAAGAGACAGATTTACTCAATTCTACGTATAGAATTCAAATATATAACTGTTTAAGATTCCATGCTAGGGCTTAAAAAGTATCTCCTGGAATTCGGTTGTCCTAAATTTTTTCAGAGGACTGAACAAAATTTTCTGGTGCAGCAAATTAATGTCTAATCTCTACCATGCTTATTCCTATGTGCAACAATTGTTGGACTGGTATCTGCATTAAAATAGCTCTGTATGAGATTGATGACTGAAAAGAGGACATTCTTTACGTTACTAGACTGCCTGCAAGTGAGAATTTTTGAGTTGAACCCTTTTTGACAGGGATTTGTGTGTTTGTTGACAGAGATTGAGTTTTGTTGATCAATGCAATTTCTTTCCAAGTCTTTGATCTTCAAATGCCATTGGAAAAATTAAGATGGTTTTTATTTTTTGACTGTCCTAAAGTGAAATTTAATGATTTATTTGATTCTCATGAATTAAATGTAAGGTTTTCATTTTATAAAATCACTTGTTCAAGATTGTTTTTACTTAAGGTAAATAATTCTCTGTTTGCATAAAATATATGCTATTATTAACCTAATTCTTGGAAATGATCTTCCTCAAAAAAAAGTTATTCAAATTGTTGAAATTGATAAGTAGGAGGTATTTTCCACAGTGTGTCAAATTGTGATATTGCTATCAGGATTCAACTGTGTAAGAATTTGACTCGTAAAACTACACAGTCGAATCCTGATAGTAATACCACAAGTGTTGAAATTGTTTTACTTTATAGGAAAGCCCATTAATATCAATACATTAGAACACTTTCAACTGACGCATGGTGGTAGGCACCATGCAAGAGAATGGGATCATTTATATCATACTGTTTGTGCATGAGATGGGGAAAGAAGAGGTTAACCAACATTTCATTACAGAGATTCAGACGCGCTTGAGAAGGTGATGTATAGAACACTTGCAGGATATGTATGTATGGTGGTGAGGCAGTCATTCTTCTGGAGCTTGTAGGTGCGGTGGCCAGGTTGAAATATGCACAAGCCACTAGGTAGGAGTTTCTGATGGCACAGGTGGAGGAATCCCTTGATCCTATCATGTTTAAAAACATTGTCGCACTCGGCATTTTGGTGGCATGCTATAGTGATTTATGTAAGCATGTTGTTCATATGGCATTGCCTTGTCGGTGCTGCTTGCAGGTAATCTATAAAATTCAAATAAAATCTTTCATTTTTTTAATCTGCGAGAAGGATTTTTTCCTACTCAAAGCTTGAAGTCTTTTTAGGTGGTGGCTTTGTGTCCTTTCGTTTGGTTTGAGCTATTCTTTATTGCTTGTGATAGATATACGATAATTCTTTGCTTCGGGTTTTACAGTGATGCACATTTGAAACTTGATCACAAAGAAATAAATTGGATTATATTTGGCAGAAGTGAACCGGATATAGCAGCATCTATCTAGCATCTGTGATGCATTCTTATAGCATCTGTGATGCATTCTTACATGGTGATGCATTGTTCCATCACTCAAATTTACTATTGTCATATATCATGCCTGAGATTACAAACCATCTCATCTGTTTATTTTGTAGGAATATGTTCGAACATGCCAGATGCTTAGAATTAATATACTCAATACTAAAATTATTATTTTAACATCTATTAAGACAAAACAACAGAAGAGACAACGTTGAAAAAGCTCATTGAAGACCTTAAGAATATTTACAGAAAACTTTGATTATTTTAACTCCAAAAGTAAGAGAATTCTCCAAGAAGTGAAGATTGAGGAGGAGTTCATTTCATCCTAGTAGCTCAACCCTAGAACATTGTGATAACAAGATGTCCTGAAATAACACTAAGTGGAGTTAGGGTTGTATTCATTGATTTTTTAATTTTTGGAGCTCACTTAAGATGATTTTTATAGAATTGACAAAATGCTTAGCATGCTGACTTATAATTTGCTTTCATTGTGCCCATTGCATTCAGTGACGGTTAGTTATGTTGATAGGCATTTGCTTTGTGGAAAGGGCCTTCTAGTAGTAGACTTGTAATTCTACGTCTTTATAGAATTATGTAATGTCCCAAATTTGAGTTTTTTCTTGTAATTCTACCTCTTCATAGAATTATGTAATGTCCCAAATTTGAGTTTTTTTTTTATATAATATGTGATCTATTTGATATTTTTATTTTAGTTTTGAAACAAATAAAAATTGAATTTGAAAATAAATAATGATCAATATGACAAGTGACTAGAAATTGCACCACAAACCTTCAAAATGTTGTAACTTATCATCGTCTTCCAAACAATTGAATTGAATAATATATGTCAAATGCATTTGATATAAACTCTAGGTTGAATCAAACAACAATAGGGGGTATTTGAAACTTATATTTATATTTTAATTGCAACTAGTACAATCAATTACAAGTTGATATGCAAATTGGAAACATAAATTTCAAAGTTAACAATGGTAAATGTCCTGCTAACAAAATAACAAACAACATATGGTAAATGTCCTACTAACAAAATAACAAACAAACATATAACAAACAACATATGGTAAATGTCCTAACAAAATAACAAACACAGTTTTTTTCTCAAAATTGGAAGAAAAGCTTTATTAAAAAAATAAATTGTTACAAATCAAAGCTGGGAAACCAGTAAACAGGATTGGTAGCCAAACAAAGCAATAACAGGTCCAATATCCATCACACATTAAAAAAATCAATTGTTACAAATCAAAGCTGGAAACCATTTAACATGACTGGTAGCCATACAAAGCAATAACAGGTACAATATCCATCACACACACAACAGCAACACTTGCAGAGTAATACGCTGAAACAAGGTAAACAAAGGACAAGTCAAGCTGTATCCTCGAGAAGAAATTCCCTTAGAAGTTGAAGCATCCTACGGTTTGGAACATAGCATCTCTTGTGTAGAATCAGGGCAATCTGAAAATACATGTTATATGCATAGGACACAATGCCCTGAGCATCCAAATTGTGACATGATGATCCATAACCCAAAGCAGTATAGTTAGCACGCTCACAAGCATAGGTGATGCTTGTCAAGCAATATGGAGGTATTTGTAGCATTTGGATTGAATATACACGACTTTTGAGGCATATATTGGACATTTTTAGTAGGAACCAACCCTCCATTTTGACCTGGAAGTTGTAATTGGTATTTTGGCTATCCATCATATTGAAAAATCCCCCAATGCCTTTCAACTTTTCCTGGTGCAATACTTTTCACATCCTCATCAAGAAAGCTAAGCAGATAGACCGTAAAGCTTCTAGGATGCAGAGGCGTTCCTTGGCTATTCGTTAATTTCTTCATAAGCCCCTGATAGAACCTGTATGCATAATCGACAGAGGCACACTTATCACCATATGTGGGCCAACCCACCTCTCCCATAGGATAGATTGGTGACTCTTCCCTTAATTAGAGAAGTAACTAATGTATCAAAATTTGCATCAAATACATTTCGAAATAAACCTCTGAAATTGTCTTCTGTAGCATGCAAACCATTCATGTTGGTTGAGCTAGTGTCCTGCAAACTAGCTTTAAAAGATTTAATTTGCATATGTAGGTTGGCCAACGTATCTTGAAGATCTGGTTTAGCTTGGAGAGTATGCTGAAGAATGGTGAAATGGAGTGAGAAATCAACATTGAGCATCAAGGCCTTTGTATGGAGAGGGAAAAAGGTGCGAGAGAATGAAGCCAAGCACCGAAGTCTCCAATGAATTTAAGGATAATTTGCCTAAAGGTCTAAGAGATAATATTGTGATGTTGGGAAAACCTGAGAAGTGCAGATCTCCAAGTCCACTTGTGTGGAACAATAGCAAGGAAAATGGAGGAGAGACAACACGAGAGGTTATGAGCATGAGGGCAAAGCCAAAATGTGTGTTTAATAGACTCCCGTTTAGAGAAAAATGGGCAAGAAGGGGAGGGAATGATGAAGTGAAGATGATCTCCAATAGGCAATTTAACATGAAGAATTTTCCATGCTAGTAGTTGGGATTGAGCATTAGCTTTGGAATTCCAAACCCTGGAGCTTAGCTTGTTCTACTTAGCGCAGTTAAACTTGCAATTCCATTTAAGATTAAGTTGAGGGGCAAGAGAGAAGGGAGCAGAAGCTACTGATAGACCATCTTGAGAGGAAAGTGTCGGAAGTTGTGGTTGTTAGGCCATTTCCAATCTTTGAGAAAGTTATCATGGCAAGATGTAGATAGTAGGCATGATAGCTTAGGGGTAATAAGTTGTTGAATTTCCAAAATAACATCTTTGGTGGTTGGAGAAAGTTTGAATTGGGCATTGAGAAGTTGCAAGACTTCCAATTAAAATTATTTGAGCCCCACAAATCATGAAAAACTTGGATGCCTTTTTTAAGCAAGTATCTTCCTTTAAGGTTTTTGATCTTAGCAAGAGGAGCATTGTCTTGTTGAACAAACAAACATATGGTAAATGTCGTAGTAACAAAATAACATACAACATATATAAAGTAGTGGTTGAGTGTTGGGTTGTGAATGATCATAAATACTAATGGTACAACTAGATCTGGCCCTAGAATTTCACTGTGTAGTACTAGAAGGTTGTGATTTGACCTTGAATTTGTTGCAAATGACTCCTAGTGTTTGTGATGACAACTGGTAGGTATGATGGTATGTGGTGACTATTGTACAAGTAAAAATGGTGGTTGGAAATAGGATTGGAAAAACCACCAAAAGTATGTTAAACACTCCTTAATGTTGGCTCCTAAAGCCAAGGTCTAAAAAATGTTGATCGCTCCACCAAAGATGTAATTAAAGTTGTATTCCCCCTCAAAATGCTCTCAAATGGTATGGAATTCTCCCAATTATGCATACATTCCAAAGTATAGAATAAATCAACAATAAAAAAGTGGATAAGCTTTGAAAATGCATCGTTGAGATCCATTTGACGATATTAAAGTATTTGCCTATATTTCAATCATCAAAATTTTAAAATTTGTATGTATATGGCTTCCTCTTTTGATGTTGTTTAATGACTGCTTCCTTTTTGTTCCCTATAGTTTCCAGATATTTTATAATAGCTCTATTATGGTTTAGGACTTGTTGGAACTTAGTGGATTTGATTAATGGTTTGTGTAGCTTTAAGTTCTCTAGTAAAAAATTATGTTTTTGATTAACAATGGATGGTCTATGGTTATGATATTTGGCCTGCGAGCCACCCTGGATGCTGTTTTCTGATGCTGGTTGGTGGTGTTGTTTCCCACCTTGTTTTTCCTTTTTGTTCATTCTAGGCTGTAACCATGGGATTAGGGCCCTTCCCCTGCTTATCTAACAAAAAAAAAATATTTTGATCTAATGCTATCTTGTAGAGATGCCTTAAAATGGAGATGCAAATTTTCATCTCCAAATTTGGTGATGGAAATTCAAGAGGGTTTTCATCCTCTAAGATTTTAAATAGTCAAGGGGTTTTATCCTTGATTGTGAAATTCAACATTGAACCTCAAATGTTCCAAGTTTTGAAATTCAACATTGGTTGTGGTTCTTTGGCTTTGGATGCCTTTTTTACCCTTGGTTGTTGTGCTTTCATGGTCTTTATGTTAAGACAACTTTTTGGTTGAGGGTTCCAGATCCATTCAAAATCTGTTTGTAAAGGGTTTCGGGTCCCTTCAAAACCTGCTTTTTCCTTAATCAAAAACATTGAACCTCAAATGTTGAATTGTGAACCGAAGACAAGATAATGCACAATGAATTAAAGCTCTTTAATTCAATACTATTAAGTATTTAAAAATATTTTTTAGTTAAATATAATGATATTATTAAGTTTCCCTTAAATATAATATTATCGAGCCCAATTTAAAATATTATTATTAACCATTTCATTTGTTTTTATCTTTTAGCCAATAGAAAATGAGGATAGGCTAGAGGTCTTCTCCATAAGTTAATTAAAAAAAGGGTACATGAAAAATTACAATTATAGCTAGTAGATTTTGACAGGTGAAGATGAGATATGAGCTTATGTAGTTGTCCCTTCTACTTCTTTCGGGAAATCAAACTTTTTAAAGTTTGTAAGAAACCTAACTAAATGCTCAAATAATAACACAAATATTCTCTCTCTCTCTCTCTCTCTCTCACACACACCCACATCCACACACACACATATTCTTCTAACAACATATTCAAATGGAAAGCTACCAATTTGATACAATTTATTTTATATGCCCAACATTCAATTTTACACACTATTGATGATCTTATTGACACTCTAGAACTCAAATTGCTCCTTTAGGGTTTTTCATTCTCAAAACAATCTAATTATCATTCTTGAAGGTTGTCTCCAACCACCATTTCTATTGTAAGTAGTGTCACATTTATGAGAATGAAATTGATTATTGTTTTTAATTTTTGGGACATGTTTTCTATTGTCCTTGCAACACTTCTTATATTCCATACTCTCTTTTCTATGTGTTTCTTCGTCAAGCAATCTAGACCTCAATTAATGACAGTTAAGTGACATTTTTATTCCTTAATCAATGGGAACTAACTAACAAATAC
The DNA here is from genome assembly GCA_007258455.2 of Sequoia sempervirens. Classification (NCBI taxonomy): domain Eukaryota; kingdom Viridiplantae; phylum Streptophyta; class Pinopsida; order Cupressales; family Cupressaceae; genus Sequoia; species Sequoia sempervirens. The sequence goes on from VDFB02358134.1 coordinate 234,450,385, forward strand.
ATCCCTCTTATTTCTTTATTTAATTGACCCCAATTGACTCATTTTCCTTATTTCATTATTTAACCGACCTTGATTGACTCATCTACCTTATTTCATTATTTAACTAACCTTGATTGACTCATCTGCCTTATTTCATTATTTAATCGACCTTGATTGACTCATCTACCTTATTTCATTATTTATCTGACCTTGATTGACTCATATGCCTTATTTCTTTAATTGACCCTGACTAGTCCCATGTTGCCAATCCACTTACTCAACACTATTCTTGCATTGCTAGTCCTAGGAAGTGAACCCCTCATACCATGAATGTCAAAAAGGGGACATTACAAGTCCTCCCTCTATGAAGTTGCTTGTTCTCAAACAAAACAAAGTTAGATGATCTAAAATGTTAATTGACTCCCTTTGACGACAAAAAATCTATTGGTAATATCTCACTCCCTCCACACTCTATGCCTTCGTCAACAATTCACGCATCTCTCATCATCAGAGTACACATCAATTAGATGCACTTGTTCCTTTTCTCAAGAAACTATTTGTTGAGTCCCAAGAATCCTTAAAGTTGAAACATAATTGCTTCCATCTCATCTCATTGTAGGTCATGTCAGTTGGATGTTGACTCCAAAAGGTGTGTCCCATCTTGCGGTGACATGTAGGTCAAGTAAGTGCAACCTACAACATCTATCAAAAAGGTTTGTGCAGAGTCCTTTAATTATGCTAATGTGCTCCTATGCTCACACCTTCACACCTCTAGGGGTAGACTCTTGGAAGGATCTACTAGGTGTAGTGGTTTTCAATGTTAATGATTTAGAGGAAGGGGAGATGATGTACTTAAATGGTTCTAATGTCAAGGTCCTTTTGATGGCTACTTGAATTGAATCTAGTTCAAGGGATTTAACTTAGTCTCTAAGGGGCTCTTTCAACCCTTCCATGAAGGGAAAGTCACACACCTTTGACAAATTAGGTAATATCATAGCTAACCTCTAAAAATCAATCACATGCATTCACTATGCCCTCATGTAGTAGCTATGCCAACTCCCTTAAGTTCTCTCTTGGGTATTGCTTCTCAAATTTGTTGGTGAGCCTCCTACAAAATTCCTTGTAGGTGGTAATAAGGTTGTGCCCTTCAGTGACCAGCCCTTAATACCAACACTTGTGCAACTCCTAGGTGTAGGATTGCAAATTTAATTGCTTCCTTCTTGTACACAGGGTTTAGTGAGAAGTAAGTATTAAATTTTGAATCCAAGCTTGGGCGAAGGCCTTGTTGGATCCATCAAATGAGTGGATAGTAAGCTTCCCCAACCAAATTTACAAATCTTTATGAGGTCTATTTGGAATTAGTTTACTTCTAAACCTAGATCTGATTTTTGGCTTCAATGTATGAAAATTCATAAGGGAGATGTTTGATCAAAATCCAACACTAGTTGCCCTATATTTTGCATGAAAAACATCCAATCCTCCTTTGTTGGTTTTCCATATACTCTTCTTGTTACATAATTTATTTTTTCAAGAACATGACTCTTGGTAGTTTGGTACTAATGAGTGATTTTGGCAAGGTGTTATGGTTTGTTTCTTAAGATGAAGATTCCTCTTGTGTTCCATTAGATGTTTTGGTTTGTTGTTTAAGTTGAAGATTTCCCTTCTACTCCATTAACTAGAGGTGTAGTGGCATGGTTTGGTTCCTTGGTTCCCTTACCTTGCACAATTTGGACAAAGACATCAATGAGTTGTCATTGCCCATCTTCCAAGGAACTCATGACATTGAAAAATTCCTTCTCCTTATCTTCATATGATATATATATTTTTTTGCTCTAAGTTGATATTTGAATTCTTTATCACTAATTGACATGCAATAACTACATTTTTTTTCTTTTTTCTAAACTCCCTTAGGCTGGGCAACCTTTTGTTTTTCTTACTGATACCATTATTAAAACCCCAACTAAATGCAAAAATAACACACAAAAATACTCCAACCACATACATATGCAATGATCATATTTTATTTCCTTTTTAAAACTCCCTTCAGCTGGCTAGATCTTATTTCTAATACCACTATTAAAAGCTCAACTAAATGCACAAATAACACACAAAAATACTCCAACTATATACATATGTAATGGGATCATTAGTGGTGTGTGTATTTAAATGTTGGGTGTGCTTAATAATTTGCATCCAATTGGTAGATCTCCATTTGAATTTTTGTTGTTAGAAGCATAGTAAAAAAAACCAAAATAACATGCAATCACACACATTTAAAATGTACCCACCCTCCAAAATGTTTTGTTCTAATCTAAGTTGCCTAGTTTTTCAATAAAGTGGTCAAAACTTGGGTCAAATTGAAAAAAATCACTTTTTATCAAAAAAATCCATGTTTAACCCACATGCAATTGAAAATCTAGTGGTTTTTTAATTTGGCCATTTGTTTTCTCCTTTAAAGCCTTCAAATTTGATTTTTTGTTTTTGTTTTGTTTTTATGAGTATTTTAGTGTCTTTTTATTTGCTATGTTTTTCTCATCTTAATCATGTGTAATTGAATTTTATTTACACTTGGTTTTTTGTGCATTGTTGTTTAAGTATAATGTGACTATGGTTACAAGAATACACACACACACACACCCAACATTCAAATTTGCACACTATTATTGATACTTTTGACATTCTAGAACTCAAAATGCTTCTAGAGGGTTTCTATCCTCAATATGGTCTACTTGTCACCACTAAAGATTTTCATCTCCAAATGCCACAATTGCAGTATACATTGTCACATTCCTAAGAATGAAATTTGATTTTTTGTTTCAATTTTTGAGAAGTGCCTTCTCTTATCCTTCCAAAGCTTATTATATTCCATGCTTTCCCTTTTTTCTGCATTCCTTAATCATAGGCAATCCAATCTTCAATCAATTGATAAATCCATCCTTATTATTTCCTTATTTAATTGATCCCATTGAATCATCTACTTTATTTAATAATTTAGTTGACCCTAAGTGATGTCTATTTCATGATTTAATTGACTCTTAACTATTCCTACACTACTAGTCCACTAACTCAATGCTACTCTTACACTGCTAGTCCTAGGGAGTGAACCCCTTGTACCATGGATATTAAAAATGAAACATTGTAAAATCAAGGGGTTTTAAACACCCTACAAGCTAATATTTTTATCAAAGGAGTTGGTGGAGGGGGTATAACACTTTTGTTTGTGTGCCATGCTTTGTAATGTACCAAGCCAAAACAATATTGCAACTTTGCTTTTTAACTTCTACAAACACTTAGTATTTTTCACACTAATATTTGGATTTAATATTTAAATAATATCTTAAATAAATAAGACATAATTCACTGTTTACCATCAATAATATCATCACATTTTCAAACAAAAAATGTCATATATAACTCTCAATCTTATTATTATAATGAACAAAAAATAATAGATATAATTTCTCAATCTATCTTATTACAATAGTGACTGCATTACATTAAAATAACCCTACAACATCAATTATTACAACAATAATAGAAAATGGATTAATATAATGTGGTTGGAGTCTACATCTAATAGAGCTGAAATATGACCTATGTATGAGATTTCCCTCTGAAATTACTAGTGTTTTCATAATATGATTCCCACACTCAACACAAGTTCTCAAAATGGATTCTAAAAGGAATTTGGTAAGGTGTAAAATAATGCTACCAAATGAAGACATTTTCTCTTCTATATCCTTCACAAATAAACAAGTCAACCACCAAGCAAATCTGTAACTTGAAATTTGAACATTGATTGTAGGAGAGAAATATTTCACTTTAAAAATTACGATGACAAAACAACTACTAGAAATAATACGTATTATGAGAAGTTAGGAGGGGAGTGGGAACATGGTGAAAATATCAAGGATTAGGGGTTAGCCATACCACTAGACACATACTACAGGTTGAGGTGAGGGACATCTGGGAGGTATGACATGATGGAGAAGCTTGAAACTTTGATAGGAAAAAGGGACTTGAGTGGAGTTGGAGGAAAAGGGAAAAAATATAATAGATGAAGAAGGAAAGACACAAGTATAGGCCTAATATTACAAACCTAGATTTACTAGAAATGAGAAATGACAACTTTGCCTCACTCAAATTGCTTCTCTTCAATAAATTGATGGTTTAAATGTTGCAATATATGTGGGCCTTCCCTCATTGCATCCTCCATCAAAAAATATTTCCACCAATTCAGGTACTCCTTGGCACTTCTATTTCTCATCTTCCTCTCCCTTACGTCCATGCCTACTTGAGAAATCAAAACTAGTTTTTTGTCCTCATCAATCAAAGCCAACTCATTCAACGATTTTATATATTTTTGTAGAACCATTTTAAGGTAAGACATGTGAAAAAAATTGTGTATCTTGCTTCCCTCCAATAGCTCCAACTCATAATCCACTTTGCCAATCCTTCTAAAAATTATATCAGGCCTATAAAAATATAGTTTGATCTTCTTCAACCCACTTGCCTTCAAGAAATATTGCTTGTATAGATGCAATCTCACAAAAACCATGTATTCGATCTCAAATGTTCTCTCCATCCTATGATGATCCGTATACATATTTTATTGGTTATGAGCCTACTGGAGATTATTCTTGAGTGAATTCAAAATTTATTGGCTTTGTTTGATCACATCACTTGCTTTGGTACCTTGCTGTATACTAGAACAATATCAATGAAACTTTAGGCTTCATACCCATACAAGGCCATGAATGGTGTTTTCTTAATTTCCATGTGGTAGATGGTGTTGTAATAGTGCTCCACTAAGTAGAGCCATTTGATCCAAGTCTTTTGCTAATCAGTAACATAATTTCTCAAGCAACCTTCCACCCATTTATTCACAATCTTGGTCTGGCCATTTGTTTGAGGGTGGTAGTTGGTGTTGGAGTTGAGCTTGGTTCCTAGCAAAAGAAAGAGTTCTTTCCAAAAAAAACCCATGAAGTGACTATCTCTATCACTCATAATGCTCTTGGGTAGTCCATGGAGTTTCATCACTTCCTTGAAGAACATATTGAAACCACTTGTGGCACCTTAAAATCTAAAGAAATGACAAATAAATGTGCATAATTTGTTACTTTCTACAACATATATACAATCCTTACCTTAAAATTTAGGAAGTATTATGATGAAATCCATTGAATCATTTTCACATTTCTACTCTAGGATGAGTAAAGGATACAAAATAATTGTGCAGAATGTTTGTTCCATTTGTTTCTTTAACAAATGACACATTCTTTGATATGGTTGAGGAAATCATCCTTGAGTCATTTATGTTCCATTTTGTTCTATTGTTCCATCATTTCCTTATCATAGATGGAGAACCACTTTTCTACCTCTACGAGTTTTTGACTCAAAAGCAATCATGTGCTTGTGTTGCATGAGCATAGCTCTAATTAATTCTCCTGATGCATCACATTTGAGTGAAAGGGAGGGTCAAATTTGAATTAATAACACAAGACATTACCTCTTTTAGTATGTCAAATGCATATTGTGCACCCTCAGTCCATACAAAAGCTCCCTTCCTTGTTAGGTTAATTATGGGCATGAGTAGTTGCGGGAAACCCTTAACAAACCACCTATAGTAGATACAAAGGTCAAATAATCTTCACCATTGTCAAGGTTCTTAGGGGAGGCCAGTCTAAAATTTCCTTGATCTTCTCCATGTCCACTTGTACTCCCTTTGTGCTAATGATGTAACCTAGATATAAGATCTCCATCATAACAAACTCACAGTTTGAATCCCTGGTAAAGTATGTTTGTGCTTCCAAAATTTCCAACACTTCATCAATGTGATATAGGTGCTCCTACCATGCCTTGGTATAGATCAAAATGTTATCAAAGAAGACAAGGATGAACATTTTGAGGCACTTGCAAAAAATCTAATTCATGAATGACTAAATTTTTTATTAAGCATTTGTCAAACTAAATGATATGACCAAAAAATCATAGTGCCCATAGTGATATTGAAAGCCATCTTGTCAAACTTTGATATGATAGTAGCCTCACTAGAGATAATTTTGAGAAAAAAAAATTTGTGAAGCTCATCTATCAATTCATTGATCTTGGGAATGGGGTATCAATTCTTGATAGTTTTCTTCTTTAGTGCCTTGTAGTCCATGCACATCCACATTGTGCCATCTTTCTTCACCAAAACTATAGAGGAAGAAAATGGAATTAAGTTAGGTTTGATATGCCCCATTTCTAGTATTTCCTTAATTACCTTTTTTCATTTCCTCCTTATGTCTCCTAGTGTGGTATTAGGGAGTAGTTATGATGAGCTTAATATCATCCTCTAGCTCAATGACAAGATCAAAGCCTTTATTTCATGGTCTCCCTGGAGGAATGATGTTGAATACTTTATTGTGCTTTTACATGATACTTTGCACATCCACATAGTACGCCTTCTTTCCTTTGGTGGGTTTTGTGACAATAACCAAACATTGAGTTACCCATGCTAGTTACTTGTGAGAAAAAACTCTTCTCAATTCTCTTAGTTGATATAATCCTTGGTGCTTTATTAGTCATTCCTCATAATATCACTTCTTTTCCCTCTGACTAAAACTTTAGTTCCATGGTATATAAATTTTGGGTAATCTCTCTCGATGAGTGCAACCACTAGATACCTAGGACCATATTTGTGTCTCCTATGCTAACAACATAAGGTTCATCCTTCATATCATATCCTCCTAGATTAGGATTCAATTGAGAGATTTTTATTTCATTGTATAGTGAAATTATCAACCACCATAACAATGAACGCTTGAGACATCACTTGTCCACCAATCACTCATTAATGAAGTTATGAGTGACACTAATGTCAATGAGTATAGTCACCCTTTGACCTCATAGAACCCAATGGATGTGAAAGGGGTTGTACGTTGGAATACTAAAGAGTATGCCAAGAGGGTCTTCCACCATGGCTTCTTCATCTTTTAGTTGGTATTCTTCTCCAATCTCATATTCAAGTTCTTCTTCACTCTATGGTTTAGGTTCCCCAGATCCCAATACATCATCAAATCTTACCTCAATGTAATGTAATTTTCCTTTCCCAAGAAATCTATGTCTAGGTGACCATGGATCCTTGCGGATAAAAGATAGCTTTCCCTCAACAATTCGTTCCTTGCCCCATTGTTTGCTTTTGATGGGAAATTCTTGGTTTGCTATACATTTTTGTGAAAAGGATTATTTGGAATGAAAGTTCTAGTTTGAAACTTATTATTTAGCACGGAAGTCTCTAGTGACAAATCCCTCTTGATTTCCTCATGTGAGGTAGGTGGTTCGAAAGCCTTGATTATCCCCTTGAAGGATTTAGTTAAACCTTCGATGAAGAGCACAATCAACCTTCTCTCTATGATGTCTAGCACCATTATTGATAGCTTTTGAATCTTTGTTATATAGTTCTCCATTGAACCACAATATTTGAGCTAATTCAAATATTTGAAATAAAATTTAGGACCCTTTTTGGTCAAATATCTCAATCAAGAATTTGTAGAATTCATCATTTTAGGTGATGGATCTATGACCTTGAGTAATTAGACTATGGATCCAAATGCAAGGTGGAAAAATTGATTGCTTCATTTTTTGTAATTGGTTCGAGGGAGAGGTATGTGTCTAGCTTTTGTACCCACACATGAGATGAGCATCTATCAAATCCATCATAGTGAGAGAGTGTCAACTTCCCCAAAGAATGCTACTGTGATAGGTCGGATTTGAGTGCTAGAAAATGAGCAACAAACAAAGTAATGCAAATAACACTAAAAACAACCTACACCTCAAGATTAGCCTAGTTGGATTCAACACAATATAAAAACAACAAATGAAACTTTTTACCTTGCGTTGAATTGATCCTTTGGTTGGCCCTTCGATCTTTGATGTGTATGCTCCTTGGATGGCAAGGGATGCAAACTAGATGATGATATGAAGATGGATGCAAGTGAGTGCAAGCATGAAAATGGCTAAGTATGGATTATAGGAAAATTTTGCAAGAGTTTGGCTACAATGCATAATCCCCCCTAAAATGAGAGAAAAGAGGGGGTATTTATAGAGATTTTGGAAATCTCTAGGGAAATGGATGGTCAAGATTGAGCCACAAAGATCAAGATGTAGGGCCAAGGTGAGTTGATAACTCACAAGCCCTCACATCTTGACATGTGGCATGTGATATGACCTAAAAGGGATGATGTGTACATGAGGTGGAAGGATAGTACATGACATGGAGGGAGTACAAAGTACCTTGGGATTGGGACAAGATCTCCTCATACTTGTCGCCATGTGGGTGAGAGGACATGTGGGGAATTAAAAATTCCTCAAATATTCTCATGGGGAAGAGAGAAGAAATTTAAAATTCCTTAAATGCATTGGGGGATTAAAGTTGAATTAAAAATTCACATGGGGAATGGAGATTCCTTGTTCAAAAAGAGAAAGCTTTTAATGAAGTTGACTGAGGACACATTCCATAAATGATACGGGGATTAGAGATGACCTAACTAGGTGATTAAGGTTGTGCAAGTACTTGATTAGACTAATTAAGGACTCACTAGAGGCAATTGGGAAATTATGGAGGATGGGACCCTAATGATGATTAGGGGTGTGCACATCTTAATCCTAAATTAATTATGACTAAGAAAGAGGGTTAGAGGCCAACTTGCAAAAGTTGGAGGATGTGACAATGAGAGAGAAAATAGGGAATTTAAAATTTCCAAAGGATAGTATGACTAAATTAAATAAAGTGATGGATTTATTTAATTTGGAGAGGAAATAGGGGAAAAGTATTTATTAAATTAAATACTTTAGAAACCTTATGCAAGATACATAATATTAATTAAATGAATAATTTAATTAATACCAGCCCAAAGGACAATTTTAAAAGAGTAGAGGGATGATTAAGAAGATGACTTTGACCATATAGAAGTGGTCAAATTTGGATGTCTACAGCTACAAATCTCTCTAAGAGGCTTGTGGCATGGGCTTAGGTTTGTAACCATTCTAGGAATTCTTCATGTTCATATAATTAGTGAATGAGATTTCACTTTGAATCTCCTTAGGAAGAGCTTTGTTTTCTACATTAAAATCCCAAATATCATAAAACAATGATTTTTGAGATTTAGGCTCTAAGGACTCCACCTCCTTATTCAAAAGGGTAGGTCGGTTAAGTATTTTAGCTGAAACAAGAATAGTTCTTTATGTGTGGATTCAAGTGGCATCTAAATTATTACCCTTAGAAGTTCTTGCTTCACCCATCAAACTTTTAGGTGTATTTATAGTACTATCAATCTTATGAAGAAACAATGCCATCATATCAATCATCAAATCAATCTTCCTTTCAACCTGACCTCAAGGTTTCCTTTTGCATTTCTTCTCCTCTCTCCTTTTACCATATTGTTACAATCTACAATGAAATTTGTAGGAAATGATTAAGTATCTAAAATATCTATAGATTGGCTTTGTTTCTTGATCTTCCTCATGTGATATCTAGTTTCTTTTTCATTGTACTATATAAAAATAAAAAATGTAAGGTTGAACTCTGAACACACAAGCTGTCAAGATCACTAGCTCCAAAATCCCTATAATTTTCTTGGGCCAAAAAATAATGCAATTCTAGTTCTTAACCTTCAACAAACACTTAGTATTTGTGATAATAATATTTAAATTTTGATATTCAAATAAGGTCTTAAATAAATCATACGTAATTCACTATTTACCATCAATAATATCATCACATTTTCAAATAACAAATGACACATATAATTTCCAATCTCTCTATTACAAGGAACACAAAATAATAGATGTAATTTCTAGATCTTTATCTTATACAAGAATGATTGTATTACATTCAAATGGTTTTGCAACATTAGTAATTGCAATAACAATTGATATGAAAAGCAATGCCACATCACATTAATACAATGTGACTAGAGTCCATTTTCAATGAATCTCAAACATAAAATTTGTATAGGATTTTCCCTCTAAAATAACTAAGGTTTTTGTACTAGGATTCTCATGCTTGAACAAAAGTTCTCAAAATAGATTATGAAATGAATTTGGTTAGGTGTAAAATGATACTCCCAAATGAAGACATTCACTCTTTTATATCATTCATAAATAAATAAGTTGACCACCATGCACTCTCACAACTTCAAATTTGAATAGTGATCATAGGAAATAAAGAATTCAATTTAAAAGTTATATCACCAAAATAAATAATGGAAAAAATACAATACATGCTAAGAAGCAAGGAAGGGAATGGGATCCTAGGTGAAAATATCTAGGATCAAGGGTTGGTCATACAACTAAACACATACTACAAGTCAAGGCAAAGGATAGGTGAGAGATATGATAGGATGGAGAAGTTTGACACTTTGATAGGAAGAAGGGAAGATCAAAGTTGGAAGAAAAGACATAATCAAGAAGGGAAAACACACAACATACAAAAGTAAGGAAGACACACAAACATATCTAATATGTATAGACCTAGACTGACTAAAATGGAACTTGAACATGCTTTGTTGCAGTAAGTGTTTAATGCCACTCACTTCCTATCTTGTTATGGGAGTTTTCCCCCAAAGTGAAAAATAAGTTGTGAAATAAACCTTTAGTATTAAATGGAGATTGAAAAATAAAAGATACTATGATATTATGGTTAAATGGAGATTAATAAATAATATTTAGAAAAACTCATTTAAAAGGAAAATACTTGTATTTATTAAATAATAATTAAAGGGATCCTTTTTGAAAGGGTGTGATGGTTTGGAAACAACCCCTCAAAGGTTATATAAAACAATTATTCAAGAATTGGAAAGGAATGTAGATCACTTAAGGAAGAAGGTAGTTTGGTGGGCTATGGGCATTGGAGAAGAGGTGCATAGAGTGTGTCCAAGTTGAGGGACATAGTACACCTGAAATTATCCTAGCTAGAGCTTGTTGAGTGATTGGTTTGTTTGTGCATGTTGAGATATTCTTTGTTACATGTTATGTTGTGCCCCTTGAGCATTTTATCCATTACATGTTGTGTTGCACATGTTAAGTGGTTTCTCTTTTACATGTTGTGTTGCACATGCTCAGTGGTTGCTTTATTACATGTGTTTTGACTAAGAACTATTTCCCCTAGGTATGTCATAGCCATGAGGGATAAAATCATTGAAATATTCCTAGGGTGAGGGTGACCATTCTAAGTGCTCTAATTTAGATAAGTATTGAACTCATATTATTCAAAGATATTTAGAAGTACATATTATCACACCCCATTGTGCGTTTACCTATTTACTATTATTATGTTAGGGTAATTATTGCATGTGTGAATGTATTTGGAATTTTGATTGGATATATTTACATGTGATTGTATTTTTCTTATCGAAAAATAATGAATGTTTATTTCATTTAATGGTATGTGATGAAATGCATATATGGAATGAATGGTATTGAATTGATATTCTAACTATGCAAAGGATAGTGCAAATGTTTGTATTGATGAACAAATGACTACCATGAAAATGTGTTAAGTTGGATGCAGGTTCATAATCAATTCTTCGGAAGGGAGGGGAAGTATCACTTAGGAGAAGAACTTGGTGAAGTAACTGGTAACAAAACCTAATTGAGCTTACATACACACACTCACTAGTAGAATGGTTGAGTCAAGTCATAGTGTTTGGGAATTGGTAAGTTATCCTTTAGCATGATGTTTTTGCATTAGAAAGGAGTTGATTTTTATTAGGAGCATTCTTGGTTTATGTTTAGTGCTTGGTATATGCAAGTACTTCTTTATATTGATATGCTTGATTGACAAGGTGTACATATGTTGAATGTATATATGTGTATACACATGCATGTCGATGATAATCCATACATATGAAGGAACACGTACATGAGTGCATAGGTAGATGTACCTATGTGCACTTATGGACTAGTATCTTATGAGCATGGTGATATCAAGAGGAAAATATGAAATGTGTGTGTATATATATATATATACGTATATATACGTCATACGTATATATATCTACCAATAAGATAGTAATTCTTTATGTATACGATTGAGTTATCAAATGTATATATATATACATGTATCGATATAAACGTATGTAAAGGAAAATGGAAATACCCATAAAGATACATATGTATAGATACATATAAATGCATATATATATATATATGCAAATGATATGATACACAAATATTAACTTGATCTTATTCATTTGAATATCAAATGTATACATATTTAGTTGACATGGAATATATATAAATCAATAAATATATATATACTAGAATATATATACATATACATACATATATATATAACATTGAGGCTATTCATCGATATATATATGTACATGTATATATATATACATGTACATATATATATACATGTACATATATATATATACATGTATATATATACATGTACATATATATATATATACATGTACATATATATATATATACATATACATATATATATGGAAAGTAATAAAGGCTGATTTGTATATATACTAATGCAAAGTATAAAGGCCGATACTTACAAGTTTATGCTTTGGTCAATAAATGGGAAATAGAACGCACTATATAATAGCGCTCTAGAAAATGTCAAGGCGTATTTATCATATTAGATTAAATGATAATGGAATAGATGAGGCTTTAATATGCTGTATGAGTCAGTAAATTGAAATATAGTGCAACGTATACATAATGTACCAAGTCAAAATGCATATATAAATGTAAAAGGGTTGAATCATACTATGTGTCGACTACTTGGCTTTGACTTAGTCGGTTGTATATGTGCAACAAATCTATGTTAGACCATTTCAAATGCTAAACCACATGCCTTCTTAATAGGGAATAAGCTGCAAACTTGGCGCCATCATATGAATTATATAAATGCTGTATAAGTCTAAGAATCTTGGAACCGATTAGCTGGGTTAAAACATGTGCTATTAGAATGTGTCAAACTTGCTGTGTCGATCATTGGATCAATTTTTTATGATGAGTCAATGACTATCTTAATGTGAATTCGCCACCTTTCTTCTTCTAAGTTGAGTTGATTTTAAATGGCTGAGAAGTGGCAAGCTATGCACCTTAATTGTAGCTTTGTGAAGCTGAATCTTGTGTATAAATATAGGTCAATCATACCTCATTTCTTACACTTTTTCATATGCAACATTATGCTGTCATTTCTACTGTAGTATTCATTTGAGTGATTGTTATCTTACTGAGAGCTTTTCTGGTGAGAGAGTTTTAGTGAGGTTAAGTGAAGAAAGGTTGTTACCTAAGTTGATAGCAAGAGGAGGCCAAGCTAGGAGGTTCTAGAGTCTATTGGATTAAGTGATTGATAGGCATGAAATACTATTCTTATTCTATTTTTTCTCTAAATCTGAAAGGTTACTATCTTGTTTGTGTGTTTCTGAATTGCACTAGTTTGCTTATAATAGAGAAAAATCTATTTGCTTATAAAAGAGGAAATATTGTGATTGATGTGTTTCCATATAAGTGATTGTATTTAATCCCTATTAAGGGGATTTTGTTGACGTCTATAGTATTATATACTAGGAATGACGAATTTGGAATAACTTGTTAAGTTATGGTTTTATGGCTTGGATAGCTTATGAGTTAAATCCTAGGGTTAGTTTATCCATTGAAGGGAGGGTAACTTATACTTTTGTTTATGTTCATTTGGTAGAGATTCTATCTAGATTTAGAAAAGCCCAGAATAGGTCAAACCAGAGGTTAGGATTAACTATGGAAGGTTTACATATGCATAGATATAATGATATAAAGTAGAACGAGCTAGGGTAGTGAATGTGAATAGGATGAATGTCACTTGAAGTATTGAGTGAGAATAATTTGGCCAAAGTAGTGTGTTTGCCTTTGGATCCATTGTCAGTTCACCGTGTTCCTTGTTAAGCATGCTAGACCAAGATTGTAAGGTCTACAAGTTCTAGTTATGTAGGACAGATCACTAAGCTCACTAAGGTTAATGTTACGAGGTTTCTTCACCAATCTCTTCGTCGAAAGGTAAGGCCATCTATCCATTGATAGATGTGTGAGGGACCGCATATGAGTTCGTGGTTGGCAGAAAAGTGCTTGAGTCATGCTTCTTCTCCTCAGTTGGCGATCAAGTTCTGTAGAAGATTCCTGGACCATTTGTATCTGTTGCTTTGAAGCTCGGTTGAGCTATGTATGTAATTGTCTACAATATTGGAAATATTGTATCATGATGATTATCGTATTGAAAAATAAATCAATGAATGAAATTTATTATGTCTTTTATGTTCATTATTTCTCTCATTAGAAAATAATTTTTTTATTGTAATGGTTTGGAAACATAGTTTATTTACTTGAAAGTGAAAACTTAGGAAATTTACCTGCGAGAACAGTTGGCATGTTAGATATGGTATCAGAGCTACCAAGTTTAGCTCTGGAACCTATGAGCTCATCATTCTTTCCATTGAACATTAACTAATGTTTGGAAATTCTTGTGTCAGGATGGTGCATATCAAGTTAATCACAAGAAAGTCAATAATTTGTAACGAGCACTACCTAAAATCCAAGAAGGAAAAAGAGGCCATTTTTCATACGATAGAGGCTACCAACTATGATAATGCTGTCTGGTTAAGTGATACTGAAACCTTCAATCATGCTCTTTCTCAGATTAGTGAGGTAAAGAGAAAGATGAAGGAGGAAGCCAATTTCAACTATCTCCCTCTAGTTTCACCAACAAAGTCTGATTCCTTGTCACTTTCTAGGGATATGCCCTCAGAAGGGAGTGCTAGTCTAGCATTTATCTTTAAAGACCCTAGAGTTCTTTCGATGTTGGAAGTGATTGTAATTTCCTCAAGTAATGAATCAAAGGGTTATGTGCCTCACAACTATGTATCAGATAATAAATGCAAAGGTTATTATCTATTTTGGGATAGATATGAACAAATGAGATATGAACATGAATCTATAGGGTATACCCCGTTAAGTTATGTGTCAGAGAGTGAATCAGAGTGATCCTCTCCACTTGACTATCTGAATAGTCACTCTATGTAATTGAAAGGATTTTGAGATCCTCAAAAATGAATAAAATCATGTGTTTATCAAAAGCTTTCACTCAAATCTTATGTGAATTTATTTTATGTGCAAATGAATGCTCATTTAAATTTTTTCCATAAGATAGATAGAATGCGATTGAATCTAATATGATGAACCTTTAGGTATAACCTTTTTCTTGCAAAGATGGTGAGGACTAGGACCAATCCTGGAGGAAGTCAAGAAGTCAGAAAAGGTCCAGTGGGTGTTGATGCTAAATTGGATCAAATCTTGGCAAGGTTGGGAAATATTAAGCATGAAGTAAGGGTAAAGGATAGGGTAGATCAAGAAATCCCAATTAATGAGGATGAGGGAGAAAATTCTCATGACCATGATCAAACTCATGGACATGAGAAAGATAAATCACCCTCTCCTTCAGAAGGAACTAATAGGAAGCACATGACCAGGGTAAGTGCACAAAGTTGAGTCCACGAAACGTGGAAGTTTTTGCCTTAGGCAAAAAAATGAATTCGGCTTCCAAAAAATGGGATCCCATTTTTAAAAAGCGGGATCCCATTTTTAAAAGCGGGATCCCATTTTAGCTTCGGATCCCGAGCCTAAGTTTAAAAAGGATCCCGTTTTCAGAAATTTCCATTTTGGAAAATTTTCAAAAAGATCCCATTTTTAAAAGGAAATTTCAAAAATAGAAAGTTTTAAAACGGGATCCTGTTTTGAAAAATTTCCAAAATGGAAACTTCAATTTTTGAAAATTTTCATTTTGGAAAGTTTTCAAAACGGGATCCCGTTTTGAAAACTTTCCATTTAAATTTTCGTTTTGGAAGAATTTCAAAACGGGATCCCGTTTCCGTTTCATAGAACCATAAAAATGGCATTTTTATGAAACGGGATCCTTTTAAATTATGAATTTTTGAGCGGTTTTGGCTTGTTTTTTGGTTTGGGAAATGGCTTGGGGACTCGAACCTAAGCTTTGGACCTAGTTTGACCTTGAAGGTCCTGAATGTCACAGAAAATAATGACTTTGGACATATGTTTGAAGACCTATTTTGCAGAATTTTTTATGAAATTAAAACCATTATAGATGAGACAGTCAGATTCCAAATATGTAATTTTTTAATAATTTGATTATTTTTCTATTTTTCAATTAATTTCTAATGAAACTAGTCCATAAACTTGAATTATCATGTTTTTAGTATTTTAATAACTTTTGATCAACATAACATTTTGATGAACGGATTGCACGAGAACAAACTTCAGACAATTCTTTTAGTTTAAAAAAAATCAAAAATGATAAGTTTAGGTCATCTTATGCGTGTCGTACATGATTTTTCAAAATGACAAATATGCCTAATAAATATTTAATAAAAAAAAAATTCAATAAAAAATTATTAAAAAATATTAAAAGCAAGCTTTAGTGAGTCACAAATCTTTTCCCCAAAGGATTTAGAAAAATATGATAATTTAGGTCAAAATATGGATGTCGTACACGTGCATGGTATGGTATAAAAAAGTGACTTTTAAACAGTGGTTTTTAGAAACGCTTATTGAAACTCAATTTTTACAATCTGGGTATTGAAATAATTACATATTTGGAAACTAGACTCCGAGTACTACATTTTATGATTAGTGACTTTTTTGAAGATTCCATCTCTAAGTGCTTCAAATTTTAAGGTCAAATGTGTCAAATTCTGAAAATCAGGGAAAACACTTCCACTTTTTGGCCAAAAAGTGGACTCAACTTCTTGCACACACCCACCACTAAAATTTCTAGGGATATGAAGAAAATAACCCCACCCAAGTTTGAAGCTAGCGCCAACAGGGATGAAGCTAAATCATGGTTGGTGCACGGAGAAATATTTTGAGATTCAACATTATTCTGAGGTTACAAAAGAAACATGGGGAGCTTACCAGTTAGTAGGAGAAGCCTCTAATTGGTGGATGAACAAAAAAAATGTAACTCGATCTTAGCTCATTGAAACTTACATGGAATGAATTTGTTGAAATATTCTAGAAAAGATGGTTACCTCAACTCTATTTTGACTAGAAACTCACAAATTTCCAAAATATGAGATATGGAGAAATGTTAGTTAATGAGTACTAGGAAAATTGTACCCGTTTGCTAAGTTATGTTCCAATGTATCAGAAAGATGAATGATTTTGTATAAGGAAATTCATCATGGGAATTAATAGTTAGATTGGGGGTGAGGTAGATGTTCACAGTCCAACCAATATGGATCAAGTGTACGAGAAGGCTATTAAGTAGGAGCAGAAGCTCAAAGTATATCCATCCACCAAGAGAATAGGAATTGTAAGAAGTTTACGGGAGCTCAAGTTAAACCAACTCCAAGGAGGTTTTAAGTGGTGCAAGATTTTTAGAAGCAAGGGGATAAGGGAACCCAAAATAATGGGAAAGAATCGAGGAAGGAGTGTAGAAGGAATAATTCCAATGGTGGTAATGTGAACAATGTTGGAAGTAATGCTAGTAAGCCTAGTGAACTTGTAAGGAAGAAAGGACCAGCAACAAGATGTTTCACATGTGGAGGAGACCATTATGTATCAAATTGTCCTAATAAGCCTTCTAGGTCACAACCTTATGGAAACCCACTTCCTTTCCAACAAGCGACATTTCAATAGAAGATTCATTCTGCTTTGGATGATCTTCAAGTGGAGTATCAAGTGACTCTAGTGTAGACTCTAGGTATTTTGTTTGGCTTACCCATTTCCACACTTATAGAGATTGGAGCTACTAAAATTTTTGTTTCACGTAGAATAGCAAAGAAAATATTGAGGAAAGTTGGTTACATGGAAAAGTCATGGGTTGTAGAATATGAAAAATAGACAAGAGCAATGGTGGAACAATGTTTGTTCAAAGCTAGGATTGAGCTACCTTGTTTTTCTATGAGCTAAAACTATATGTAGCACCCTTAGGATCCTATGAGATTATCCTAGGAATGAACTGGCTTTGGAAGCATAAGGCCAAGGTAGATTGTCATGCCAATACTATAGAATGTTTGGATGATTTAGGTAACCAAGTAATGTTGCAAGGGACACCTAGGGTAGTCAAGATACATAAAATTTCTGCAATGCAACTGCTTAGGGATAAGAAGAAAGGATGTAAGCTATTTGCAGTAAAATTGGAAGAGCTTGAAGAATATAAGGAAATAGATTTAGAAGATGGTATGGTCAACTATGGATTAGAAGAGTACCAAGAAATGGAAGAAGGATAAATGATGGAAACTAGAGAGACATATATGGAAAGATATCCTATCTTGAGAAAGTTTGCGGATGTTTTTCTAGAAGAATTACATGGATTACCACCAAAAAGGATTTTTGATTTCTCCATTGAGATAGTGCCAGAATCGAAACCTATTTCCAAAGTTCCTTAATGAATGACAACTGAGTTAATGGAGCTTAAGGCACAATTGGATGAATTGTTATCTAAGGGATTGATAAGACCAAGTGTATCACTCTGGGGAGCACCAATAATCTTTGTGAAGAAGGATGATACGTTGCAGTTATGCATAGATTATCATATGCTTAACAAAGCTACGATAAAGAACAAGTATCCATTGCCATGCATTGATGACCTTTTTGATCAAATGCAAGGAGCTGCTATGTTTTCCAAGATTGATCTACGATCGAGATACCATCAATTAAGGATCAAGGATGAAGAAATCTTTAAGAATGCTTTTAGAACAAGGTATAGGCATTATGAGTTTATAGTCCTTCCATTTGGAGTAAATAATGCGTCGATGAAATTTATGAATATAATGAACAATGTACGTATTTAGGGATTGCCTAGATAAGTTTATCTTAGTTTTTCTTGATGACATCCTAATCTATTCAAATAATGAGGAGGATCATTGCAAGCATTTGGAGATAGTTCTACAATGACTGAGAGAACATAAGTTGTATGGGAAACTCTCTAAATGTACTTTCTTCCAAGAGAAAGTGTAGTACCTAGGACATGTGATATTGATTGAAGGTATCTTAGTTGATCCAGCTAAGATCAAGGAAGTGCTAGAATGGTCAATACCTAAATTTTTTTTTCGAAGTAAGAAGTTTTATGGGTCTGGCTGAATATTATAGAAATTTTGTTGCAAATTTCTCCAGAATAGCCTTTCCAATTACTTCTTTGTAGAGGAAAGGGAAGAAGTTTGAGTGGATAGAAAAATGCCAAGCAATGTTCAATCTACTTAAAGAGAAGTTAACTATTGCAACAATTTTGAAAGTACCAGATCCTGATGGTGACTTCACTGTTATTACAGATGCATCAGGAGAAGGATTAGGTGGAGTTTTAATGCAAGAAGGGCAAGTAATTTCTTATGAATCAAGGAAGCTGAAACCCTATGAGAAAAATTATGCATCACATGATTTAGAGTTAGCAGTGGTAGTTCATGCATTGCAAATGTGGAGGCATTATCTACTAGGAAAACCCTTTGAGATGAAAACCGATCATCATAGGTCGAAGTATCTATTCACTCTGTTAGTGTAATTAATTATTTATTACACTAGAATAAGTTAACTTAGGTCTTTTATTTAGTTAATTAAGTCCTAAGTTGCATCATTAGAAAATCATAAATAATGGGGTAATTACCCTTTCCATGTTTGTAGGAGATAAGATTCCTTCTAGAAGATGAGTTCTCTTTTCTAGAACTTATCTCAATCACTTCATCATTCCCTAGGTAGGTTATTAGGGTTTTCATGTTGTTACATGTTGTATGATTAAGACACTTGGAAACATCATAGTGCATTCTAGATTTCTCTCTTGCCTATTTAATTAGGGCATTTGTACACTTGCAACATATTCTAGAATCAATCGGATTATCTCTATTTGAATGCCATTGTTGCAACACTTTCTGTGTGGGTGAATTTCTTCTCGAAAAAGGTCCTCTTGAAGGTTGTAGCTTCAGGGGTATTGTGTATCCATTATTTCAACATGGTATCAAAGCCATTCGAGTGAAGATTCATCCCAGGATCAAGAAAGTTGGGCTAGAGAGATTCATTGGAGGCTTGAAGGTTTCCATTGTAGGTTACTTGTCTCCACCTAGGGACCAAGCTGGTTCCTGGAGCAGATTGAGGTAGATATGAGCTCTCCATTGTCTTTAGAATGCCTTGAAACCCTAGGATCGCCTGTTCATTCATCAAAATCAAATTCATCAATCTAGGAGCCATCAGAGGTATTTAAGGGTTTGCAAAATCAATCGTACAATCTGTATAATTTGTAGTTAAAAAATCCTCCCTGTCTGTTGTCCTTTGTGGCAAAAATTTTTTAGCTGCAGGATTTTTTCTATTTCAGAAAAATTCATATTTGGGCTATTTTATAGTTTGGAAAAAAAAATATATAGGCTTTATATAGTTTGCAGAAAAAAATATTTTGAGTGTCTAGTATTTTTATTTATATGTTGGCATAATATTCATGCAAGGGTTTGATTTTTAAAATCATCAGCTTTATCAATTTCTCTATTGGCATGCAATAAGGGTTTTTTTTTAACTGTGGATATAGTTTTATAAATCGGTGTTATATTTATCTTGATTTTTAATTGCTTTTAAGCAATATTAAAAATTGACAAAATCTGTTGTCAAAATTCTTAATAATTTTTTTTGCAGAAAAGTATTTAAATATTCACATGAGATCCTACATCATTGACCACTTGGACCCGTCGACACTTTCACCACTGTCATTGTCGGCTGCATTTATGTTTTTTTAGAGAAGGTACCAATTTGTCGGTACCTGTCACCATCATTGACTTGTCACATCATGTCAAGTCTCCTTGCCCTCTTCTACCTGCCGGTTCCTTCTCCTTGGCCGCTGGATGCTGTTTTCCTTGCCCCATCCATGTGCCAACCTTTGTTTCCTGCTCATCCATTTTAGGGCCACCAATATTCATTCCTTTCCATCGATGATCCACAAACATCCACCACCGACGATCGGAGGTTCACTTGCTCCAAGCAGCACCACCTATCAAGCTGCTTCGCCATTTCTGCCATCCCTTCTCTTAGTCAACGCACCACTAGGGGTGGCACTGTCCTTATTTTTCCACTTTTGTAGTCGGAAAGAGGATTCAACCTACTTTCTAGTGGTGGCATCCATTTTGTAGAATTTTGCTTCTAGTGAAAGTGACAATCAACTGAAGTCAACCATCCTTTTTGGACTCAAAGGCTCATATCTTCTCAACTATTTATCAAAATTCGGTGATTCCAGTGACATCCAAAAGGTATTTCAGAGCTTTTTCATCAGTTCAGTCACTTTGATCGCTTTCAGCTCTAGTTACTCTTGCATTGGATTTTTTCAATTTGGTATAATTGTTCAATTACTTGGATATCCTAAAGCTTGGGAAAAGGTTTTTTGATCTGGGTGGCATCTCTTCAGTTGCATATCATATTTGGAAGTTTCTATTTGCTATTGAAGGTCATTGTCTTTGTAATGTTTTACAGAAATTTCATAGTACATTATGGGGCTTGTATATACTCCTTCTGTAGTTATGTTGCACAAGGGAAACTATTAAAAATGGTGATATGGGATCATCCACCATATCCAATCACTTGAATTATTGCCACATCTATATGGTATAGTTCCCCATCCAAGTGAAGGTATTCAGGAATTTGCTTGGAGTTGTAGCAAATACACTATCTTAGAGATCATTGGAATGCAAGTTGATTGTGATGTTTTGAGTGCTATTAATCATTGCGATTTTCCTCATATCCTTTGGAATAAGCTTTGGGAGATATATGGATATTCTCACACTCCACCATTCCCCGATGATCATGATTTAGAATGCCATTCCTCAGATCAGATACCCCATGATGATATTGATATTTAGGAGCTTACAGATTTGGAATATCTTGATTCTTTAGATGAGGATGAAATGGGTTCTATAGGTGCTTCTTCTCCATCAGAGACAGTTGGTATCCCTTCACATTTAGTGATTCCTTGTCCAAAGTCATTGATTGAGGCTTCCATAATTTATCAGGACACATTCAGTTTTCCAGACTTGACATCATAGGATGGATTTGTTTCAGGGATTGTTGACTTGGCCACTTCTATAGGTTTGGAGGACATTCTTGAGGGGATATCACTCCTCTATTTAGATCCTACTTTGGGGAGTTTTCTTGAGTCTTCACATTCCTTTGTCTCAACCTTGATTGGGGATCCAGAGACTATCTTGGAGGTACTTGGTTTCTCTTCAGAGATTTCATATATTAGATTTCTTCCCTCCCATTCCATTTAGGAGTTGGAGTTTCTTCAGCATCTACCATTGGATTTGCTTCTTCCTAAAAAAGACACATGGTTTGGACACCTTTGTTTCTTCAGACTTCTTATAGTGGTTTTGAGGACACTTCATTCTAGGGGGGCAATCTAGTCTCCATCTATTCCTTCAATGGAAGGATCACTGTATTGCAGTCTTTGGATCTTGTTCAGCATCAGTTTCTACATTGTCCTGGTTTGTCACCTTCTTCATTGTTTGGGCATGTACCTGAGTTGATTGTGGCATCTTAATCTTTAGTGAAAAAGGAGACACATGAGCAGTTTTTAGAGACATCATCATCCACATTTTCCTTCAATTCCTATTTGGAATGGGAAGCAACCCTACACTTGCACTTGGTTTTCTTTCTTCCAAAAAGGAGATGAGTTGTTTTTTGACATTGGATCATGTTTTGTCTATAGGAACTTACCATTTTTATAGGTGATCTCATGTTCTAGAGGGGCTATATAGTCTCTCTATTTCCTCCCTATGGGGGGGCTATAGTCGAGACCCATCATCATCATCATCATCATCATCATCCATTGCATAATCATTGCATAATAATTCCCTCCCTAAGTTGCACTTATGGGGGGGTGTTAGTGTAATTAATTATTTATTACACTAGCATAAGTTAACTTAGGTATTTTATTTAATTAATTAAGTCCTGGGTTGCATCATTAGAAAATCATAAATAATGGGGTAATTACCCTTTCCATGTTTGTAGGTAATTACCCTTTCCATGCTTGTAGGAGATAAGATTTCTTCTAGAAGATGAGTTGTCTTTTCTAGAACTTATCTCAATCACTTCATCATTCCCTAGGTAGGTTGTTAGGATTTTCATGTTGTCACATGTTGTGTGATTAAGAAACTTAGAAACATCATAGTGCATTCTAGATTTCTCTCTTTCCTATTTAATGAGGGCATATGTACACTTGTAACATATTGTAGAATCAATCAAATAATCTCTATTTGAATGCCATTGTTGCAACACTTTTTGTGTGGGTGAATTTCTTCTTGGCAAAGGTCCTCTTGAAGGATGCAACTTTAGGGAAATTGTACATCCATTATTTCAACACACTCAACCTAATCTGAATACACGACAAAGAAAATGGTTGGAGTTGATAGCTGACTATGAATTTAATACCAGGTATATCAAAGGAAAGGAAAATCAAGTAGTCGATGCATTAAGTAAAAGAAGACATGTTTCCTCGATAGTGACAATCCAAACTGACTTTAAAGGTCAAGTATTGCATAAATTTAAGGAGGATGATAATATTTGCAAGTTAAACAAGCACTCACAAATAATCCGTAAGATGCAAGATACGATGAATATCATTTTGAACCAATGGATTACTTAGGTATAAGGGAAGGATGTATGTGCCTGACTTTGAATAATTGAGAAGTTCATGAAGCACTATACTTGGGATATCTTGGTGTGACCAAGATGTTGGCAGATGTGAAGCCATTATACTTTTGGAAAGGGATGGAAGGAGACACTGCTAGGTTTGTGGCTAAATTCTTGGAGTGTTAAAGAGTGAAAGTGAAACATCATCATCCTGTCGGCTTGCTATATCCACATGATCTTTTTGAGAGTAAGTGGCAAGTCATTAGTGTGGACTTTGTGAAAGGATTTCCCATGTCAAGGAATAAGCACAACACCATTCTAGTAGTTGTTGACAAAATTACTAAGGTAGCACATTTCATAATGGGGAATTTAGCTGATGGAGCTCATGTCATAGCTCAAAAATCCATGCAAGAGGTGTTCAGACTACATGGAATTTAGAGAAGATTATCTCAGATAGGGATGCATGCATAACCTCAAGATTTTGGAAAACCTTATTCTCTGCAATGGGGACTCAACTGAATATAAGTTCAACTTATCATCCATAAACAAATGGACAAGCAGAAAGGGTGAATCAAGTACTTGAAGACCTACTAATAATGTTGTATGGATCAACAGTACAAGTAGGAAGACTACTTTCCTTTAGTGAAATTTTCTTATAACAATTCCTACCATTCAGTGATAAAGATGGCTCCCTTTGAAGCATTATATGGCTAAAAGTGTCGAACCTCGATAAGTTGGGATAAACTTAAAGATAGGGTGAGTCTTGGGCCTAAAATGTTGGCTGAAATGGAGGAACAATTTAATATTATCAAGCAAAGGCTAGTTGAAGCCAATGATAGGCATAAAAGCTATGTAGATGCGAAGAGAGTACCCAGGAAGTTTGCAATAGGTGATAAGGTGTTGTTAAGGGTAAAACCACATAAGAGTTCTATCAAGTTTGGAAAGTCATCCAAACTAGCTCTGTGCTATGTAGGTCCTTTTGAGATTCTAGAGGAAGTGAATCCTATAGCTTACCAAATTGCATTGCCACCAGCTCTTGCTGGATGCATAACGTCTTTCATGTTTCTTACCTAAAGAAGTATATACCGGGTGATAATCATGTAATTGATTGGAATAATTTATAGGTATAGGACCCCAAAGTGGTAACAATCAAGCTTATCAAGGTGCTTAGAACACGTAAGCCTCACTTGCATAATAGGGAGGTTCTGCAATGCAAAGTCTAGTGGGACCAGTATGCATAAGATTCTGCCAGTTGGGAAGACTATGCTGAAATAGACCAAAAGTTTCCACATGTTTTATGTGCTTTTGAAAGTACTTGAGAAAAAAAATGTTTTGTTTGTTTTATTTAGTTTATGTTTGCTACATAAAATCATTGGGGACAATGATTCACAAGGGGGGAGTATGTCACACCCCATTGTGCGTTTACCTATTTACTATTACTATGTTAGGGTAATTATTGCATGTGCGAATGTATTTGGAATTCTGATTGGATATATATACATGTGATTGTACTTTTCTTATCAAAAGTGAATGAATGTTTATTTCATTTAATGTTATGTGATGAAATGCATATATGGAATTAATTGTATTGAATTGATATTTTAACAATGTAAAGGATAATGCAAATGTTTGCATTGATGAATAGTTGACTACCATGAAAATGTGTTAAGTTGGACGCAGGTTCAGAATCAATCCCCTGGAAGGGAGGGGAAGTATCACTCAGGAGAAGAACTTGGTGAAGTAACCGGTAACGAAACCTAATTGAGTTTCATACACACATTCACTAGTAGAATGGTTGAATCAAGTCATAGTGTTTGGGAATTGGTAAGTTATCCTTTAGCATGATGTGTTTGCAATAGAAAGGAGTTGATTTTTGTTAGGATCATTCTTGGTTTATGTTTAGTGCTTGGTACATGCGAGTACTTCTTTATATTGCTATGCTTGATTGATGAGGTGTACATATGTTGAATGTATATATGTGTATACACACGCATATCGATGATAATCCATACACATGAAGGAATGCATCCATGAGAGTGCATAAGTAGACGTACCTATGTGCACTTATGGACTAGTATCTTATGAGCATGGTGATATCAAGAGGACAATATGACATATATATATACGCCATATGTATATATATCTACCAATAAGATAGTAATTTTTATGTATGTGATTGAGTTATCAAATGTATATATATATATAAGATATATACATATATACATCTGTATACATGTATCGATATAAATGTATGTACAAGAAAATGGAAATTCCCATATGGATACATCGACATATACATATATTCTTATATATATATACAAATGATATGATACATGAATATTAACTTGATCCTATTCATTTGAATATCAAATTTATACATATTTAGTTGACATGGAATATATATATATATGGAAAGTAATAAAGGCCAATTTGTATATATACTAATGCAAAATATAAAGGCTGATTTATACAAAGTATAAAGGACGATACATACAAGTTTATGCTTTGGTTGATGAATGGGAAATATAGCGCACTATGTAATAGTGCTCTAGCAAATGTCAAGGCGTATTTATCATATTAGATTAAATGATAATAAAATACACGAGGCTTTAATCTGCTGTATGAGTCAATAAACTGAAATATAGTGCAAAATGCAGATATAAACTCAACAGGGTCGAATCATACTATGTGTCGACTACTTGGCTTTGACTTAGTTGACTGTATATGTGCAACAAATCTATGTTAGACCATTTCAAATTCTAAACCATGGACCTTGTTAATAGGGAATAAGTTGCAAACTTGGCGCCATCATATGAATTATTTGAATGTTGTAGAATTCTAACAAGCTTGAAACCGATTAGCTGGGTTAAAACATGTGCTATTAGAATGTGTCAAATATGCTGTGTTGATTATTGGATTAATTTGCTATGATGAATCTTCATATGAATTCGCCACCTTTCTTCTTCTAAGCTGAGTCAATTTTAAATGGTTGAGAAGTGGCAAGCTATGCACCTTAATTGTAGCTTTGTGAAGCTGAATCTTGTGTATAAATATAGCTTGATCATACCTCATTTCTTACACTTTTTCATATGCAACATTATGCTGCCATTTATGCTGTAGTATTCATTTGAGTGATTGTTATCTTGTTGAGAGATTTTTGTTAAGAGAATTTTAGTGAGGTTAAGTGAATAAAGGTTGTTATCTAAGTTGATAGCAAGAGGATGCCAAGCTAGGAGGTTCTAGAGTCTATTGGATTAAGTGATTGATAGGCATGGAATACTATTCTTATTTTGTTTTGTCTTTAAATTTGAAAGGTTACTATCTTGTTTGCGTGTTTTTGAATTGCAATAGTTTGCTTATAATAGAGAAAAGTCTATTTCTTATAAAAGAGGAAAGATTGTGATTGATGTGTTTCCATATAAGTGCTTGTATTTACTCCCTATTAATGAGAGTTTGTTGACATCTATAGTATTATATACTAGGAATGATGAATTTGGAATAACTTGTTAAGTTATGGTTTTATGGCTTGGATAGCTTATGAGTTAAATCCTAGGGTTAGGTTTTCCATTGAAGGGAGGGCAACTTATACTTTTTCTTATGTTCATTTAGTAGAAATTCTATCTAGATTTGGAAAAGGGAATAGGTCAAACCGAAGGTTAGGATTACCTATTGAAGGTTTACCTATGCATAGATATAATGGTATAAAGTAGAACGAGCTAGGGTAGTGAATGTGAATAGGATGACTATCATTAGAAGTACCGAGTGAGAATACTTTAGCCAAAGTAGTGTGTTTTCCTTTGGCTCCACTGTCAGTTCACCATGTTCCTTGTTAAGCATGCTAGACCGGGATTGTAAGGTCTACAATTTCTGGTTATATAGGACACATCACTAAGCTCACTAAGGTTAATGTTACAAGGTTTCTACACCAATCTCTTTGTCGAAGGGTAGGGTCATCTATCCATTGATAGATGTGCGGAGGACTGCATATGAGTTCATAGTTAGCAGAAAAGTGCTTGAGTGATGCTTCTCCTCCTCAACTAGCGATTAAGTTCTGTAGAAGATTCATGGACCATCTGTATCTACTCATTTGTAGCTCGGTTGAGCTATGTATGTAATTGTCTACAATCTTGGAAATATTGTATCATGATGATTATTGTATTGGAAAAGAAATCAATGAATGGAATTTATTACATCATTTATGTTCATTCTTTCTCTCATTAGAAAATAATTTTTTTATTGTAATGGTTTGGAAACATAGTTTGTTTACTTGAAAGTGAAAACTTAGGAAATCTACTTGCGAGAATAGTTGGCATGTTACACATATAATAAGTTGGAGTTATTCTAATGAAAATTACCTAAAGATTTTATTTTTCTCCTTCGATAATATTCATATTTTTCGATGTCAATTTATATATTAATGATGATGATCTTAATATTCCTAAGTCTTAAGTTAGTTAATCTTGATACATATTTACATTTTTGTGCATTTTTTATAAATTATAGAAAACTTTACAATATTTAAACTTAAATAATAATACTAATAAATCTACTTTCGTACAAAATTAATTTTCACATATTAAATCTATCTAATTTAATACTCTGGAGAAAAGTAGCATTATATTTTATTATTTGATCCTAAAATATCCTACTGGGTACCATATTTTATAAGGGTATTTTATGTTCCATTTAACTCATTCTAATAATAGAATCATTGGCATGCAATAGATATTCTTTTATAAATTTATAAGTTACTTGAGAAGAAACATTGAAACCTTTGAAGATAAAATGAATACAAGAATTTCAAACTCATATGCATAATTTATATGGGTAGAAACTCTGTAGACTAATAGCTCTTTAGTATTGACTAATTTGTGGACATTGTAGTTAAAGGTAATCATCAAGTCCATTATGCTACAATCATATTAGTGTTCATATACAAGCCATTTTTATTACCATTAATTGAAAATATTTTTGTAAAAGACATTTCTAATACGTTGGAATTATATGAGATCAAGTCAAGAAGTTATATCAATGTTTGATAGATTGATGTCCCCAATTTATTATGTTCTTGCTTTCGAGAATTTATATCAACAAGACTTCAAATTTACAATGTTATGATAGCCTCCATAAAATTTGTACAACTGGGCTCCAAAAAAATAGACATCTCTCTTATTATGCCATATGAGTTTTCTTTCAACACAAAATAATCCCTTTGTTACTTTTCTATTGTGGGAGGAAGCCATTTTTTTTTCTCTCGCTAGAACATCATTCAATATAGAATAATTCGAGGCACATATATTTATATGAAGCCATGTCCCTTTTTTAGTCTTTATTAAGAGTTAGAAAGAAGGATCTTATTTGTTTCTTGATTTGATTCTCTTTCAAAGAATGTGGTGTAGAGGTTAAATGCTCCAATAAACATATTTTGCTCTTTAATGTGTGCTATGTATAGGTCAAGTTGTTCAAAGTTAGTAACAAAAACTTGTGGAAAATGGAATATCTAAAATAGTGTCGAGCATGAGAGTAGGGGGATAAAGTTATAAAAAAAATTAATCATGAGGCAAAGTGGTAATTGTATCTACAATGGGAATGCGAAACTCATGCAAGTCTAGTGATTGATTACAAATTGAAAAGTATTTGAAACCACCCATGTGATTTAGTATTTAGTTTTCTACTTAGGAAAATGAGTTTTTGAAAGGAAATAGAAAAGAGCAATGGAAAGTACTAATGAATGAGAAATTGTTTGAAGGAAAGAGATTACCAAATAGATTGAAGTAGTCAAACCAAGCACCACCAAAGCAAGAGAGACACAAGAATTTGTTAAGGGGAAAAAACAAGGAAAAACCCCAATATTATGAATGGAGGCAAAATGCCTAAAGAATAATACAAAGAGAGAGAGCTTCAACCTTAGCTTGCTTGCATGAGTCTTGAAGAATGAGAGGAGAGGCACCTCAATAAGTAGAGGTGAGAAGAAGGAGTTAGAATGTAACTCCCAACTCAATGAATGCCACCATTCATCTATGTGTGTGTAAAGTGTCACCTCTTAAGGAGGTGGTTACAAATATTCCTTAATAAAGGAATTAAAAATAAGTCATCCTCACACATGTGTGAGATGACAAAAAAGACAAAAGACTTGTAGGGATTCTTTTGGAATATTCCTACAAGTTAATAAATAATTATAATGAAAAAATAACCTTTACCAAGTAAAGATTAATCTTCTAACAGTTTTGTATCATAGGATTTTGGTCAATAGGACTTGCTAATCCATTCTAAATTGGCAAGGGATATATAAAAAAAAATAGATGGGAAATCCAACTTATGTGAGAGTAGGATTAACATGAATGTTTGGGTTACTATGATATATGTGCTTTCCTTGCATGATAGTTGGAATATAGGATGAACTCATCACATAGAAGGATGTAAACATAGCCTAATTTGGGGCCAAACTATTCTAAATGTATTATACATAGAATGAACATAATAGTGCCACAACTAAGCTCCATTAGGCTTCTTATTACTATCCAACATGATGTATATGGCTCAAGCCATATGTAGAGACCCTATGGAGGAAAAATTAAGCTCATGGTACACACTTTGTGCATCTATTTCCAATGTGTAAGTCATTTCTAGCTTGGTAGATTAATTTGGCTACAAGTATTTATAGAGAGGTCCATGGGAATGGAAAAGAGGAGCCCACAAATAAATCATTCCACCCCCATTTGACTGTGGATTAATTTGATGATCTATGCAATTATGATAGCCATTTCTTTTGGTTTCAAATAGGGGCACACTATTGGATACTTAAGGAAGACTAGGGATGCCTTGCCACCCCTTTAAGATGTTTTGAAAAAATTATAAGTGAGAATTGATTGGGTTTCTCTTTTGATGAGGTAATCAGGGCATCTTGTTGATTATTTTGAAAGAATAACATGACACAACTCTTTAAAAATTACATACATTAGTGATAATTTTGAAAGACAATGTAAAAATATGGACTAAATTAGTGAAAAAAAAGAAATTGTGTGTTTGAAGTGTGGGGAGGTAAAGTAAGCATTCCTTCACACCATATAATTTGTGACCAACCAAGATGTTATGTGGTTTATTTAAAAATAAAGTTCTCAATAATGAAAAATGGTAATATTTGGATGATGACATGGAGTAATTCTTTTTGGTTCTTTTCTTTATGGGCACCTAAGAATGAATTTTTCTATAGAATTAAAAGTAGAGTCCCATGTGGAGCCTATTGGCTACCTTTGTCTATATTTTTATAGCCAATATTCATTATAAGAATAATTATTATTTTATTTTAATAGATGAACAAAATAAAATGAACAATTGTTCCCTATATTCCTTTAAGTGATTTATTTGTTAAGATCTTATTTTGTAGCATTAACCAAAATCATTTCTTTAATTTTTAGCAATAGTTTGGAATTTGGATTGTTAATGATATTTTCAAAATTTGTTGAGAACACCAATTTCATATATAAGAGTTCTCTTGTAATCCACATGCAAATTATTTATTTTATTTTCCTTATATATTGTTCGATAACGTATATAACCCTACCCAATTTTAAATTAGAAAGTGCACCTTCTCTATGGATACTCCACATATTGAGACATATTAATGTATATATAATGTTAATGAAGATATAACTTACCTTGTGGTCTAATGTTTGCATGTCCCAAGATCATTTTCAAATAACACACTATTTATAAGATGTGAAACCAATCAATGTTTCTTCGGCTTGGACATGGTGTCATATCCCCCTTTCACTAAATTCTCACGATTCTCTGTAAGCCCATACTATTTCTTGTGGGCTCAAGGAAATATTACTCGAGAAGTAAATTTATAAAATTTGAGTGTATTATACTTTTTATGTCTTCATAATGTTACCATTTGAAATATTTTCATAAAGTGGCACCTAGAGCACGGGTCTCTTGTAATTAGAATGATCCCTTATTTAGCTCCCCTATGTGGTGTGGGAAACGACTTTTGAAATTTTTAAAAAAGGTTCCTTTTGGAGGGAAAGTTGGGTGCTCAAGGATACTATATAAGCCAGGTATTTTTCCATAGGATGTATTCTTGTTTTATCAATTCATTCCCTTAAATAAATTGGATATTTGGTTCATATACTAATAGAGATTGGAGGATGAAAACCAATATATTTTGGTCATTGGATTAATGGACATAAATCCCTAATTTACATCAAAGGATTAAGAGATGATATCCCTTGAATTTGATTTGGGATTTGAGTGGTGAAGGATTTGGCCTCATCACTTGCATGAGACCTAGTTGTGAATTTACTGCTAAGCTGTATGATTATTTTAGTGTTATAATTATTGATTATTGGTGACTACCTTAGTACCATTTCCTTGTATTTTATGGGTGTCTTTTTGAGTGAAATATATAATAAATTAATTGCTGGTTTGTTGTGATAATTGATTTGGATCTATTAGTACCATTTCCTTGTATTTTATGGGTGTCTTTTTGAGTGAAATATATAATAAATTAATTGCTGGTTTGTTGTGATAATTGATTTGGATCTATAACTTTAGAATTATTTGTAATTTTGAATTGGAAATAAATAATATATTATGGAATTTAAAAATGACTATGGTCTATTGTTTTCCCTAAAAAAGCATGGAAAAAGGTTCAGTGAATCTCTGGAATTTGAAATCAAGGAGAAATTTTATGCTATTTTATTTCTTCGAGATTGTGTGCAACATTCGTTTCTTAGCCGTTTTGTAGAAAAAAAGAGATAATAAGTAATGAGCCAGATGCCCAAATGCTTCGAACATTTCAGGGTTTCCCACATGCAGAGAGCTCCAAAGCTCCATTTCAGGGTTTATTGCCTCTTGATTGGTCAGATGCTGTGGTTTAACCTGAAAATGAAGCGACCCAGTTTATTGGCTATGATTTCTTTGCAAAAGAAACATTCATAAGCCAAGTTGATTTGAAGAATGAGCAAGTTGTGGCGTTTGATAGGAATTTAACCTGTGATGAACGAATGGAGAAGTAGATAAAAACTTGTCAATTAAAATTTTGCTATAGTTATCTTTGTAGAGGCTTGCTATGAGTATTTGCTCATTTTTCCTTAGCCATGTAATTAACTATTAGTTTAACTATTAGTTTAAATTTTATAAGGTGGCGGTACTATAGATAGTTTTTTGAAAATATGCATACTGTCCTTGTCAAAGTGGGGCAATTTTGTAATCTTTTGTAATATTCTGACTTGAATTATGAAATATTTTGGGCTATAACCAGAGGTTTTCTTCCTGGTTCTTTCCTCCCGATATGCCCTCTGCACTAGGTCTATGTATATTTTCATATATTAATATATTATAGTGGCTCACCAATTTTATCAAAAAAAATATATTATGAGTGGGATAGTGTGTTGTTAGTTCATAAGTGTTATATTTAATTGTTGCAAATTTATCTTTTTTGGTAATCTAATCCTAATTTGTGACAAAATGAATTCAATTACTAAGTATTGCAATACATGAGGTGAGCAACTTAATTAGATATTAGTCAATATTCCAATTAAGGATATTATAGCAGTATTAGAGCCTTGATCGTGTCAACATAGGGAAATAGGGGATAACACAATTGGGTGAAAACTAGATAATAGTGTAGTAAGGGAGACATAGGATGGAAATAAGCAGAAGGGATGTTTTAATAGAGGAAGAAAATGCTCATACATTGTTTTAAGAATTGGTCAATTTGAATGTAGTTTAGATGGAAATGACAAAAAATTAAAGACATGATGAAAATGATGGTACATGTCTATCAAGGTTAGAAAGTTCCTATAACTCTATAATCACCTACCCAAAAGGTAAGTACATTAGGGTTAACCAAACCATTGGTTCTTTTCTCAATCCCTTCCAACCCAAATTCATTAAAAGAAGAGAAAATACATCAAAAGAACTGGAAATTGAGCTAATGGAATATTTTTTAATCCTTTCATACTTAATACAAGTCTCTAGAGCAAGAATTTCAACATGACCTATCATTTGTTACATTCTACAACATCAAACTCTGAAATGGTCCTTGAATTAAAAAGAAACAAGTTTATAATTAGGCTAACAAGGAATTACTATAATGATTGGGCAAGGTTCACATAACTATGTATGATGCAATACATAAGTATTTAGCTCATGTATGGATACAAAAAATCAAATACCTACCTATCTCTTAATCTAATGTATGAAGATGCCATCAAGTTTTTTTCTATTCACTTGGAAGGGGTAGTCCATGAATGGTGGTATCATGAAATGATGACGCAAGGGAATAATGTAATCACTACCTTTGAGTATTTCAACCAAATATTGGTTGAAATATTCAATAGGGTTGATCTAGAAGTTTAATTTCAAGAATTGGTCAAGCTAAAATACTATGAATCAATGGAGCGCTACATAGGATAATTTCATAATATTTTGGTCAACTTTCTTGATGTGTCTAGAAGAGAGCCATGGTTTCATTTTTTGAAGGACTAGAAGAGCCACTAAAGATTTTGGTCAAGGAATTAGAGCCTTCCACTCTTCAAGAGGCAATAAAAAATCCCTCATCTTGGAGTCTTCCTTGCCTCAAAATAAATTTTTACTCCAATGCTTCATGCATAAACAAGAACAAGTTCCAAAAAGGAGAACCAAGTAAATAAAATATTCCACCACCATTAAATAAGAATGGCTATAGTTGGAATGATTTATAAAGAAAAAAATTGTTTCAATTGAAAAGAACCTTGGGAGTGAGGCCATATATGCCTTGGCAAGGGCTAAGTCCCTTACATTGAAGTTATCTTTGATGAGTAAGAAGTTGAATCTAAAAAATGAATGAAGAATATAAACAAGATTAGGAAGGTCACAAAAGTGGAGGAAATATCACAACCTTATTCAAAACTCAAAAGTACAACCCATTCAGGATTTGTGGAGTGCTAGCAAGAAAAAGGTTCACTATCTTGATTGATAGTGGTGCTACCAACAAACTCATAGATGAAGGTGTAGGGTCCCAAAACCTCTACTCTTCCTAGAACATATGTTCACATTCAAGGATAGGGCCGGTGACATCATGAAATTAAGAACCTATTCATCCATAGAAAATGGAAGGTTGAAGGTCAACAATACAAGAGTGGGTTTTCTCTCCTACACTTCAAGCTCAATTTAGATTTAAGAGGGTGTTCCTAGAGGTACACCTAAATAGGTATTAAATCAAACAAAATGGATAACCAAAAATAACTACAACTAAACCCAATTACATTCTTGAACCCAAATACTATCACTAGGTTAAGAAAGACTAGCTACAACAATTGCTATATAGCTGGTTCAAATGTGCAAAAATAACCCATATGAGATAAGTTCATTCAAGGCTTCCTTAAGATTGATTCCTTGGTTAAAATACAAGATCATGAATTCAAAACACTAATTTTATTCCCCAACAATTGAATAATCATCATGATTTGTTTTGAATGTGTGAAATTAATTAAATGGGTCCAATATTAGTGGCTATACAATTAGGCTATAGACTCACAAACAAAAAGAAACAAAAATAATGAATGAAAACATTGAAGAACCGATCTAGACATGATATAGTCACCACATTATAGGAATTATACACAAAGTATACTTAGTAATCCATAAATGAACTAGATAAATACATATGAACAAAATTATTATCACAAAGATTGTAATAATTTTAAAATGTTTCCACATTATCAAATACTTGATACATTCATGTTAGAAAATATGACAAGAGAGAACCTTAACATGAAGCAAATATTCCCCTGAAGGCATACACACAACTCTAGAGACATTCTCTACATGAAATATAATACAATTCATCCTTCAATTGTTTCACAAATTCATCCTTCTACAACTTGACATTCAATGATTGAAGTTACCTTAAAAATCACTACACCTGCAAAATATCAAACTGCCACCAAAATAATCAACTTCCCCAAAATGAGCAAAATCCTATTTTAATAGCTATAAGGCATCCAACCTTGATCATTGCACTATATAGCATACTAAAAATCAATGGCATAAATGTATTCCTACCCAAATAAATGCCTATTAGAGAGGAAATCAAAATAAGGTATGTAGGGTAGTCGGGAGAGCTCCCCTACATTAACGGCGAGTAGATGAGTGAGTAAAAATAACATTACATTTTTCACTCAACACTATGTTTAAAATGACCTTTGCATTATACTCAATCTTCCTTTTTGTAACTTTTACCTTTGAAATTGTTTGAAAACTATCCCCTTAACCTATCAATAATATAGGTGCATTTGAAAATATGTGGGCCTTGGGAGGTAGTTATATAACCATCTCAAGCTAATAACAACATTATATTTCATTTGCTAAGCCCTCACATGTTCATGATTGCCCCTCTTTCTTATTTTTTAAATATTTGCAAGAAAATGTAACCATGCCAACACTTAAAGAAGGTTATAAAACCATTATAAACATACAACATATAATATAAACAAACACCTCCCCTTTTCATTTTTTTGTTGACTTTCATGGTGGTGACATAACCTACTTTAGGAACCATAGATGGCTACAAAACCACCTAAAACGTCTACCATTGTGCACCCAAAACTCCCTCCCCATAATTTTGATGGTCTAAAGCATTTTATAACTTTTCAAAAATATTTGCAACACAAAACAATACCATCCATTGGTGATTTCAAGAGATTCATAACCTCTTCAACATTTGGAAAAGTTTCAAAACCATACAAAAATTTGAAAAACACACCAACCTTCCACTTTTATAGTTTTTTTAGCACTTGGATGCTCATTAGGAACTTAAAGCACTTCACAGACCATAATAAATCTTTGAAAAACATTAGGATTACTATTTTTTGGCACTTTGATGAAGTCAATTTTTTTCCCAAGGTATGAGAAACACCATAATTCTCCCTTCATCCACTAACAAGCTCTTTCCTTTGCATGTTATTATTTAGGGGAGGTTCACAAATCATCCCAAATGGTTAACATTTATCATATTCTTTATATCTTGGAGCTTAGACAAGGTTCTAGAACTAGGGAAAAATCTCGACAAACAAAACACATCCCACATATAAAACACTCCATACATTTTATTCTTGAGTGGTTAGAAAATCATTGCAACATTCGAACAATAGGTGGTTAGAAAACCACCCC
This sequence comes from Sequoia sempervirens, assembly GCA_007258455.2. Taxonomy (NCBI): domain Eukaryota; kingdom Viridiplantae; phylum Streptophyta; class Pinopsida; order Cupressales; family Cupressaceae; genus Sequoia; species Sequoia sempervirens. Next base: position 234,487,180 of record VDFB02358134.1, read on the forward strand.
AAACCTTCACTATGCTGAATCCCCCTCTTCCCCCCCGCCCCCCTTGTTTATTGACACACCCAAACAATTTGCAAACCATGACACATCTTAAAAAAAACTAGGATTTTTCTTGGAATTAGATATCGACTCCCCTTTATATGTTGACACTTGGGGATGGTTCATGAGCCACCCCAAAAGACAGGAAAACACAAAATGCAAATCCATTAGTATTTTGGTTAGCAAGCAAGAGTTACAAACAAGGAGAAAAAAATGATAGAAAAGTAAAAGGCCACATTGGGAATTTGAGGGGAGTTAAAAACTCAACCCCCCAATCCCCCCAAAAAAAAGAATCCACCCTAAACTAACTTGTAAACATGCAACAATAAGAACTTATTAACAAATATTTTTAAAGAAAATACTGGAGGTGAACAAAGGAACAAAGACAATTTTGGACCCAAACATGAAATATTTTACAATTTTTTAACAAATCCCTAACAATGGCTCTAGTTGGGGATTAGTGCCTCTTGCAAGCACTATGATAATCCAAAAAATCTCTAGTTGCAAACCACAATATACAATTAAAATATCATACAAAATAAAGCACACTAGCACTTCATCATGACAAAAAAGGCATGTGATTACACTAACATAAATTTTCTTATAAAATGATGTGACACAAACACAAATACCATATATAAAAGGCTCAATAACAAAACATAAACAATTTATAGGAGATTCACCTACAACCAATAACAAGACAGCACAAAAATTTGTAATATATGGTTGTAAGTGAAACCCACATAATTTATTGTAGGAAAAAGCCTATATGATGACCAATGGTACATGGCCATGAGAAAATGGATGCACTTTTCTACCTTTGTTAAACATAGTTGAGTTGAAGGAGATAGTTTCTATCAATCTAATGCTACTTTCTTACTCAACTACAAAAAATTTGGCCCTTTTCTCACATGTAAAAACTTGTGATTACCTCTAAAAGGGTGAAGAATAGCTTCACAATAAATTCTTTGATTGCATGGAAACCACAAATAGTATGCTTCCAACTTAGTTTATAATGTAACATTTAAAACTATAGTATTCAACGACACAACTTGAAGGTCTGGGTTAGCCCCAACAGATAAAAAATATTTTCATATCCATTTACCTCCTTGGATAAATTCAAGAAAAAAAAATGCTTCTAACTCACATTTCAATGGAACACACGCCTCACTATCTTGTTAAAATACACAAGTAAGCTCATCCTCTAACAACTCAAATTACAAAATTTGAAGCTTTGACACAATTTTTTTTAGCATCTAGTTGATCATCAACCTAAAAAATTTGTTACTACTCAACATCCTCACAATTTTTATTGTAGAACCAAGTGAAATACTCAAACTTAGGCTTACCATCATCCACCACATCAAAATTTGCATCTTCATAATAGAGAAAAAATTCATATTCAACTTTTCTTATCTTAGGGATAACATGCAACCAACATACATCACTCTCATATGTATTGATGCACATTTCATTATAAAAAAAACACCATCATGAGACACCTCATGTGAAGAATTGTACTCTTCAAATTATCTCTCTTTAAATTCTATGTCAGAAATTGACTGTGATACATTTGATGCAATAAAAATTAGACCTATGGCACAATCCACTTCCACATTCATTACACCAATAACAATATTTGATGACCATTTTGAAGTGGAATGTACATGAGGAAGAAAAAATCTCTTGCACCAAACATATAGGTTCTCATACACTTCAATATGATCACCATCTTCACATTCTTCAACTACAAACTCCTCATATTGAAAATCAACAACTGCAATTAATATTATTTTTTACAATTTCATCTTCATGTATAGTTGTTCATATGCTATCCTCATGCAAACAATGATAATTAGTGTAAGGAAGCTAAGGTAGTGGACCAACTTCCTACACTAATCTTGAGAGGATAATAATGCAACACTTTACAGATCTTTTCAACAATTGCAAAAACATAAATAAAAATAAACATAAATATCATGCATACCACAACATAGTGATTTATGTGGGGAAAACCCTTTTGGGAGAAAACCCCCACACTCCAAAAGCTGTCCAATATATTATTTAGAAATCACGAATATTACAATATGATTGCAAAGCTTCTCATAGGAGTATCACGAACCAGAGATCCATAGGCAACATGACCACTATCAGACTCTTAAAATACATCACAATATGTATTTGTAATACAACACCCTCATAAAATAGGGTCTCCTTCTAGGGAAAGACAAGTCGACAAAATATTTATCGTCAGATATGAGACCTAATGATGAACAGTCCAGATTTACGATATATCATTAATTTAATGTATATCAACAATTTAATATATTTTAAATTATTTTTGTTAACAAACTCACATTCTGCTCCACCCCATGTTACCAGTGTAGGTTACACCTCTTGACATAAATAGCATAGATATCTTAAATACATCCTATCAACAGTAAACCTTATATAATTGCAAGGTTGAGATACATTTTCCCAACAAATATCCCACTTGTCGAACACCTTGCAAGAGCAACAAGTGGGAGTACAAACAACATCTCTTAATTACTAGTCGCTGAAAGGCCAATAGAATTTGAACACCATATGAACTTATCTATGCTCACATGCTTAGTTAAAGAATCATCAACATTCATGAAGTTCTCTACCGTAACTAGCTTCACCCAGCCATCTTTGACCATATATCTAATAAAATGATACTATACATCAATGTGCTCGGTCATGTCATGAAATTTCCAGTTCTTAGCTAAACATATCACACTATGACTACCACAATAAATTGTCACTACACCTTGTTTTATTCCAATATTTGAACACACTCTTAATCCAAATTGCTTCCTTGCAAGAATGAGCATCTGCCATATACCCAACTTCAGTAGTGGACAAAGTAACCACAACCTGTCTCTTACTCATCCAACTAATCACACCACCAAATAAAGTAAACACATAAGCACTGGTGGATCATGTACTATCAACATCACCTGCCTAGTTTGAATCAACATAACCATGAATATCAAGAGAAATACCATCTTCAATCAAATTACTATGATAACACAAGGAATACTTTGAGGTACTACACAAATATCTAAAGACTCTTTTAAGTACATCCCAATGAACTCTACCAAGATTAGACATATATCTAGAAAGAATTCCCACTACTTGGGAAATGTCTAGTCTAGTACAAACCATATAATACACCAAACTTCTAACTACACTTTGGTAAGACACTCTACCCATCTCCTCCATCTTTGATGGGGATGTTAGACAATCTAAAATAGATAACTTTGTTCCTTGGTTGAAAAAAGAACACAAAATGGTTTACAATATTACATGTTAAACCTCTACAAAATTGAATTGACATACTTAATTTGACCAAGCCATAGCTTTATGTTCACTCCATCTCTTCTAATTTCCATCCCAAGAATGTGTCTAGTTGCACCAAGATCTTTCATTTCAAATTTACCTACAATTTGAGACTTCAATTATGAAATCACACCTTTCCCTTTGCCAATAAATAACATATCATCAACATATAATGCAATAAACATGAAATGATCACATTAGTTTTATAATAAACACAATGATCTGATTTAGAACACTCAAACCCCAAAGTCAACACATATATATCACATTTTTGGTACCACATCCTAGGACTTTGTTTTAGGCCTTACAAAGATCTCTTCAATTTGCAAACCAATTAACTTTTACCTTTCACCATGTAGTGCTCTAGCTATGTCATATAAATATCCTCCTCCAAGTCACCATGAAGGAAAGTAGTTTTTGCATCCATTTGCTCAACCTCTAAATCATAAGCAACAAAAATGGAAAGAAAAAATCTAATGGATGTCATTTTTGCAACAAGAGAAAATATCTCACCATAATTAAAACCCTCAACTTGAGAGTAACATTTTTCAACCAACCTTGCTCTGTACTTCTTAATACCTCCATCATAACCAATATTTTTCTTGAACACCCATTTGTGCAACCAACAGGTTTTTGTCCTTTAGGTAATGGTACAAGATCCCATGTATCATTCTTTTTCAAAGCTTCCATTTCTTCGTCCATATAAATATTCTATGATTTTGCATCATTCATACCTAATGCCTCTTCTATAGATCTGGGTTCATCCATGTTAGTATTAAAAGAAAAAATACATCTTCAATCATTAGGTGAATAACTTTTAGGTGGTTTTCTATGCCTTGTAGACCTACAAAAGAGTTGAGTTGGAGGTTCTTCCACCTCTTTTGAAGATTCAAAGTTGGATGAGCTCTCCTCAACTTCTTGTCTATCCAAGGGCCTCAATTCAACTTTCTGAGGTGTAGAAGGAAGTTGAATCACATCTTCCTATTTACTTTGTTCTTGCTGCAATGTAACAAGAAAAGTCTCAGTTTCTCTAAAAAATACACTTCTACTATATATTACCTTTTGTGCAACATGATCCCAAAGCTTGTATCCTTTCACACCATAACTATATTCGATGAAGATACATTTCACAACCTTATCTCCAACTATTTTTGCTTCTCCTTTGGAACATGTGCATATTCCTCACAACTAAAAACTCTAAGATCTCTTAATGAAGGCTTGTGACCCAACCATGCCTCTGTAGGAATCTTATCAACAAGAGTTGATGTAGGAGATCTATTAGTCAAGTAACAAGCAATGACAACAACTTCAGCCCAAAATATTTATTCTAGAATAACACCACTCAACATAATCCTAGCCTTCTCCATCAGTGTCTTGTTCGTTCTTTCTACAACTCAATTTTGCTGTGGAGAATACAAAGTTGTCTTTTGTCTATGAATATCATAATATTTAAAAAATCTCTGAAAATTATTAGAGAAATATTCATCACCATTATCAGTCCTAAAACATTTTATTTTCTTTCTAGTTTGCAACTCAACCATTTCTTTAAATTCTTTAAATTCACTAAATTTTTTAAATTTACTCTTTAGAAAATAAACCCACGTCCTACTACAATAATCAATAAATGAAACATAATATGTGGATTTTCCAATTGAAGGAACATCTATATGACCAAACACATTAGAATGAATAAGATCTAATACACCACAAGATTTAAATGAGAACTCAAGTAAAATTGAATACAGTTTCATTTTCCATAAATGCAATGTTCACATAAATCAAATTAAAGATTACAATCAAACAACCCTTCAACACTATTTTGTTAATTTTTCAAGGTCCTTAGATCCTTTTCTCCAATGTGGATAAGTATTTGGTTCTATAACAATTTTCTCTATAGGTAACTTTGATTCAAAAGAAAAAGCACCCTTGGGTACCCAAAAGCCATGACCATCTTCTGAAGATGAAACCCTCACATCTTCCAATGAAGTAGTCACATAATTTATTTTCATAGAATTACTATTGCACTCAATAGTACAAAAAATCAAGCTTATATAATGTGCCATATCCAACACCTCTAGCAATCACCATAGCACCTCTAACCATCTTTCCTTCTACATCAAAAAGTACTACCTCCACACCTGCATCTATTAGTTGGCTCACAAATATAAATTTCATGCTAATCTAGGGATATGCAAGACACCATTAATCCTTTTTATTCACCATAAAGAAACTTGGTTCTAACTTTACCATGACCAACAATATTTAAACAAGAATCATCATCCAAGTACACCTTACCTCCATCAAATTCTTCATATTCAAAAATCCAATCTCTATTAGAGGTCATATGGAAAGATACACCCAAGTCAATTAACCATGCATCATTACTTGCATGAGTTTCCAAAGATAAAATGAATGCATCACCATCTTCCTTCTTAGATTTAGAATCAGAATTAAATCTCTTCTTTTTCTTCTTATTTTCTTATTTGTAGTCCTTATGAATATGTCCAAGCTTACCGTAGTTCGAACAAATAATTTTGGACTTTCCAGGAGATTTGGATCTCCCCTTGGACTTGGATTTATCATGCTTCTCATTCTTCTTGCATTTTTCCTTAGGTATTCCAAAAAAATTTAGGGCCTCCTTGGCACTGATGGATACCTTCCTCCTCATCTCTTCAAAAAGAAAAGAACCCACCATATCTCCAATCTTCAAGATAAAAAAATACTTCGAATATCCATAACAAGAGAATCCCATGAATCAGGCAAAGAAAAAAGCAAGACCTGAAATTTCCCCTGCTCATCCATTTTGACACCAACTAATGCCAATTGAGCCACCAACATATTGAATGCTTCTAAGTGGTCTATAATTCATCCACCCTATTTCATTCTCAAGGAATAAAATTTCTTCCAAAAGAAAATATTGTTCACTAAAGATTTGGCTTGAAAAATATCATTGTGTTTCTTCCATAGTTTTTGTACAAAGGTCTCCTCATGGACATTGATTAAAATAGAACTTTCCAAGCACACTCTAATTAGAACCTTGGATTTATGGTCCATAACATTATATTGAGTAGCCAAAGTAGGATCTACAAGTCTTGAAACATTCTCATCAACAACATCCCATAGATATTGATCTATCAACAAAATCCTCCATCTTCAACTTCCACATCTCAAAATTATTTCCAAAAAAATTATCCACCTCTATTTTCCCCGATGAAATTTCCATCTAAAAATTCTTGCAATAAGATCACAAATAATCTTCTGGACAAGCTCCCACTCAAATTTAGATTAGTTCAAAAAAGCCAACAACCCACAACTAAAGCCAAAGGTGATCAAACTTTGATACGACTTGTAAAAGCTAAGGTAGCAGAACAAATTCCTATAGTAATCTTGAGAGGAGAATAATGCAAAATTTTATAGATATTTTCAATGGTTACAAAAACTTAAACATAAATATCATGTATACCACAACATAGTGATTTACATGGGGAAAACCTTTTCAAGAGAAAAACTCCACATTCCAAAATCCGACCAATATATTATGTAGAAACCACAGATTATAATATACTTTCAGAGCAAGCTTCTCATAGGAGTATCACCAACTAGAGATCTAGAGGCAACACGACCGCTATCAAACTCTTAGATTACATCACAATACATAGCCATAATACGACACCCTCATAAAATAGGATTCCTTCTAGGGAAAGATAAGGCAACAAAATATCTACTGTCAGATCTAAGACTTAATGATGAATGATCAAGATTTACAATATATCATTAGTTTAATGTATGTCAGAAATTTAATATATTTTAAATTATTTTTGTCAACACTCTCATATTTTGCTCCACCCCATCTTGCCACTGTAGGTTACACCTCTAAGCATAACTAGCATAGATATCTTAAATAAATCTTATCAACCATAAACCTTATATAATTGCAAGGTTGAGACACATTTTCCCATTAATCAGTAGCATCAAAATCACAAAATGGGGCAAAGGAAAGCAATAGATCAAACAAGAAAACTATTTATTGTTCACCACTCACACCACCAAAATATGCATGCTCTATATAATAAGTCCCATGAGCTGATTCATCTAATTTTTTACTTGCATTCACACCTTCATCATCCACACTTTATTACAATAAACATGAAGGTCAATAAATTCAGTCTCAAATCAAATTTATTCATTTATCTCTTCCTTATTATCATACATTGATGACTAATCTAGCCTGAAGGTAGGTGCAAAAATTGTCATCTTAATTTGTATTGTTGTCATATTATGCACTAACACCTTCCTCTACTCACCTACAAACATAATCATCACTTGATATTATGTTTGAATATGATGTAATATCTATACCATTACTATCCACAATAGCCTATCTATAACCAACAATCTCTATGTTTGAGGATAATTATTTTGCAATCATATCTATCCTCAAGACATTAATGAAATCAAGGAATTTATTACTACTACATATTTACCAAATTAAATTATTCCCATATTGAACCATAACCTTGAGAAAAGTCATAGGATCCAAGGAACATATCAATAAAAGAAGGTGTGTTAGGTCTAAAATATTTTGGAATCTTGGAAAGGAAAACTACAACCCTTTGATTGAACTCCATTCTACTCTTCCTCTTACCACTTGAAGTTTTCTAATTGTTAGACAAGGATAGCAGGGTCAAGATGCAATGAAATTTTTTTGAATACAACAACAAGATGATCCCAGAAAGAAAAAGAACATTCTCATAAACTATCATACTAAATATTTGCATTTCCTTATAGTGACCTAGCAAAACATCTCATCCATATGTCTTCATCATGAACTTGAAATTTTTTCATGAAATTGAAAATAATTCAACATGTGCATCCCCTAATGAATGTCATACCCATCAAACCTAGGAATCAATCTATAGATCCCATATTTCATTGTTTTCCTCTCATAGTTGACTCAAGAAAACTCAATTTATTTGTAAATAGGATCAATTGGGATTTTGGTTGATGGAGAAAACTATTTATTTATAATAGATAGGTGGACATTGGACTACAATACCTTGATTATTTTTCACACTCCTAAAACCTAAAAATCTCCTAAATTTCTTTCTTTTTCTTTTATATAGCTTCCTGCATGTTTGAATGTGAAATTTTATCTTGTTTTGGATTGTATGCAAAACATGCATATTCATCCTCATAACATTCTTGAATATGTAATCTATCATAACATCTAGGGTTCAAATAATATGATACATATGATGAGGCACCTGTAGGGATGTAAATTAGTCTGTTCCAATCAGTCTTCATTGATTACAAAATATTTGTGCAGGGTAAGAAAGAGAAGATTACAAAAAATTATTCCCTTGCCATGAAATAAACCATGCTTCAAATTGTGTAAGGATAACCATGCACCTTATATATATTTGTACTAAAATTGATTTTTATTCATGGAAACATGAACAATAACAATAAATTTGTAAAATAGTAGAGTCGCCACCTCATTAATTTAGGAAATCCCTAAAGTAAGAAAACCTCCAAGGCACAACATATTTTTTGCACTGAACCACCAATAAAGTCTTCAATTTGTTCAACCCATTAATGTCTTACCGAGTTGGCAGCCTACCGAATCACATCAAAAATTTTCTTCCTCAACAAGGACACCATTTTTATGGGTCTTAAAACCAATACACTTCCTAGACCATATTCTAACTTTCAAGGCTAGGTGGTGTAGGGGACCTAGTCAAGTTGTGCAATTTTTGTCTAAGGTTAAGTTTTTGTGTTGTTGAGTCTAAATGTGATGTAATAAGGTTATAATAAACCATTTTATATGTTATAAGTCATGTGGGGTTGGTATTAGATAGGTTGTCAAGTTCTGGTCATGTTTTGTAAATGTTAAAAGTTGCTTTCAACTTTGCAAAATTATCATTTTAGGAAGATGAAAGGTCATACATTCAAATTTTGGTTATGGAATGTTGTTTTTGGTTGGGTGAAGTTTAAATATGCCTCACAAACTTTGAGGCAAGGTTTTGGAGAATTTTGTGCACAAGCAATAAAATAACTTCAATTTTCTGTAAATATGCTGCTACAACATTCTGTATGGTTCTGTACTGTGAGATTTAATGATATAAATTTCATTGAATTTGATGGAGGAATGAACTGGCTTTGTTTTGGCAGTGGTTTGAGTTTTTTTCATAAAGTTTGAAGGTTTTTATAAGCAATTTATTGGAAGTGGTCTGAAAACCCTAAGGCAAGAGGGTTTGAGCAAGAAAATGAAAATCAATCACCATTCCACCAGTGGAAATTGCTAAAAATAAGTGGAATGGTACTAGATAGGTTGTTTTTCATAGTAGGATTGTAGTTGCAGGGGATGGAGTTAGGGCCCTGTTTGTGCAAGCCCTAGCCTAATTCTCAATGTATTATACTAGAATAGATAGGTAGAGATAGGGTTTTGACATTTGGTGAATTGGTAGATGTTTCAGTGGGTAAAATCTATTGTTAAAGACCCCATATGACCTGTTTAGTATTGTGGAATGAATATTTGTGGTTGGGAGAGAGTTTACTATATACTTGCTTGTAAAAGAGGCCTAATTAGGCTTAAGGACAATGTAGTAGTCCAAATTTGGAGGTGATGTTTTGAAACAACCCTAGGAACAAATATGATATGTTGAAGAAGAGAATAAAGGGTATCCTAAATGGTATTTATTTCATGGGTTTGAGGCCTTCTCTAAAATATATGCCAAAATTTCATTGTTTGATGTGTTACAAGCAAAATTGGGAAAATTGAGTGAAAACACCAAGTTAGGGTCTTCAAGGTGAAATAGTTAGTCAAGTTGGATTGAATTGTAATTGGTAGGAGATCTCCACCCCTAATCTACATCAAATTGGTATGAGAGCATAGGTTTTGATCTTTTCAAAGAAAGAGGTTGAAGTTTGAAGAAGGGAAAGTTGCAAATTGAAGGACAAGATGCGTCCTAAAGGTAGTGCAGTCATTGCTAGAGAGATAAGGATGATGAAAGAGTCTCAAGAAGTGGTTTTGGCTAGAATTTCAGCATTAGAAATAAATCAAAGGAGAGGAAAGGCCACTGAAGAGGAAAGTGACCGATAGGAAGAGGAAGAAGGTGAGAATGAAAACCCTTAGAGAGGAGTCCAAGGTGATGATGAGTTGGAACCTGATGAAAGAAGGATGGTGAAAATGCTGAAGGATGTCAGAGGAGAGACTACTGAAGTGAAAATGGAATTTCCCATGTATAATGGGAAAATGGATCCAAAAGAAGTGTTGGATTGGATTGATGCATTGGAGAACTACTTCGAGTACAAGGAAGTAGAAGAAGAACAAATAGTAAAGTTTTCTAAAACCAAACTGAAAGGCCCTGCCCTAACTTGGTGGAGCTATGTACAAGAGGAAAGAGTGAAAAAGGGAAAAACAAAAATAAAATCATGGGATAGGATGGTGTATAAGGTGAAGAGCCAATTCTTGCCCGATGACCATGCCATTCAAACATTTAGGAAGTTGTAAAACTTAAAGCAAAAGGAGATGGATGTTATGGCCTATACAGAGGAATTTCACAAATTGAGCCTTAGAGCAGGTCATGTTGAAGATGGGGTTGAGAAGATAGCAAGATATATGAATGGAATAAGGTTCAACATTCAGGATGAATTGAGTCTTGCCACCCCTAGATTGATGGAAGAATGCTTCCAGTTGGCTGTTAAGGCATAAGAGAAGTTGAAAAAAAGGCAGGAAAAACAAAGTAGAGGCAAAGGAAAGAACTTCAGGGGAAGAGGACAAACACAAAAATCACAAGGTGAGTCAAGTGGCAATCAAGAACAAAGATCAAAGTCAAGAGGTGGATTTAGAGCTAGAAGACCTAATGGTAGAGGCATATTTGGAGGACAAGGTAAAGGTTCAAACACTTTTTCAGGGAGATGCTATCAATGTGACCAATTTTTCCATCAAGCATGGAAGTGCTAGGAGAAACAACCTTATTCATCACATGGTGGTGAAAGGAGAACATAGTTGGTGCAAGAGGAAGATTGTGAGAGTGTAACTCTCCTTCTTAGCATGCTGCTCTAGAGGTTGGAGAAAATTTGATGATGAGAAAAACACTCCTCAAGGTTCCTATGGTGAAGGAGCCTCCATAAAGAAAGTATTTGTTCAAAACAACTTGCAAATCACAAGGAAAGGTATGTAAGGTTGTTGTAGATTCCTATTCAACTGATAATTTAGTTTCTTTGGAGATGGTTGAAAAACTAAAGATGAAAAGGATTCCAAACCCCACACCTTATAATTTTTCTTGGCTAAATAAGGGTCAATAAGTCTTGGTCAATGAGTAAACATGGGTAATGTTTAACATTAGGGGGTATAAAGACAAGATCCTATGTGACATCATCCCCATGGATGTTTGCCACTTGCTGCTAGGAAGACCTTGGCAGTATGACAGAAAAGCAAAACATGATGGGTAGAAAAAAAAATATGTGATTGAAAAATATGGTGTCCTTTACCCTCACTCCCTTGCAAGATGACAATGAAGATACTTAAGTTGGGTCAAGTGTTATGTTAGTTGGGTAGAAATAATTTTTGAAAACCATGAAAGAGGAAGGTGGTCAGGGGTATAAAATTATAATCAGACCCAAATCTATTTTGACAACAACAACCATGGAAAATGTGCCCAAGGAAGTGCAAACTTTGTTGAACAAGTATCGAGACATAGTTGTTGATGAACTCTCTAGTTCTTTGCCACCCATTAGAGATGTGAGCCACCAGATAGAATTTATACCAGGTGGAAACTTACCCAATAAGGTTGCATACAAGATGAATCCTCAACAAAATGAAGAGATAAGGAAGCAAATATAAGAGTTGTTGGACAAGGGTCTCATAAGGGAAAGTTTAAGTCCATGTGTTGTTCCTATAGTGTTGGCACCTAAAAATGGCAGAGATTGGAGAATGTGAACCGATTCAATGGAAATCAACAAAATCACTATAAGGTAGGTTTCCAATACCTTGAATGGAGGATTTGATGAATTGTTTAGGAGGAGCTTGCTATTTTTTTAAAAATGACCTCAAAAGTGACTATCATCATATTAGGATAAGAGAAGGGGATGAGTGGAAAACTGCCTTTAAAACCAATGAGGGGCTGTATGAATGGATGGTAATGCCATTTGAATTGTCAAATGCTCTAAGCACTTTTATGAGGTTAATGAATGAGATTTTGAAGCCTTTCATAGGGAAATTTGTTTTTGTGTATTTGGATGACATACTTGTGTTTAGTAAGACCAAGGAAGAACGCTTGCAACATCTTGACATGGTTTTGTAGAAGTTAAATGAAGAGAAGTTGATGATAAATCTCAAAAAATGTGAATTCATGAAAGATGAACTAGTGTACCTTGGTTTTGTCACCTCTAAAGGTTCATTGAAGATGGATCCCTCTAAAGTAGAAGCAATTCTCAGTTGGCCAACTCCAAAATCAGTAGGGGAGGTAAGAAGCTTTCATGGTCTTGCTAGTTTCTATAGGAAATTTATAAAGAACTTCAGTCATGTCTACTCTCTAATTATTGACACCATTAAAGGGGACAAAGGGAAAAGGTTTCAATGGACTGATGAGGAAGAGAAAAAATTTCAATATTTGAAAAATAGAGTGGCACAACAACCCATCCTTGCACTACCTAATTTCAAATTTCAACAAAGTCTTCACAATAAAGTGTGATGCAAGTGGGTTTGCAATTGGTGCAGTCTTGAGTCAAGAGGGCAGACCTCTGGCATTTTTAAGTGAAAAGCTTAATGAGGCCAAAAAGAAGTATTCCTTATATGATCTAGAATTGTATGCAATGGATCAAGCACTGAAAAAGTGGATACACTATATGCTTCCTAAGGAATTTATTGTTTTTACTGACAATCATGCTTTGATTTTCTTGAAAAGCCAGGACAAGTTGAGCCACAAACATATGAAGTGGGTGGAGTACCTACAAAGCTATACTTTCAGCATAAAGCACAAAAAAGGACAATCAAACAAAGTGGCAGATGCCTTGAGTAGAAGGTGAAGTATGCCTTGAGTGCAAGAAATTCAACTTCAAAGTGTGGGAATAGATTCCTTGAAAGGTATGTATGAAGGAGATGAAGACTTAAAAGAGGTATATGTTGTTTGTGATTAGTTTAAGGGTGCTTTTCATGATGAATATTCTAATTTTTTATTACAAGATAGATTATTGTTCAAAGGTGCTCAATTATGTATTCCAAAGTTGTCCATGAGAACTAACTTGATAAAAGAGAAACATTGTGGTAGCTTAGGAGGTCATTTTGGGGTGGATAAAACATTGGAACAAGTAAGGAGATTTTATTATTGGATAAAGATGCAAGTGGGTGTTAGAAAATTTGTGTAATTTTCTAAAGGGCTAAGGGTTCTAGTTCAAATACAGGTCTTTACCAACCCTTACCAGTACCTAATAGACCATGGGAGTCTCTTAGTATAAATTTTGTGTTAGGTTTGCCAAAAAATCAGAGGGGTTATAACAATATGTTTGTTGTTGTTGATAGATTTAGTAAAATGGCTCATTTGATTCCATGCAAGTGCACAAGTGATGCTTCTTATATTGCAGGGTTATTTTTAAAAGAGATAGTTAGAATTCATGGTCTACCATTGACTATTGTATCCGATAAGGATTCAAAGTTTGTAGGTCACTTCTGGAGGACCCTTTGAAAGAAATTTGGAAAAAAATTGACCTTTAGTACTGCCTATCATCCACAAACAGATGGGAAGATTGAAGTAGTCAATAGATCACTTGGAAACCTACTTAGATGTCTCACAATGGAGCATGGACAACAATGGTACTTGGTTCTTCCACAAGCTGAGTATGCCTATAATGATTCTATCAATAAAAGCATTGGAAAAAGCCCATTTGAGGTGGTGTATGGACTAAAACCTAGACGTGTGTTTGAGCTTAGGGATTTGAGTGGAATGGAGAAGAGGAGTGTTGAGGGAGAAGGATTTGCAGAAGCCATGAGGGAAATACACTAGTAGTTTAGAGAAAATCTTCAAAAAACTGTTGAAAAATACAAGAAACATGTAGATTTGAGGAGAAGAGATGTTGAATTCAAGGTGGGAGATTTAGTATTGTGTATATGTTAATATGTAATCTAAATGAAAACAATAAACACAATTAATAGAACTTTAAACTAAAGAAAGCTAAAATGTAATTAAATAAAACAGGAAATCTTCAGAAGCGTTCTATATTTCTCTATCTCCAGAGATTTGTTCGAAGCTGCTGCTCTTAGATTGTATAAGCTCAGCTTCTCCAAATGGCTGTCTGCAGAATGAGTATGCAAAGGAAATTCTATCCTATATGCTAGTGAAGGTGAAAATGCTAACGGATATGCACAGGGGTTGTGGATTATGCACAGGGGTTGTAACTTAAAACTAAATTATGCAGATAATTGGCCATGATATGCTGTGATATTAAAAACTATGGATGCTGTAATACTATGCTATGGATGCTTGAGAGCTATTTGACTATAGTTTCTATGTTTAAAACTTCTATATGAATTCAAAGACCCGACAGTCTTATTTATAGCTTTTTGCAGGCACAATCCTGGCTGGCAAGAATCAACGGCCGTGAAGTTGTTTGGTAGAATTGAAAGGTAAGAGATGGAGAGGTTGAGAAGAAGATGGAAGAGGTTGAGAGGTTGGAGAGAAGGATGGATGCCTGTCTTCAACCCATGGGAACAAGCCTGCACAAAAATAGAGGAATTTAATTTTTCTGTTTTGGCAGTTTGTTTCACGGGTGTTGAAGATAATCCCCAAATTAAATAAATAAATAAATTTATTTAATTTTATTTATTGAATTTGATTTTTGATTTTTTGAACTATAGAAGATTTAATTAAATATTTTGGAATATTTAATTGTGATGTGACTTTAGAAGAATATGAAATATTAGAAGAATTAATTAAATATTTTAAGATATTTAATTATGAATAGATATTTGAAGAATTTAATAATGAATAATCATTTAAAAGAATATAATTAAAAGAAAGGAAATATTTAATCTTTATTTGAATAAAATATCCAAGCCAAGATTAAATGATAATTAATATAAATAAACCATAATGTTTATTTAATTAATTAAGAAATGAATACGAAAAGATGATTAAATAAACTTATTTATTTAATCGAAATGAAATAATGAAAAATATAAATAAATTATTTAAATTTATTTATACATAAATGGAATTCGGAGATTTAATTAAATATTAAAAATATTTAATTAATTACCAGACAATGTGATGTGACCATTTTTAGGTGTATACATTTTGCCCCTCTTTGAAGTGATGCGTTTTACGCATTGCTTCAAAGAATTTTGAAATTTGCCCAGATGTTGACTATCGAATGTTGATAGTATATGCCCTCGCGAATGATGAATCGATAAGATTTTGATTTTTGTAAATTTTTTGATTTTTTTGATTTTTTTTTTGTTTTGAATTTTTCAATTTTTATGACTTTGAAGATGTCGATTCATTGTTTGAAAATAATGATGTGAAGAAATTGACCCGAAAAGATGTGAAATGAAAATTAATGTCAAAAATTGCCCCTTCTCTGTTAAAATGTGATAAAATCTACCAATTTTGCCATTATATAGGTTAAAAATGTCATTTTCCATGTCATTTTCCATTTTAACCTAGTAAAATTTGTAAATTTTTGAGCTCTGGTTTGATAATTATGGCACTTTCGATTCACCAGCACCATTTCAAGCGCATCCGACGACATCAACGACCAGCACACTATGGACCCCTGGTATGTACCCCATGAAACTCATGCTTTTTGAATAATTATCGTTTGAAACACGCTTTTCAATGTTTGAGTTATGAAATATTGTGTTTTAGCGCCCTTGAGAGTTTCCATAGCGCTCTTAACCATTTATGTAGTGCATTTGTTTTCGTAGCACATATGATAGATTCTGTAGCGCTCTTAACATTTTTTGTAGCGCATTTGATCCTGTAGCGCCTATGAGGAATTCTGTAGTGCCTTTGATTAGTTCTGTAGCGCCTATGATGTTGTAGCGCATTTAAGGATTTCTGTAGCGCCCATGATGTTTTCTGTAGCGCCCTTGATTGACTATTGTTGTGAGTGTTAAATTTGTTCCCAAAGTTGTTGGAAAACAAATAAGAACTGATAGATTTGCTTTTAAAGTTGTTAAAAATAAACGTGATTATGATTATCTACTTTCCATGATGATGAAAAACAAATAATTTTGATTGATGTGTCCATTTCTAAAGTTGTGAAAAATAAACATGATGTTGATTATCTGCTTTCCATGAAAATGAAAAACAAATAGTTTTGATTGATGTGTCCATTTCTAAAGTTGTTAAAAATAAACATGATGTCGATTATCTGCTTTCCATGAAAATGAAAAACAAATAGTTTTGATTGATAAGTTTGCTTCTAAGGTTGTTAAAAAAAAATGTGATGTTTATTATCTGCCTTCCATGATGATGAAAAACAAATATTTTGATATTTAGATTTGATTGATAAATCGTGATGATTGGATATTGATTTTGCTTTGTCATGATATGTTAACAGGAGAGATTGGGTGTATTGCAGTCATGAGAGACATTTCCGAGTACATGGACATTGATTCCACAGTTGTTACAGTCAGACCGAGATGTGATTGAGGCCTATGGATTGAGCTCATTGCTTGATATGCCTGAGGTTCGCCTCAACAGGGCTTTATTGACAGCACTCGCTGAGCGGTGGCATAGTGACACCAATACATTTCATTTACCGACGGGAGAGATTATAGTGACCCCTGAGGATGTATATCGTATCCTGAGGATCCCAGTGATGGGAGAGATAGTTGTCTTTGATAGCCGAGAGGCTGGAGGCACTGATGCTTTGAGGAGTATTTTCAGAGATGATTAGATTGCTGGATATTTCATCCCATGGGGTGAGATGACAGATACATATCCACCTTTACCGTATGTACTTGCAGGATTCATTGGAGGTGTGTTGTGCCCCGACCATAGGTCAAAGGGGTTCGCGATCGGGTGGGGTCGTGTTTTGGAGAGTATGGTGATGCAGGGTACACGGTATGCATGGGGGACATGCATGCTTGCTCACTTATACGATGAGTTACATCATATTGTTTATGGTAGAGGCCAAAGTTTTGCTGTTGGGTGCTCATTATTACAGATATGGGCAGGGGAGCACTTTGCTGTTTTGCGACCATTGACTTGAGGATAGCGACCAACTGGTCGATCATACAGATGGAGATATGCCGACATTATTGCTCAGCCGAGACTGGGCAAACTAGATCATTGGTAGCGTCTCTTGGATAGTCTGGATACAGTATGCTGGTGGCCATATTTAGATTGTGAGGCATGGCCAGAGGATGCGAGGGAGATGCCCTATGTGTGTACATCCAGATTTTTGATTGGGCGTATTCCGTGGATCATTGAGAGATTTCTTCCTGGATGAGTATGTCGGCAGTTTGGATGGATTCAGGGTATGCCTGTGGGTTCCACCATTTATGTACGGCAACAGCCAGAGCTTGCAGCATGGGGTCCACAGATTTCCTATGAGACAGCAGTGGCAGAGTTCACTAGTTTAGGAGCAGTGATGTGGGATTTCCGAGTGGATGTTCTTGACGCAGGGACGACACCAGAGTATAGCTAGTATATCCTAGAGCATCCGACACCACACATGGTTGATCCTGATGAGCCTATTGCTCCTGTTGCTGCACAGAGACGACGATAGAGAGATTCGACTTCAGAGGATGATGATTCAAAGGGAAGTGATGATGATGAGAGTGGAGGAGATGATGGTGGTGATGGTAGGGGTGGTGACAGGGGTGGTAGGAGAGGTGGTAGGAGAGGTGGCAGAGGTGGCAGAGGTGGTAGAGGTGGACCACAGATGAGACACACAGACCCATCTCCTTCAGTAGATCCAGTAGGATCAGGTCAGCTATCCTCGCTACAGAGTACAGTACAGAGTTTACAGACTCAGCTAGCACAGGCACATGCCTTGATTACATAGTTGCAAGGACAATTGACTTTAGTGATTGCTGAGAGGGATACAACTAGACAGCGGGGTGAGCAGGCCATTGCTTTGGCAGATAGTCTACAAAGAGTAGCAGCTAGCACCCTAGCTGGTGATATGATGAGAGAGGTTACTAGAGCCACCCGGGAGGCTGAGTTTTACAGGACCAGATATCATGATGCGGTCCCACTTGAGCGGAGGGAGAGTTATACTCGGTCACGATCTACCCATAGTCACTCTCGGACTACTAGTAGAGGTGTCACACAGCCATTACCTCCAGGAGGACCACTAGGGAAAGGTGGAGTAGGTCCATCAGGGACAGGTGGTACAGGTCCTAGACTAGCACCATCAGAGGATAGCACTGCCTAGTGCATTTTAGATGATATTTTTATGATACACTGTTGAGACATTTGTATACACCCTGAAATGGTCTCATTTTTGATGATATTATATCATTTGCAGTTGACATCCTTGTACATTTTGACATTCATTTTTGAGATATATGAAATGCAGCGATGATTTGTGATGAGATAAATGCGTCTATTTCCTTATATGTATGATGTGTTATGATATGATGATTTCTCAATGTTTATGCTTATGATGTATATGTATGCATGATTTATGAGATGAATGAAAATCTATTAATGCATGATTGTATGAATACGATTGATAATATCATTTAGACATGTTTATGAATGTTGATGATGTATGCTTTATTTTTGTGATTTCTGATGCAAATATGTATGAAATGACGTTTTTGTGAATGTAAAAATATACTCAGTCATGTAATCAAAAAGATATTAACCATTTGATACTTTGACAACTTTTTAGGAAAATCCATGAATGCAAAATGCAGATTCTAACATGAATGCAATCTATACTAACCATGCAGGATATCCATACAATATTGTCATTTGGAGAGCTTATTTTTGCTTTTTGTATCATCATAGAGCATTGAAATGTTGAAAGTCAATACAAGCATCAAAGGGTATGTTAGCACCAGTGATGACCTGAGTATTGCTTTCATGATTTTAATATAGCAAGTTAATACAAGCATCTAGGTATAATTGAACCGAGATGACCTGAGTATTGCTTGCATAAACAGACAAGAGTTAACCCTTTTCCCATGCAAATTTTGAAATGTCATCAATGATCCGTAATAGAGCATGTCTCACGACCAATTTGCATAGTACTAATGATTTCCTCACAAACAACAAACAAATAAAAATAATACTCCTTCCTTGCTTTTCTAGTTCAGTACATCATTGAATTGCTCCAGAGATATGATAGAAAAATCAAACAACCATTCAAATCTTGCTTAAAGTATTTCAAACATTTATTCAGATTAAGATCATCCAAGTTGGTTATCATCATTGATATTCTTGTTTTGATAGTTGTTTGGATCATGTTGTTCTGATGTCAATTGGCATTGAATAAGCATGTTGCGGTTGATTTGATATGGCAATGCTTGTTGTATTTTGACAAACTGTTTTGTGTCTGTTTTGCGATATTCGAAAAGCTTGTTGCCCCTCTGTTTAGTCTATGTTTCCGCATTTTTGCCCCCAGTGTAAACATAACCTAAAGAGTATGGATATGTACAAATTTCATCAAGCCATGATGAAACATAAGGATCCCGTCATATGATATGGATACAAAAGATATATACAAATGATAGATATGAATGGATAATGACAAAAGTGAGTGCAAGACATAAACTAATAAATGGAGGAGCCTATTTTGATCATAAGTAGCGCCTATTTACCAGGTTTTCACCACTTGTCTTTATTGCACTTTTTCAAGATTTTTTTGATTTTTTTGATTTTTTTAGGACTTTTTATGGATTTTTTTTTTTTTTGACTTTTTATGAATTTTTTATGATTTTTTCAGGACTTTTTATGATTTTTTTGATTTTTTTAGGACTTTTTAGACATAGAACTTCTTCAGATGAATACTATTGATCGGTTCTTCAAATAGGTCCCCTTCTGATGTGGATAACTGATATGCACCAGAACCGTATGCTGCAATGATAACAAATGGACCAAGCCAATTAGGTTCAAAATTTCCTTTCTTTTCTCTATCTTGCTGATTACGTGGATTTTCTCTCAAGACTAAGTCACCTACTTGAAATGTCCGTGGTTTAACTCTGTGATTATAACTATGAGACATAACTTGTTGATATCCCTTCAAATGATCAGCTACATGTTGACGTCTTTCATCTAACAGTTCTAGCTCTTGGAGGCGAGAAACTCTATAGTCTTCATCACTTATCAATCCCTTGAGTGAGACCCTAAGCGAAGGTATTTCAACCTCTAGTGGTAAGATTGCTTCTGCTCCATAGACCAAAGCATATGGTGTAGCTCCTGTTGGTGTACGAATGCTCGTTCTATATGCCCACAAAGTTGGATTTAATTGGACATGCCAATCATGACCGACATCATTTACTGTCTTCTTCAATATCTTCAAGATTGTTTTGTTAGAAGCTTCTGCTTGACCATTACCCTGTGGATAGTAAGGTGTAGAGAACCTGTGTTGGATGTGAAATCTTTCACAAAGTTCATCAACATCTTGATTCTTGAAAGTCCTTCCATTATCAGTGATAATAGAATTAAGAATTCCATATCAACAGATAATGTAATTTAGGATAAATGAAGATACTTGTTTACCAGTCACTGTTGTCAGAGGAACAACTTCAATCCATTTTGTAAAATACTTCGTAGCTATGATGATGAATTTATGGCCATTTGATGATGAAGGATGTATTTTTCCAACAAGATCTAGTCCCCACTGAGAAAAAGGCCATGTCGGAGTGAAAGGTTGTAGTTCCTGTGCAGGTGCGTGAATAAGATTCCCATGGATCTGGCATTTAGAACACTTCTTGACAAAAGTAAAAGAATCTTTCTCCATGGTAGGCCAATAGTATCCCATTCTGACAAGTTTCTTGGCTAAGGTCAAACCACTCAAATGAGTTCCACAAATACCACCATGAACCTCTTGTAAGGCTTTTTCAGATTCGTCACGTTCAAGACATCTAAGGAGTGTACCATCAAGACCACGCTGATAAAGGATATTAGCAATTAAGGTATAACGAGATGATTGGCAGATGAAGTTCCCTTTTTGGTTGCGAGATAAATCCAGAGGTAAGATGTTATCTTTTAAATAGGTATAGGTCTTGCCATATAATGGTGAATCAGAACCAGTTAAATGATATATGACTTGGGTCTCAGGATTATCATAGGTGGGGGAAAATAATTGTTCCACCAAGAATTCATGCTTGATTTGATCTTCTGATAATTGTAATAAGGAAGCAATGGTAGCCATTGCATCCGCAACTTTATTATCAATCCTTGAGATTTGTGAAAACTTGATTGACACAAAATACTTTTTATAATCATCCACCATGTTCTTGTAAGGTAGCAACTTATCATCTTTAGTTTGATAATCATTATTAATTTGATTAATGACAAGTTGTGAATCACCGTAGACCTGGAGCTCTGTAACTCACCACTCTAATGCTATTTTCAATCCTATGAGCAATGCCTCATATTTAGCTATGTTATTTGTGCAAGGAAAAATATACCGATATGATCGTGAAATGGTATGTCCTTCAAGTGTAACAAAGAGAATCCCTGCCCCTGAGCCATAGTGTATAAGATCCATCAAAATAAAATGTCCATGATTTTTGAATTATTACTGTGAAGACATCTGCATTAGGAAACTCAATGTGCATTGGACTTTCTTCTTGTAAAGGTGCTTCAGCCAACTGATCTGCAATAACCTGTCCTTTAATAGCTTTTCAATCTACATAGTGAATGTCAAACTCACTTAAGATCATTACCCATTTTGCAAGTCTTCCTGTTAAAGTAGCTCTGCTTAGTAGGTATTTTAATGGATCAATCTTGGTTATCAGCTTAACTGTATGAGCCAACATATAGTGTCACAACTTTTGAGAAGCAAACACCACTGCAAGGCAAGCTTTTTCTATGAAAGTGTAATTCAATTCCTGCTTTGTTAGAGTTCTGCTGATATAGTATATGGCCCTTTCTTTACCTATAGAATCTTCTTGTGCTAGAAATGCTCCCAAGGATACTTCTGTTGCTGAAATATAAAGTATGAGTGGCTCTCCTAGAATAGGTGGAATTAAAACTGGTGGATGCATAAGATATTGCTTGATCTGATTGAATGTTGCTTCACATTTATCTTCTCATTTGAATGGGACATTTTTATGCAATAAATGTGTAAATGGCAAGCTTTTGTCTGCCAGTTGAGCTATAAACTACCTGATGGATTGTAGTCGTCCTTGCAATTATCGAGCTGACTGATATTTCGTGGTGGCGGCATGTCCATTATAGCTTGTACTTTTTCTGGATCAACCTCTATGCCCTTTTCTGAAACAATGTATCCTAGGAGTTTTCTAGATGTCACGTCGAAGACACATTTCTTTGGATTAAGATGAACATTGAACTTCTCCATTCTAGTAAATTTTTTTGATAAGATTTCTAGATGTCCTTCTCGTGTGTGAGATTTGGCAAGTAAATCATCAACATAGTCTTCCATGAATGTGTGCATCATGTCATGAAAAATGGTTGTCATTGCTCTTTGATAAGTGGCTCCTACATTCTTTAACCCAAATGGCATTACATTCCAGCAATAGGTACCCCAAGGGCATGTAAATGCTGTTTTGTCTTGATCCTCTGGTGCAATTTTTATCTAGTTGTATCCCAAAAATCCATCCATTAATGAATACATTGCATGGCCAGCAGTTAAATCAACAATCATATCTATGTTGGGCAAAGGGAAGTCATCTTTAGGACAAGCCTTATTCAAATCTCTGAAATCTGTACAAACTCTGATCCTTCCATCTGGCTTTGAAACAGGTACAATATTGGAAATCCATTCTGCATAATCAATAGCTTGAATGAATCCAGCATCCAAAAGCTTCTTTAATTCTTCTTTGACCAATAATGCAACATGTGGATGCATTTTTCTAAGCTTTTGCTTCACAGGTTTTATCCCTGGTTTGATAGATAAATGATGCATTATCAGATTAGGATCTAACCCTGGCATATCAACATATGACCAAGTAAAGTTAATTTGATTCTCCTTCAAGAATTCCATGAATTTAAGGACTTCTTCAATTGTTAATGATGCTGCAAGTTGCAAAACTTTTGGCTGCTCTACTGTACTTATGTTGATTGATTCTGTTGGTTCGATCAAAATAGAAGATCTTTCATGATAATACTTGGGAAGAGTGTCAAGTTTCTCATCCTTCAGTGCCTTAGAAAGGTTTTCACTGTCGGATTTGCTCTTTATTTTTCTCTTATTGTAATCTATCACTGCCATTTTTCAGTTTTCACCAATAGATCCATCTTTTATTTCATTTATTTTACAGCTAAGAGACTTGACGCCCTCCTTATCAAAATCATGAATATGAGATTCTTGGATGAAACAATTGTTTTCTTCATTAGAGGAACAAAGAAAATTTATAATGTCCTCATCATCATGGAATGTAGGAATATGGATAGGTGTGCCAATGTCCCAATCAATAAGTTCCGGATAAACTAAAGGCATAAGATCATTAGGTTGGGAAAAGTCTTGAATTTTCAAAGTCATGACATGACTATCATCTTCATGGTAAACAAGGTCTATGATGGTATTCTCATGTTGATTGTCAATCTAGTTAGAATTTGAATCATCCTCACTTGAGTCATGATCGCTTTGTAAAACATAATCAAGCGGAGGCCTTGAACCTTCTCCTTGTATAAGGACAAGTGCATATTTGTGAATGGTATCAACTTGTTTGTCTCTCCAAAATTCATCATTATAAATGGTGTCCCATTCATATTCATTAGAATCAGTATCTGAACTATTCTGCAATTGGAAAACTGATTCATGAGGTTTATCTGACATTGATCCTTCTTCATGAATTGATTGTGCTTGCTGTGAAGTAGATTCTTCCATATCTTTACCATATCCAAGTCCTGTTTTATCACTTGGATGTATTGAAATAGGTTGAATTGGTTCCACGATTCCTTCTCTTCTTTTTCCTGTAGGGCCATTTCCTTCATAGCCCATTTTCTGCATGATGGCGTATCCCTTCCCATATTGTTCTGTAGGTAACTTAATGTGCAAGAGAGATTCATCTTCATCTTTGTATAGCCAATTTAGGATGTCCCTATCTTCAACTTCTTCCTCAGTGGTGTTGGATTTAATGAATTTTCCATCAAACTTTGTGACTAGCACATAAGCTTTGGATGTAGAGGCTGTTGCAATCTTTTGATTTGATAAGGTCGGCTGTCCATGGGACCTCGGAGAAGGAGGTAAGGTAGAAAGAGATAGTGAATATTCACTGACTCCTTTGTCTTTAAAATTTAGCTTAGTGTCAAGATTATTTGTCAATTCTTGTAATTGGCCTTGTAGATTGGAAGAAGAAACAACAAGAGCCTCCCTATTGTGTGGCACAGAGGTATCTTGAGTTGCTCGAAGATTTGAACAAGTTTGGGTACTATTATAATCAGCTTGTATAGTTATTTCCTATCCATCATATGGAAACTTAATGCATTGATGATACGTTGATGGTACTGCTTGCATATCATGAATCCATGGATGACCTAAAAGTATGTTATAAGAAAAATCCCGATCTAGAACCTGACAAAATGTGTTCTTCACAACAGGTCCCACTCTGATAGGTAACAATATTAATCCTTTAGAAGCTCTTTCTTCATCATCATATGCCTTGATAGTTATTTTCCTTCGTGGATCAATTTCATTTTCTGATATTCCCAAGGCATTTATTAGCTTTAAGGTACAAATATTCAAACCGGCTCCTCCATCTATTAAGACACGTCTAATTCGGTGTTTATGAATCATGACTTCAAGATAGAGCGATGAATTATGTGGATGTGTCATGGAGGCATCATCTTTATCAGAAAATGAAAGACAAGTGGGGGCTGACAAGTGTCCCACCATGGCTTGAAATTTGTTTACATCCAAATCAGTGTCGACAGTTGTGTTTACGAGAGCTTCTTCTAAAATATTCTTGTGTATAGGAGATATTTTGAGAAGTTCAAGGATAGAGATTTGAGCTGATGTTTTTCTCAATTGATCAACTAGATTATATTGACTTGGAGGGGAAATAGTTGTTTTAGATGAACTCCCTTTTAAAACAACCTTTTCCTGTCCTCTTGTAGTCACATTAACTTGTTGATATTCTTGTTTTCCCTTGATTTTGATAACATTAACTTGCTGATCATCTGCGTAGATGTGACGAATTATGTTGTCTTCAACATTATGTATGCTTTTGGCTTTCGTATCTGATGTTTCCCCCTTTTGATAATTTGGTAAAGGATCTTTGAATGCTTAATGATCGTCATTGGTATGATGTCCTTCGATTGTAATGGTGCCATTGTCAATTAAATCTTGTACTAGATTTTTCAAAGCTTGACAATTATTTGTTCTATGACCTTTACATTGATGATAATTGCAATAATACGAATCATTCCATGATGGCAGTTTGACTTGTGGCTCATAATCTCTTTGTGGAGGTAAGGTGATAACCTTATTATCAAGAAGCTCCTTGAGAGCAGACTCAAGAGATTGACCCAAAGCGGTAAAATTTCGTCGATTTGAAAGAAATGGAGGTCTGGACGGATTTGATGTTTGAATATTACTAAGATTGTTATTGAAATTACCATGATTTTGATTGGTATTTTGATTGGTCATGCTTTCTTGCTTAGAGGTTTGTCCTTGTTGATTGTTGTTTCCTTGTTGATTGTTTCGTGGAGCACTTGATAGATTGAAGACAAATGGTCTTGTTCATAGATTATTTGCATCCACTATACCATCATTGACAAAAATTTTGTTCTTGTTCCAAAACCTTGTTTTATCGTTGTTGTTTTGGTTTGATGTACTTGGATTATCAAGTTTTATCACTCCTCGTTTAACCAAGGCCCCTTCAATTGTGATTGCATTTTCAATCAATTTTTCAAAGTTATGAGGACAATGAAGATTAAGCCTATAGCTTAATTCCGGATGTAGGCTATTGATGAAGATATCCATCTTTTCCTTTTCAGGAATAGGATGGGAATATCGTGCAAATAACCTTCTCCATCTTTGCAAGAATGTAGTGAAGGGTTCTCCTACTTTTTGTTTCACTTTACAAAGATCAAGCATTGTTATCTGGTGTTGAATGTTGTAGGAGTATTGTGATATAAACTGATTTATCAACTCCTCAAAAGTTTTGATGGGTGGAGTGATCTTAGAAAGCCACTCCATGGATTGTACACCTAGACTTCGTGGAAATAATCGCATTAAGTATGTATCATCATAGGCGAATTCTAGACTCATATTTCGGAAATCCCTCACATGGTCAATGGGATCAGTTTTTCCATTGTATCTATCATACTTAGGGATTTCACAATGTTTTGGAAATGGGATCATTTGAAGACTCCTATCGAATGGATAAGGAGATATGTCTTCCAAAACATACTTCTTTGTTGTACCCCCTTGCTTCTCTTTTATTTGCCCTTGTAATTCTTTTATCTGTTGAGTAAGGGCACTAAAGTCAGTAGGAGGAGTTTCAGGATTCTGCTTAATCCCTTCTATGTCAAAATTGTGAGGTAACTTAGCTCCTTGATTAGCTAATGAAAGAAAGTATCTTTCTTTGTTTCGTTCTAAAATCCTTTCCATAAGAGTATGGAATTGGGGATCTTGTTCTACTTCTTGAAGCTTTTCTTCTATTAATTCGTCAACATTAAATGTTTCCTCTTCTTTTTCAGTATGGTCTCCCATTTTGCTTGTGGTGGTTTCCCCCTCGTCTTTTTCCATGTGTTTTTGAGATCTTGTGAAGATATGCATAGGTTTTGTTCCAAATTCTACTCACTTTTGATCAAAAGAGTGAACTAGTGCAATTATGTGATAGATATGAAAGTCTGGATAGAATGAAAATTCTATGACTTGAAAAGTTTCTAACCTTTAGCTTGTGTTGTTCCCTAAGTGAAAGGATGAAAATCCTGTTGGTGCGAATTTAAGCAAAAGATTGAGAAAAGAATGATTTTGCACTTTATAAAGTTTTGATCATAGCTTTGTAAAAGGATGGATTTAGTGATGAATGCCTAATGTAATCTAAGTTCTCTATTGTAAAATTTGATTTGGACGAGTAGAATATTCAATTGCAGGTTGGGGAATATAACTGAAATGAATGCGTTGACTATGGTTATGCCTTTGAGAAAGGGCTCTTCTTTGAAAGTAAGCTTGTGAGTACAAAGGTTCTATAGCATAATCATCAGAAAGACCTCTAACACAATCATGATACCTATGAAGAAAGGTTCTGTATTTGAGTAAAACTTTTCAGCTTTGATACAAGAATCGTCTCTTCTTCAATAGTTTTTTGTGGTTAAGAGGTTTCTTTGGCTTTTTAATCCTTTTGAAAACAGATTTTTTTACAAAAGTTGTGGATTTCCAATCTCATAACATGAAAGTAATCAATGTTATAGTGAGTTTTACATGATCTTATCTGAATTAATGTATTGAAAACACATCAAACAATTTGTAGAATCGTTGTCTTAAGTCCTATGCTAAACATCAAGTGTATGATCAAAATGTTATTCAAAAATTGTTTTAACATGTTTTACACATAATAAGCATTTCAAATAGACTCACTCTTAATTCACAAGTAGGTCATCATAGTAATCAACAGCCCACATCTTAGAACTGTGTCGACTCACATAGCCGTGTCACCCTCGAAAGGGCACCCGTGTTTTTGTCTTTTCCAGGTGCATACTCAAAGTGACAGAAATGGATACCGGATCCCCTGAGCAAACAATCCTTGGCAGTTATAAGGTGAGTATCTTGGGGGTAGATTCTTCCCTCCCCTGCACTGTGATTAATATGATGTTCAGAAACTGACTCGGTAAAATACTATACTAAGTTCTTAGTAAGGGTTTCCATTCGGTGCGGCAAATGATAGACTCCCTCGAGAGACCTCCCTACCTTTAGAACAAAGGCTTTGGGGATGGTTATCAATGCACACTACTGTCGAATGGGATTTTCATCAACCATCTGCATTTGATTAGAGTGGGTTGGAAAACTTGGCTTTAGTTGTTCCCACTTAGGTCATTCCCATAGGGTGAGTACTTTTTCCCACTACGGTAGGCCTTCTAAAAGGTGTTAATAAAATAGAAAATTGCATAAAATAAAATAGTTAAGTTTGGCATTTTGATCACCCAGTTAAGGGGAGAGTATAGGCCTATCACCGTTTAAGCAAAGCAATCAAAGATTTAGTTTTAAGCCCAAAATAGAAATTTACTATGCTAGGTGAAGATGTTGCTTCACAAAAACATGGAGTTCTTTTTAGCCCAAATTAAAAAAAACATGAAGTGACTATCCTATGATTGCTTGATTTTTAAGTTTTGTCTACCCTAGGATTGGTTCGTTTTACTTTAAAATTACTAATTGTCCGCAGTTGCGTCGGATTCAGTTAAACTGTATTAAAATTACAAATTACAACTTGCAGGTTTTTGAAACATGCGATATAACAGTCTTTATGGGCGCTGTAGGAATTCTCATAGGCGCTGTAGGAACTCTCATGGGCGCTGCAGGAACTATCACGAGCGCTGCAGGAACTCTCACTGGCGCCGCAAGATCTCTCAAATGCGCTGCAGGAACTCTCACGGGCACTGCAGGAACTCTCAAATGCGCCGCAGGAACTCTCATGGGTGCTGCAGGAACTCTCAAATGCGCTGAACTGGGTATGCACTTTCTGAAAAGTGTTTCTTGTGCTAATCCGCTGTTTTTATCTATAACCTGTCAAAGAAACCTGCAAAAAGATATTAAAAATGGGGGCAAGTGCCCCACGGTGGGTGCCAAAAATGTGTATATGTTAATATGTAATCTAAATGAAAACAATAAACACAATTAACAAAAATTTAAACTAAAGAAATTTGAAATAAAACTGAATATAAAAGAGAATTTCTTCAAAAGCGTTCTGTCTTTCTCTATCTCCAGAGATTTGTTCAAAGCTGTTGCTCTCAGATTGTGTAGGCTCAGCTTCTCCAAATAGCAATATGCAGAATGAGTATGCAAATGAAAATCTCTATCCTATATGCTGGTGAGAGTGAGAATGTTGACGGATATGGATAGGGGCTGTGGATTATGCACAGGGGCTATAACTTAAAACTAAATTATGCAGATAATTGGCCATGATATGCTGTACTATTAAAAACTATGGATGATGTAATACTATGCTATGGATGCTTGAGAGCTATTTGACTATAGTTTCTCTGTTTAAAACTTCTATATGAATTCAAAGACCCGACAGTCTTATTTATAGCTTTTTGCAGGCACAATCCTAGCTGGCAAGAATCAACGGCTGTGAAGTTGTTTGGTAGAATTGAAAGGTGAGAGATGGAGAGGTTGAGAAGAAGATGGAAGAGGTTGAGAGGTTGGAGAGAAGGATGGATGGCTATCTTCAACCCATGGGAACAAGCCTGCACAAAAACAGAGGAATTTAATTTTTCTATTTTGGTAGTTTGTTTCACAGGTGTTGAAGATAATCCCCAAATTAAATAAATAAATAAATTTATTTAATTTTATTTATTGAATTTGAGAATATGAAATATTAGAAGAATTAATTAAATATTTTAAGATATTTAATTATGAATAGATATTTGAAGAATTTAATAATGAATAATCATTTAAAAGAATATAATTAAAAGAAAGGAAATATTTAATCTTTATTTGAATAAAATATCCAAGCCAAGATTAAATGATAATTAATATAAATAAACCATAATGTTTATTTAATTAATTAAGAAATGAATACGAAAAGATGATTAAATAAACTTATTTATTTAATCGAAATGAAATAATGAACAATATAAATAAATTATTTAAATTTATTTATACATAAATGGAATTCGGAGATTTAATTAAATATTAAAAATATTTAATTAATTACCAGACAATGTGATGTGACCATTTTTAGGTGTATACAAGTACTTGTACATTTGAGGAAGGAGAGGTTTCCAAAAGGAAAATATAAAATGATACATATGAAAAAGCTTGGACCATGCAAGGTGGTCCACAAGTTTGGTGAAAATGCTTATGAG
This sequence comes from Sequoia sempervirens, assembly GCA_007258455.2. NCBI lineage: Eukaryota > Viridiplantae > Streptophyta > Pinopsida > Cupressales > Cupressaceae > Sequoia > Sequoia sempervirens. The sequence goes on from VDFB02358134.1 coordinate 234,517,701, forward strand.
ATAAAACTCCCTCCTGGAGTTGCTATCTCTCAAATATTTAATGTTTATGACCTTTATCCTTTCAAAGGATCTATTTTTGCAAGTGAAGAAGTAGGTACATCTAAATCTCAAGATGAATATTGGGTCAAGGACCTACCACCAAGTCAACCTGTGAAGCTTGAAGGCGTTTTGGACACAAGGGAGTTGAAGAGAACAAGGAACAAAGTGTATAATGAATATCTTGTGAAATGGCAGGGTATCCCTCATGAAGATGCAACATGGATTATAGAGGAGGACATTAAGATGCATGGAACCACTGTTCAAGAGATGATCTTTGGTGGAGCCTGAGATTCTTTTCTCCCAGGGTGTATGGTGCAGGGGTACTTAGTCAAGTTGTGCAATTTTGGTCTAAGGTTAAGTTTTTGTGTCATTGAGTCTAAATGTGATGTAATAAGGTCATAATAGACCATTTTTAATGTTATAAGTCACGTGGGGTCAGTATTAGATAGGTTGTCAAATTTTGGTCATGTTTTGTAAATGTCAAAAGTTGCTTTCAACTTTGCAAAATTGTCATTTTAGGAAGATGAATGGTCATAAATTCAAAAGTTGGTTATGGACCATTGCTTTTGGTTCCAGGTGAAGTTTAAATATGCCTCACAAACTTCAAGTCAAGGTTCTCGAGACAATTTTTGTGCACAAGCAATAAAATAACTTCAATTTTTTGTGTTTTCTAGTAAATCTGCTGCTACAACATTCTGTACGATTCATAAAGTTTGAAGGTTTTTATAAGTAATTTATTGGAAGTGGTCTAAAAACCCTAAGGCAAGAGGGTTTGAACAAGAAAATGGAATAAATCACCATTCCACCAGTGGGAATTGCTACAAATCGGTGGAATGGCACTAGATAGTTTGATTTTCATGTTTAGTATGATTGTAGTTTCAGAGGATGGAGTTAGGGCCCTACTTGTGCAAGCCCTCGCCTAATTTCTGAATGTATTAGGCTAGAATAGATAGGTAGAGATAGGGTTTTGAAATTTGGTGAATTGGTAGATGTTTCAGTGGGTAAAATATGTTGTTGCAGATCCCATATGACTTGTTTTGTATTGTGGAATGAATATTGGTGGTTGGGAGAGAGTTTACTATATACTTGCTTTGTAAAAGAGGCCTAATTAGACTTAATGGCAACATAGCAGCCAAAATTTGGAGGTGATGTTCTGAAACAACCATAGGAAAAAAATTGATATGTTGAAGAAGAGAATAAAGGGTATCTTAAATGGTATTCCTTTCATCGGTTTGAGGCCATCTCTAAAAGATATGCCAAAATTTCATTGTTTGATGTGCTACAAGCAAAATTAGGAAAATTGAGTGAAAACACCAAGTTAGGGTCTTCAAGGTGAAAAAGTTAGTCAAGTTGGATTGAAGTGTGATTGATAGGAGATCTCCACCCCTGCTCTGCATCACTAGGGTGTTATCATTAAAGTAATAATCTATTAATCAATAGACAATAGAGGGTTGAAGGTCAACTCTATGAGATTTTTCTCCTACATTTTGAGCTCAACTTAGACTTAGGAGGGTGTTCCTATAGGTGTACCTAAATAGGTATTAAATTAAATTAAATGGAAAATAAAAATAACTATAATAAAAACCAATTGCATTCTTGACCTAGCTGATTTGAATGTGCAAACATAACCCATATGAGATAAATTCATTCAAGGCTTCCTTAATATTGATTCCCTAATTAAAATATGAGATCATGAATGCACACCATTTATTTTATTCCTTAACTATGGATTAATGATTGTGATTTATTTTGAAGGTATGAAATTGGTCAAGTGGGTCCAAGATTGGTGGCTATTTTATTAGACTACACAATCACATATAACAAAGTGGAAAATAATGAATAAAAACATTGAAGAACTAATCTAGACATATAGTCCACCAAATTATAGGAATTATACAAAAAACATATTTAGTAATCCAAAATGAATTACATAAACCATATGAAAAGAATAAATTATGATAAAAAAGCTTGTAATAATTTTAAAATGTTGTCACATTATCAAAAGTTTGATACATTCATGTCAACAAATGTAACAAGAGATAACCTTAACTAGAAGTAAATACTCCCTTGAAGGTATATAAATAGCTTTGGAGACATTCTCTACATAAAACCTAATATGATTTTATCCTTTAGATGTTTCACAAATTTATCCCACTTCTACAACCAAAAAATGAATGATTGAAGCCCTAAAAAATAATTACATCTACAAAGTCTTAGACTACCACCAAAAGAACCAAATTGCCCCCAAAATGAATAAAATCATCTTTTAATAGTTGCAAGGTGTCCAATCCTAATATGTGCATGGTAGCACACTAAAAAAAATGGTGCAGATACATTATTTCTCAAATGAATGCCCCTTGAGAGGTAGTTGTGAGAAGGTAAGTAGGATAGATATAAGCTCCCCTACATTAATAGTGACTAGATGAGTGAGCAAAAATAATTACATTACATTTGGTACTCAACACTATATTTAAAATTCCCTTTGCATTATACTCAATCTTCCTTTTCATAATTTTTTTCCTTTGAAATTATTTGAAAACTTCCCCCTTAACCTATTGATAGTTTAGGTGCATTGGGAAATGCATGGGGCTAGGGAGGTGGTTATATAACTACCTCAAACAACTTAAAAAACTATATTTCATTTATTAAACCCTTGTGTGTTCAAAATTTCCCTTCCTTTTAGTTTTGTCAAATATTTGCAATAAAATGGAACCATGTCAACACTCAAGGAAGGGTATAAATCCACCCCAATCACCTAACACACAATATAAATAAATGCCTTTTACTTTTCATTTTTTTTTTCAACTTTCATGGTAGTGATATAACTTGTTTTGGGAACCATAGGTGGTTACAAAACCACCTCAAACCTCTACCACAAAAAGAATACCATATGTATGCAATTTCAAGAGATTCTTAACCTATTTGATGTTTGGAAAAGTTTCAAAAACATCCAAAAAGATAAAATGCACAACTTTCCAATTTTATTATTTTTTGACACTTGGACGCCCCTTGGGAACTCAAAGCAATTCACAGATCACATGAAATCTTTGAAAAATACTAGGTTTAGTGTCTTTTGACACTTTGATGAAGTTAGAAACTCCTCCTAGAATCTGATGAACACCATAATTCTCCCTTTATTCACTGGCGAGCTTCATCCTTTACATGTCAGCTTTGGGGAGGTTCACGAATAATCCCAAATGATCAAAATTCATCACATTCTTTATATGTTGGAGCTTAGACTTGACTTAGAACTAGGGAATTTTTTTGACAAACCAAACACCTCCCACATAAAAAATAGTCCAAGCCTTTTCTTCTTGACTAGTTGGTGAATCATGTGGTGGCACTAGAACCACATGCGGTTATAAAACCACCCCAAACGTCTACCATGCTCAAAATTTTTCTCTCCCCCTTGTCTAACATGCACCCACAAATATTCACAAACCATGGCATATCTCCAATAAACACTACACTTTTCTTCAAATTACATTTCAAATCCCCTTATATGTCGACACTTGGGGAAAGGCTATCAAACAAAAAAATTCAAATAGTTTATTATTTCAAGCAGCGCGAGAGTTATAAACAAGGTGAAAAATATTGATGACCTAAAAAGCCACATTGAGGATTTGAGGGGAGTTAAGAACTCAAACCCTAGTCTTGAAAAATAATAAAATCTACTCCAAACTAACACATAAAAATAATTAAATATAAACTTAATAATATTTTTACAAGAAAATATTGGAGGTGAACAAAGGAACAAAGAAAAATTTGGCCCCAAACATGAAATATTTTACATATTTTTAACAAATCTATAATAGGTCTTGTGGAAAAGAGCCTATTTGTTGAAAATTCTAAGGGTATATGATAGTTACTAACTGGTTTACCTTACCACATGCACAAAGGATTTAGTAGATAAAAATGACCCTTGGAGGCCTTTTGATATGTGAAGAACTATATGTGGTTAGATCGGGAGATATTGACATGGTCCTTGGAGTATAATGACTACAATATCTTGGATAGTTCTCATAGAACTAATAATATATGGAATTGGAACTTAGAAATGAAAGGAAGGAAGTATTCTATGACATAGCCTAAAAAATTCCCCTTGACTAATGCTTCCAACACGTCATTGAGCTAGAAAGGAGTGCAAAACTAGTAATAGCCATTTCCTATTAACAACCTTATATCCACAAGGAAGAAATTGAGAATGCAATAAAGGAGCACTTAGATATGAACCACATTAGGCTGATTTCTAGTCCAATTTACTCATTAGTAGTTTTGGTAATGTAAAAATGTGGAAAAATGTGAATGTGCATCAACTATCAAGCATTGAATAATAAAATAGTCAAGAATAGATATCCTATCCCCATAATTGATGAGATGATTATAAAGCTATATGGAGTACACATTTCAAATATTAATTTGCACTTGGGATACCATCAAATTCAAATGTGGGAAAAATATGGTCATAAGAATATTTTCATATGTCACCACAAACATTTTGATTTTTTAATCACATCCTTTGTCTTGACTAATGCTTTAACAAATTTCCAATCACACATTAATAAGGTATTTAGCAAGAAGTTAAGTTTTTCTTAGTTTTCTTGATACCATCCTTATATATAATAAGACTTGGGACGATCATTTGAAGTGCTTGGATGAAGTCTCTGGCATACTAGAGTAGCACTTACTCTTTGAAAAAAATCAAAGTGTGACTTTATACTTAGGCCACATATTTAATGAACAATGGATCCAAGTGGACCAAAAAAATATCTAAGCTATTAGGGATTGGCCATATCATAAGAACATCACACAATTATGGGATTTCTTGCGAGAATGTAGCAACTACCAAAGGTTTGTTAAGGGATTATACTAGATTGTGGTACCACTCATAGAGTTGACCAAGAAAGGAGTTCATGCAATAGAACATTCTTTTAACAAGTTGAAAGAGGTGATGAGTTCATGTACCATGCTTTATGTTCCAAATTTCTCACTTCCTTTCATATTGGAGTGTGATGCCTCTAGGAAGGCATTGGAGTTGTACTAATGCAACAAAAAAATTCCATTTCTTTTGAAAGAATAAATAATAGAGGCATAAAATATAGTTTCTATTTATGAGAAGGTGATGATAACAATTATGCAGGCCTTGATGAAATTTAGACAATATTTGGTTTGTCAAAAATTTATGGTCAAGATAAATCATAATAGTATTATGTTCTTTCTTAATCGTAAGGACTTAAACAATAGAAAGAAAAACTGGGTACTCGAGCTACATGAATATGATTTTAATATTGAATATGTGAAAGAAAATCATAATATAGTTGTTTATGCATTATCCATGATGCCCACTTTATGCTCCTTTTTTGATATATCTATTGATTTCATCACCTACATTATAATTTACTATGCAAAGAATGATTTTTCTATTAATTTGTTGGATGAAAGAGTATAAGATGGTAATTTAAAAGTGATGGAAGACCTAATAATTAATAAAGATAGAATATATCTAGATCCAGAGTCAGATTAATAAAAATATCTTGAGAGCCATACATGATGCTCCATTGGTTGGACTCCCAAGATATTTCAAGATGTACAAGTAGATTTAGGAAATATTTCCTTGGAAGGGAATGAAAAAGGATGTGCTCAAACACATTTAAGATTGTGCCATATGTCGATATAATTAAAGTAAAACAAGTCTATCCTGCAAGTCTACTCCGATCATTATCCATTCCATTATAGAAGTGGAAAATTATATATTAGGAATAGGATCACAAATAAACATATAGTAAAATGAATATAGAAATAAAATATAAAATAAAACAAAAAAATAGAGACACAAATATACGTGGTTCACTTGATACAATCTAAATCCATGGAGAAATAACTAGTCCTTCCTTTATTCCATCTAGTGAAATGAAGGGATAGGACCTGCATAACATTCACTATAACTTCCTCTTCGTTGTCTCATAGTATCCTCACAACACAATAAAATATATAGGAGTAATACAATTCCCTTGCATAAAGAGGGGTTGCCTTCTAGGGAAATGAAATCCAACATAGCCTCTATAATTAGATCTATGACCTAATGATGAATGATTCATATTTACAATGAATAAATATATATATTGTGGATTTTAGAGGCACCGCCCCTAAATCCTAGTTGAGGTGGACAACCCCTAGACCCCTTGTTGAGGGGATGGTCCCCCCAACACCCCCACATTGAAATGAGATCTAGAAGCAATAATATTAGGCTCCATAATCAAAATATCTCACTTGGAGACTGATCACAACAACTCCAAAAAGATAATTAAGCCCCACCAACAGTATCTCCATGGATTTTATCATAGGATTACCTAAGGTGAATGGTATTTAGAATGTCTCTATGTGGTAGTAGACAAACTTACAAAATATGTGAATTTTTATGCTATATTTTTTAAAATTTAAGGCTCTCCAAATTATTTATTTATTTCTCAAGGAGGCATTCAAATTACACGAGCTACCCAAAAATATTGTTAGTGAAAAGGATAGTAGGTTTTTGAGTCAATTTTGGCAATAATTATTTCACTTGATAGGAATATAACTTACTCGTAGTATAATCTACCACCCCAAACATATGGGAAAATTAAGATCATAAACAAATGGATTGAAGGGTATTTGAGAAATTACCGAGTTTGTAGCTTGGATAGGAACTTTCTCACATGTTTAGTGTGAATGTGTTGGAAGAGGTTCAAGTTATTTTATTTTGCATTTCACTTTTAATAAAAAGGAAAGTCTTTTATTTAGATAATTAATTCTAATGAATTGTAAATATAGATTGACTATTTAGACTTATCTTTCAACACATTTCTTCTAAGAGCTAAATAAATTTTTGAATATTATAATTTTTCTAAATAGTGTAAAGATAGGTGCAAGATAGAAGATTATATGTACAATGATAAATTTCAAGTAGCTATTTGAAGAAAAAATCGTAGAGGTTTCCTTGTAAGTATTTTGAAGAGAATATATAATTGATTATATGGTGTAATTATCTTTGTATTTGTTTTATACTTACATAATTTAAAATTTTGATAATCGTGTTCAAATGATGTAATTTAAGGGAATTTTTATTATTAGAACATCAAGACAACATTCACTTGGGTTGAAACTCTTCATAATATCAAAGTAGGTTGTTGTAAGGGTCACTTGATTAATTTTTTTAGGGGTTGTATAGAATTTTCTAAGGAAAATCATCATTGATTATTCTAAAAATTATGTCATTTTTTCAAGGAAAAATTGTGCCATTTTTTTCCTACTAAAAATCATAATGTCCTTTATTTGCAAATTGTGCTATTGTTTCTACTAAAAAATGTGGAACTTTTGATCAAAAATTGCATGGGATATTTCTAAAAGTTGTGATAGATTTTTTTAAGAGAAAATATGGGTTATTTGATCATATATTTTCCTTGATTCATAAGTTTTGAAGTTGTTTCTCTAGTGATGTCTAGGATTTTCAAACTAATGCCGACTAGGGTTTATAGTTTGTGACTAGGGAATTTTTTTATAGGTACTTATTTTAAATATTTTGAGAAATTTATTATTTAGATTTGAGAGTTTTGTGATTTTTTTAAAATGGAATCAAATAACCTCATATTTGAGGATATATTGGAAGGTGCATTAATTTTCCCATTTTAAAAATTCAAGGTGACTTTATTGTTGAAAGAGAGTCATCTCTCGAAAATCATAAAAGATGAGGTGCAACTACCAAAATATTTATAACAATTGCTACCTCATAAAAAGAAAGAGGTAAAGTATAAGTAGATGATCATGGATGCAATAAAGGATCGTTTAATTCCTCATTTATTTGAAATATAGCAACCAAGGATATGTTTGATGCTTTGGTTAATCTTTACTAGAGTGATAAAATAAATAAGAAGATTATATCATGAAACAAATATAGGTCTATAGAGATGAAGAAATTAAATGTAGAGCTAGCTAAGTTGGCATTGAATGGTTTCTCATCTTCATGAAAAAAAATTTATACAACATATTTGTGCCTAAGAGAATATTTCTTCTTTTGAAATACTATGTGATGACTCTATTAAGTAGGAAAATCAAATATAGTAAAAAGATAATAAGAAGAGTGGTGATGATAATTTAGCCCTCTTTGGACATATGAAGAAAAGTAAAGGAAATTGACTCAATTATTAGAAATATGGGCAAATATTTGAGGAGAGTTTATAGAAGCTCTGCATAATTTTTTTTACACATACGCTTGCATTCTTTATTATAATTTTGTTCAATACATTTGTATATATATAGGATTTACATATCCTATATTATAGGAAACAACTATAACAACTTTCTAAAGACACGAGTTGTTTTAACAACTCATAATACACACAAATAAATATTCAAAACCAAATAACAAACACTCTACAAGAATGGTGTGATATTCTCAATACTCATAACCAACCTACTAAACTGTTATCTTATGCATCCTATGTGAACACTAATTTGTAACACCCCCCATTAGTGTGAACATGGGGTGAAAGTACATCACAATACTTGATGACCACACACAGTAGCTCACCAAATAATATAAGATAAGAGTAGGGACATACACATCTACTCATGTCAAGCAATAGTGGAACTAGCCTCACTACGCTTAGTGTACTTTCATCCAAGGATAGGGACATATACTTCTACCCATGGAACCAAGGATAGGGACTAACACATATACCCAAGGTATTACATCAAGTTCAGATAGGGACAAACACATGTATCCAACATCAAAGTCATGGATAAGGACAAACACATCTGCTGACAACAATTATGATTGGGGACACATACATCCAATCATAATTACCAACTCGTGATTGGGGAAAAACACTTCCAATCACTTTACTACCTCGTGAATGGGGAAAAACACATCCATTCACCAACAATCAAGAAATGTGATTGAGGGCATACACATCCAACCACAACATAAAAGCTTGAACACCAAGCCCTCATTGTCACATATGCGGCCACCACTATAGATCAATGCCACTCTGATCACAAATGATATGAGACAATTGCCACTGCCACTTAGAAATTGATCTTGGTTTTAGTTATTTTGGCACAAATAATTTTTGTGACTAATCCAATTTCACGACCCCGTCGCTAGTGACTGACGAGAGATTGTTGAATGTCCTCCAACCTCTGGTGCCTCCATCCTCCAATTGATTTGCTACTTACTTAGCAAATTTGGTTTTGAAGCTCAAATTTAGAATGCCCCCCTCAATATGAACATCGCGTACAAGTGATAATGTCCATTTACAATTGAAACAATTTTTTTTTTTTTAATAATTTTTTGACACTTTTTACATTTTAACACGATAATTAATGACCTTATTCTAAACAAAATAATACAACTTTATTTTTAGACTACGACACAAAATATCTCCTTATAAACTAAAAATACATTTTAAGATACTATACTGACAATAAATTATAATAGCCACCGTTGCATCCTTACTCCCTTTAAATCAATCCTCGAGAAACTTCACCTCTCCTTCATCGATCTCCACCTACAATTCCTTGGGGTCATTGCCAAACGCCACCTTATATGAATAAATAACTTGATGCCTTCTGATTTATCGCTCCCTTATGTGGAACCTGCAGACAAGTACTTCATATAGTCGTTGCTTTGACAAGGATTATAGTGCCCTACACTATCACGTTCACTATTTGAAAGCTGGTGCATTATTCTATTTCATAATCTTACGAAATTGTTCCTCCAACTCAAATGATGTTTGTTATGTATAACAAAGCATGCACCCATTGAGTGTCTCCACTACCCACTATATTTCACCACAAATTCGCACCAAACAAATATGGACAAATGAGAATTATACTGACTTTCAATGAGATACCGATCGAATGTGAAGCAGAACTCTTATACGACCAACAATCAAGATCTCGATTTGAGGTGAAGATCTTGCTATGCACTCTCTACAATGAAGTCATGCAAAGAGTTGGTGCTGATCTCGTAACTAGCAACTCGCCTTTGCAATTTCCAGGGCGCACCACCTGCATTGAAAATCTCAGTGTTGAGCAGATCGTGCAATTCAAGGGTAACAGCCGGCCAGCACATGAAACCATATCAATAAAGAATCGACATCTTTAGCAGCATCTCTAATAGGCAAGATCCAATTACCATATCTTCTGCTCTAAGAAGACCCTCATCACGCCAACAATGTTCGCCTTTACAGCAAATTTGGATGCTCACACCAACACCAAGTTAGATCATTTTGCAGAGATATAAAAAACATTGTCTCCAACTATGTATTTGGTGTGATTCTCATCACAGACACGTTAAATGTCACCTAATCATTTCTACAATGTTCACTACTTCAAGCATGAACTGGCAGCGATTCTTCAATGCACCCACCGTATCTCTCGTTTATGTCGTCCTTGAACTGTTCTATCCATCCTCTGGCTAACTATGGAGACAATCTCATCTTCGATTCCTATTTCCAGCAATCGAGAGAAGCACTACAAACTGTGAGAGCTTGTGAGAATCAAACTCATAACTTCCTCCATAACACATATGATATGGCAATCCACCAAATCTCATAATGAAATCTGCATTTATGGATGCCAATCGACACACAAAGAGATGAGCAAATTTAGATGTTCAAGCTTAAGTAGATAATAGCTGCCATAGAATGCGTGACATATAAATAGCCTTGGAATGCTGCACAATTATAAATAAAGCTTATATCCTTTCATTTGACACTAAACACACAACTACAAATGCATATCCCAAGATTTTCTAATCACTCTGATACCATATTAGAAATATGGGTAGAGATTTGAGGAGAGTTTATAGAAGCTCTACATAAATTTTTTAATACATAATATGCTTACATTTTTCATTATAATTTTGTTCAATACATTTGCATATATATAGGATTTACATATCCTATATTATAGAAAATTACCTATAATAACTTTCTAAAGACACGAGTTATTTTAACAACTCATAATACACAGAAAGAAATAATCACAACCAAATAACAAATACTCTACGTGAATGATGTGATATTCCCAACACTCATAACCAACCTACTAAATTATTATCTTTTGCATCCTATGTGAACACTAATTCCTAACATCAATAAGAGTAAGGGAAAAGATGAGGATTCATCCTCACAACCAAGAAAGAAGGACTTGGATAAAATCAAGTGCTTAGCTTGTCATAAATTATCACTTTACATCAAAGATTCCAAACAATACAGACAAAGGAAAGAAACAACAAAATAAAGTGGTAGTCTCTATAGGTATTCATGTGAATGAGATCATTGAAAATTTTGAGAAGGATTTATTAGTGGTATCTTGTCTTTATTCCAGCATAATTCTAAGGGATTCTTGGTATGTGGATAGTGGGGCATCTAGACATATGGCATCAATCTATAATTTCTAATTTGAAAGAAAATAACTTTACAATTCAGGTTGAGCTTGTTGATGATGCCAAGTATCTAGTAGTAGGAGTCAATACAATTCATTTTCAACTATAGTTAGGAAAATATTTATATTTTGATGATGTTTTGAATATTTGTTCCTAGTATTTGTAAGAACATGATTTTAGTTTCAATCTTAGAAGATAAGGGATATGTAGTTTAATTCAAGAATCAACAAGTCCTTATCAAGGTAAAATAATCTAGCCTAGACATTACACAAGAAATAGGGGTTAGAGAAGGAAATTTATATAGGTTACAAGGTGAAACTATTAAATGTCTAGTTCATAATAGTAAAAATTTATACAAGTTATGACACAAGAGGATGGGGCATCTACATCACAAAGTGTTTCCTATTCTAAGGGATATAATTATGTGTCTTCTAGATTTTAATATTGATCAACATGGAGTATGTAGAGGATACATAGTTCTCAAGCATTCCAAGGTTACTTTCCAAAGTAGTGAGCATAAATATAAGGAAATTATAAACTTAGTGCATTCAAATGTTTGTGGATCAATGCCAGTAGCATCAATTTTAGGAAGCAAGTATTTTGTTTCCTTTATTGATGATATCTCACAAGAAATAGATATACTTGTAAAAACCAAGGATGAGGTCTTTAGAAAGTTTAAGGAGTTTAAAGCTCTAGTTGAAAATAAAACAAGGAATAAGATCAAAGTCTTGAGATCAAAATATGGGAGGGAGAATACTTCCAAGGAGTTTAAGCATTTCTACAAATATTAAGGAATTAAGAGGGAGTTAATTTTTCCTTACAACACACAACAAAATGGGGTTGGAGAGAAAAGTGATCCATTAAATAGGTTTCTAACGCCATAATTCATGACCAAGACTTACCAATTTTTTATGGGAAAAATCATGTAACACAATATTCTACATAAAAAATAGGCATCCTGACAATATATTAGAGGAAAAGACACTATAGGAGGCATTCGTTGGTATTAGTTCATAAATGAGTGATTTTCACATCTTTGGTTGTCTAGTTTATATTCATATACAGGTATAGAGAAGAGGACAAAGTTGGAACCTTCCAACAATGAGGGTTTATTTGTGGGTTATAGTGAGACTTCAATGATTTACATGTTCTATATTCCAAAGAAAAGATAAGTATTAGTTAGTAGGGATGTAAAGTTTGAGGAAGAATTTGCATCTAAGAATTCCCTTGAGCTCATTCTAGTAATAGAGTTTGAGGAGTAGGAAGCTATAAAGGTTGTTTCTTTATGCCGACTATTTTTAATTTAAAAAATTCTTCATAATAGACTTTAGCCCCTTCTACTTATTTTAGGAGACCTCAATGGTTCACACAGACATTGAGGTATGCTCATGAGAATGTTTACATTCATAGGAACACATTTAAGGAGAGTATGCCTCTAGAAAGAATATTCCAATCTATGAGGTATCAATGAATAACATAAAATATTTATAGCATTCTAGCTTCTAGGAAGCTATAGAACAACATAGATTTGGAAATACACTATGGTGGAATAATACCATCCATTATTAAAAATGATGTATGGGGAATATCTCTAAGACAACAGTTAAATAAATTGTGAGTTACAAGTGGCTCTACAAAATCAAGCATGTTGCATATGACAACATTGAGAAGTTCAAAGTGACGTTTGTGGTGAAAAGTTTCTCTTATAAAGGAGTGGACTATAAGGAACCATTCGCTCCAATCACTAGATGCATTCCCATTAGAATAATTGTCTTTAGTTTCATTTATGGGATGGAAGATTCATCATATGGATGTTAAGATAAATTTTCTTAATGGAATAATTGAGGAATAATTGTATATTGAGAAACCTCAATTATTTGAGGTAAATAAGAAGGAATCCTATGTTTTTAAGCTTAATAAATATATGTATGGACTCAAATAGACACCAATAGGCTATTATTCTAGGATAGATAAAAAATTGGAAAGTATGGGCTTCATTAAAAGTGAAGTAGATCTTAGTTTATATTATATAATTATTGGGATCAATCTACTTATTTGGGTGTTATATGTAGATGAATAATTTATTATAGGAGCATAGTTTCTCATTGTAGGGTGCAAAGTAGATTTAGATGATGAGTTTGAGATGAAGGAGATCAACATGATACATTAATTATTGGTTTTAGAGGTTTGGTAGAAACTAGGGGAGATTTTCCTTGGGTAAGGTAACTACACATTTGAGATCTTGAAATGATTCTAGATGGAGGATTGTAGACATATGATCACTAATTTTAAGAAGGCAAAAAATTTGAATTTAAAGTTGGTGGATCACATGTTATATCGATATCTGATAGGTTTCCTAATGTATTTGGTAAACATAAGACTCTATATGTTTTGTAGTTAACAAATTAAGTGAATTCATGGTGGAACAAAGGTAGAAGAATTGAGAAACAATAAAAAAAATGATCATATATTGAGGGGCATAATGGAGTAAGGCTTGAGATATCTTGTAGATGGTGATGTAAATTTGTGAGTTATACAAACTCAAATTAGGTAGGTAGTTAGTAGATAGGAAGAGAACCTAGGGGTGTTTCTTTAGCTTGGGTTCAATGATGATATCCTAATTTAAAACGTGAAGTAAAATTATATTGCACTTAGCTTAGTAGAGGAAAAATACATGGTAAAATAAGTTGCTGGTTGTGAGTCCATCTAGGTTAGAAATTTACTTGGATTTTTTTTGGATCAAGAATTGGATCCTATGGTCATTTACTATGATAATCAGAGTTGTGTCAAAATATTTTAGAATCTAGTGTTTCATGATAGGTCTAAGCACATAGAAATCACATATCCCTTCCTTCAAGACAAAATTTAGAAGGGAGTAGTTAAGCTTCAATAATCTCCATAGTTCAATAAATATATGATATTTTTGAACAAGCCCTTGGTAAAAGGAAAGTTTGAAGAATTTAGACAAAAACTTGGATTGGTATAGAATTCCTTCCTCATTATGAGTTTTCAGGTTGTATAGGAAATTCCACATAAGTTCAATGTGAACATGTTGAAAGTGGTTTGAGTTATTATAATTTGTATCACTTTTAGTTAAAAAGGAAAATAATTTTATTTGGTTTATTAATTCTACTAAAGTGTACATATACATTAATGATTTAGATTTATCTTCCAACTCATTTATTGTAAGAGATAAGGAGATTTATGAAGAATTTTTTTCAGCTAAATAGTATAAAGATAGGCACATGATAGAATAATCATAGACATTGATACATTCTGTCTAGCTGTTTAATGAAAAAATTGTAGGGGTTTCCTTGCAAGTTTTTTGAAAAGAATAAAAAATGATTTGAAAGTATAATTATTTGTTTTTTAATTTTGTGCTTCCATAATTTAAAGTTTCAATTACTCTATGATTAATGCAATGTTAAAGGAATAATTTTGATTATTACAAATTTAAGACACCAGTACCTAGGTTGAAACTCTTCAAAAAATATGTTTGGGTAGAAAATAGCACAGGTTAAAGGGTTGCACTTTGGAGAGTATTGATATAACAATTCCCATCATATGTCCATAGGAATATCTTCTTCTATGCATTTAGATGGATGTAATGATTTAACAATTATGAATCTAACAATCATATAAAATATAGGATACTTGGAGTAAAAAATATTATTGAAAGAATTTAGTCAATAGATATTGCAATCTCTTAAGGACCATATTAAACTTTCCTATAATCAATAGAAGCTTTATGTAGATCAACAAAACTCATAACAAGTTTTTGAAGTTAGGGCCATAGTCCACTTGAGGATACAAACATACAAATATTCCACTCAAGAAAAAAGGAGTAGAAAAGTTGAAGCCAAGATTTTATGGTCCTTATAAGATCATAAGGAAGGTGGGAGAAGTAGCTTAGGGTTTGGAACTGCTAGATAATAGTACCTAATTTTTTTTTTCATGTTTCATGCTTCAAAAAGACATTGAAACAAAATATTTCACCTTCCAAAGACTTTCCACCTTTGGATGATGAAGGAATTTAACTTATTTTGATATAAGAAGCTATCATGGATACTCAAGAAATAAAGTTAAGGAACCAAAATATTATAGAGCACTTGGAGTGAATGCTACATGAAAATAATCCTACATTTTGGAACATCCACAATTGAGTTACTTGAGGGCAATCAATTTTTTGGAATATAAATTGTCATGCCGCCTTTTTAGTAAATTCCCATGGTGCTCCACAAGCCCAATTCCTATTTCCCATGAGCTTAAGGAAATATTACTAGGGAAATGAATTTATAACCTTTAAGTGTGTTATGCATTTTATGTCCTCATAACTTGACCAGTTAAAATATTCTCATAAAGTGGATGTCTAGAGTGGGGGTTTCTTGTAATTAAAATAATTTTTTAATGTAATTTTGGGCTATGTGGAATGAGAAGAGATTTGAAATTTAAAAAAAAAAGTTTCTTTTTGGAGATAAAGTTGGGTGCTCAAGAATATTATATAAGCAAGGACTTTTTCCAAAATATGTATGCTTGTTTAATGAATTCATTCTCTCAAATATATTGGACATCTGGTTCATCTATCATTGGATATTGGAGGATAAAAACCACCTAATTTCTATCACTATATAATTAATGAATGAAAACCTTTGATTCAAATTTCGCCAATCTCATTTTTAGATTGCACTTGGGCTTCATTATATTTTGAACAATTGAGGATTCAAGGCTAAGTGGTGAAGGATTTTAAGGTCACTTGCATATCACCTAATTGTAGATTTATAGTTGATCTAGGTGATCTTTTCAATTTTATTTATTGATTATTGATAACTACCTCAACACCATTTCCTTGTACTTGATTGGTGGCTTGTTGAGTGCCATATATAATTAATCAGTTACAAATTTATTGTGATAACTGATTTAGATTTCTAAATTTAGAAATATTTATAATTATTGAACTAAAGATAAATAATATATTAATTTTTTTATTATTTATTCATTATAATCTATGATAATTTAGGAACTCAATTACTAAGTATTTCAATCTATAAGGTAAGCAATTTCATTAGATATTACTCAATATTTCAATTGGGGATATTACATATGGGGACATGTCAAAATTTACAAGGGGAGAGAAAAACTCTAAATTATTTATTTATTTTTGAGTGGGTCTTCATCCTTGAAATAAACTTGAAATTCAATTACCTTAGTTACTTAAACAAAAGAAAGATCAAATCTAGTATTTTTTATGAAGGGTCATTATAGTTTATTATTTTTTTTTTCTTATGATGCTTAAGGGGATTTTTATAGCTTCTTTATTTTATTGTACTTTATTATTTGACTTGAACAACTCAATGACCTTGTGTATATGCTTTATTATATAGAACTAAGATCTTCGAAATTTCATATCATTCTTGATTATTTGTGATCTTTGATTTTATGTTAAAATTATTTGTGATCAAATTAGGTATTAAATGGAGACCCTATTAATAGCAATAAACAACTTTACAAGCAAAAAAAAAATTATGTTACATCCTTGATGGATTCAAACTTGTCGCAAAACTTTGTTTCAATGACTACATAAAAAGTTTTAAACTCTATTAAAAGGTAATTATATACTTGTTTCTAGTCAATTATATTTGGTATAGAAAAGAGGCTAGTCATGTAGTCCAAAATGTATGATTGTCATCTTGGAATGCATTTTGATTATATAAATATATAGTAGTCAATGATAGGTGACCAACTTGATAAAGTAAAAAAGATAGTAAAAAAGATAAGATATTAATCTATACAACTTATATTTCCTCCACAATTATGAAAGATACATAATGTTTATTTACATGAATTTCCTTGAGAAATGCAACCATAGTTCTAATCATGTGATTGATTAGTTAGATATTTTTACTTAATCTAATTGTGATTAAAGTTAAACTAGTAAGAATTATAGACACTAAAAATTGTCCTTTGCCTGCCAACACCATTTTTCCTTGTCAATTCCCTTTCTTTCTTACATAATTAAATAATTTTAATTATATGATTATTGTCTAAAGTCATATTTCTTCTATTGATTAAATAATTTTAATTATTTAATTATTTCATCTCTTTCCTTTTATTTCCTCCTTTTGATTAATTAAATAAATAATATTTATTTAATTATGTCACTAATGTCCTCTTTCTTCTATAATTAAATAAATAATTATTTATTTAATTATTATCATCTTTCTACTATAATTAAATAATTATTTCAATTATTTAATTATTCATTATCCTCTTCTTCTATAAATTAAATAAATTTTATTTATTTAATTATTTACTAATTTGTCCTTTTGCCCCACTTTTAAATTAAATTGTTATTTAATTGAAAAGTCAACTTTGTCCCTTTCTTCTATAATTAAATAATCATTTTCATTTAATTATTCATTTTCTTTCCTAAATTAAATAATTTTATAATTATTTAATTTTCTCCAACAACCTCTTTTTCTATGCCAATCTCTTTATCCGTGTCATTCTTATCTCTTCACATATCAATTTATTTTCACCATTCATTGAATTATTTTATAATTTAATCTTAGCTATCCATCCTTAACTAAGCCCTATCTTTTCCCTAATTTATCCCTAACCCTATTTCATACTACATCTTTCAATCTTGGCCATTGATTTTCATATCTTATTGTCTTTTAATCTCAACCCTTCATTCAAATTTGGCTTTCTATAAAAGACCTTTCATTGTCATTTCAACCCTATTGAGGAAACAATTGGTCAATGCAAGTACTCTACCTATTCAATCTTCAATATTTTGCTATCATTGTCACTAGGCTCATTGTTGCATACTCAAAATTTGAGGGAAATCAAGCATATAAAGCAATAGAGAAGGACAATGGAGGTGAATCAACCATGGCATAGAGATATTGGTAATATTGCTTCATTATTTTGTGTTTCTATGTTGGATTGTGCTTCATTGTTGGTTTAGGACTTTAGGGTTTTAGTTTTATTGATTTATGACCTTAACCTTGATTTTACCCTATTCTACATTGGTGAACTCAACATGAATCAAATTTTTGCAGATTTTCCTAATCTTATATTGTTATTTTGTGCAAAAATTTGGAGACTAACATTTTGTAGCTAGGGTTGCAGACACAAGCCTAAGGTTTGAAAAGATTTGATCATATCTAACAAATGGTTGCATATTTTTTCACAAAATGTTTTTTGCTGATTGGGGATGATATCAAGAGCCTTCAGTCCTAAATTTAGATGTTTTGGATTAGTTATAATTTTTTTATGATTTTTCATGAAAAATTAATTTGGGAGTGAATAAGCTAATTTTTTAGATTTTATTATATTTCTGGAAAATCTCTCAGAATTATAATGGGGGTCTATTCTTTATGTTTTTAATTTTGATGAAAAATAATCAACAAAAATCAAATCTTCAAAAATTAGGGTTTTAGAAAGATTTGATCATATCTCACAAATAGTTGTAGATTTTTTCACAATTTTTTTGTAGGTCGAGATGATATTGCCCAAGCTTTTAGTAAAAAAAAAATTTTTTTAGATTTGTTTTGAATTATTTATAAATTTTTTTTATGATTTTTCATGAAAAAATAATTTTGAGAGAAAATTAGTGAATTTTTTGGATTTTCTTATATTTCTGAAAGCTCTCAAAATTCTAATGGGGGTATGTTCTTTATGTTTTGTATTTGGATGAAAAATAATTCATAAAAAATCAAATATTTAAAATTTAGGGTTTTAATTAAGAGTTTTTTATTTTATGCTTTTCCATTTGGTAGATTAGAGGTTTTTGTGTTACTGATTTTTGGTTGGCAACTTGTGGCTTATGTTTAGAGGAGATATTTGCCTTTGGAATCACTAATCTATCTTTTGCAGGGTTGTTGTTTATCTTTGTTTAAGATGGGATTATTTTTATTAGGCACACTCATTGGGTTAAAAAGAACAACAATTTGTAGTTACACTCATTGGGTTAAAAAGAACAATAATCTGCATGTTCACTCATTGGGTGAAAAAGAAAAACAATTTGTATCTTCACTCATTGGGTTAAAAATAACAAAAACTTGAATCTTTCACTTATTGGGTTAAAAAGAACAACTTGCATTGTCATTCATTTTGGATTAAAAAGTTCACCAAGTGTCTTTGCATTGTCACAATTTCAATTTGGGGATTAAAAAGAACCATTGCTTGTCTTGTCTTGTGATTTTGTTTGTGTTCTTGAGGTGTGTATTCTCTTCCCTCACACTTTATGTGATCTTGGGAATCAAAAAAACTTCTTAGTTCACTTTCATTGTCACACCACACATTTAGCTTTCTAAAGGTTAATGAACACTTGCTAGTGTGAGTAAATACATGTGTATGCTCTCTCATCGCATCTTTGTATGAACTTGGAGATCAAAAACATTTTATTTGTCTCGCTTTTGTTATAACCCTTTAGATGAGCCTTCCAATTGAGAAACATCTATACATAGAACTCATTGGTGACCCAAAGCGATTTTCCCTCAGGCTGCTATATAAAAGGATAAGATGAAAGTCAAGTCCAAACTGTCGTTAGCCTTTACCATACAATGTCTGATTCAAAAGGGGAAGTACCCTAGAGGTATTCTAAGTACCCAAGTAGGGTTGGTTAAAGCCTTTAGTGGCTTGTTGGACACTCGCGATGTGGTATGTCCCTGAGCAGTGACTAGAAGATAATTAGTTAGAGGCCCACCCTTATTGATTGAGTTATTTATTGGTGTCATTCTTAGTGCAAAGGTGTAGCATCACACCTTGAAGTTACTCACCATATGGATCCCTTGAGATGAGACAAAAATCCTTGACTTAGCATAAGCTACTTGTTTACTTGTAACCTTCTGGGGAGAGGGTGATTGGGTCTTCCATCCAAGTTGTGGGATTAAGATTTGCTTGCATTGGCCATTGAACTTAGGATTAGGAAGTGCTTGAAGTGTGTGAAGTGTTTTTGATTTTTCATTAGACTCATGGAAATTGGGGTGAATAACCCTTGGAAATACACTATACACATAAGATTTAGACACTCAACAACAAAATTTTTGTTTTTCAGATTGTTTGTTGTTTCTTCAATCACATTTCACAATTACCCAAGATGAAAAATCACTCCAAAATATTCAACCTAAGGTAAAAAACACTCCTCTCCATCCTAATTCGAACTCACCACCATGTCTTCAATTCACCTTGATATGCCTTGTAGTCAAATTGAATACCAATTACTTCACAATGGTCAATACCAATAAGCCATATAGACTTTAATAGACAATTCATCGATTCTCCATACCAATCAACCATAACCCATAATTAACCACCCATCTTACCCATAATAGTAATTCGAGATAAAGTTATGATGATATCGAGAGGGGGGGTGAATCAGTATCATAACTTTTTCAACTTCGACCCAGTTTTTAATTCTGATTTCCTTTTCTTTCAACAATAGAGTAAAGTAATCACTTTTGAAAGCACAAAGATATGACAACATTAACTCAGTCTATTAGACAACTTATGAAAACATGATTTGAGTGAGATATCTTGCATTTCCCAAAACATAGCTCAGATTAGATCTCAATATTATTCTAATTAATGCATTCATGAGTTGAATGTAATCATTCATAAATAGAATTGAGAACAACAATAAACCCAACTATGAACTGAAACAACAATCAACGCAGAAAAGCAGTGAGCACACAGAAGAACACAGAGACAAAAGATTTGCTGAGTGGAAAATCCTCCTAGGGTAGAAAAACCACTCCTAAACTGCCTTAATAGCTTAAACTTCAAAAACCACTTTTAGCAATGCCTTATAGGCTAATTTCTGAGCACCAACTCAAGGAGCACCAAAACCCCTTACACAGATTTCATAATTACAATCATAATATATATCAGAGGATCACTCTGTTTACAGTTAAGTTCATAACACTCTACTTCTAATACTCTAGGAATCCAACTCTTGTATTACAGAGTTTTCCAATACATCTCTTGATACGGCCAAAATAACTATCTCTCAGAATTACTGGCCAGCAGCACATTCACAGTTTTCAACACTAGTCTTTTTATACATTTCAAGTATGTCTGTTATAAAGAAATCTTCAACAAGCATTTTCACAAGATTCTGAACCTCTCTTGCTATTATTAGAATATTAAGCTGATTCATAATGATCTGTAGATGATGGAAAAAATCAGAGTAACGTCTATCCATAGAGCTTTTAATTTCTGCGCGGAATCAGGAGATTTCAAATTGTAACCGAATGATTTTCATCAAAACCATGACTGCTTACTAACAGAAAATCATAACCTCTAAATCCTTAGAGAATATTTTGCAATATAACCGTTCTGAGATTTGATGCCAATCAAAGATGTCCAGTAGGTTGTAAATACTTTGGCATGATGTAACAAAGCTTTGCAAAGATCTGACCATGCAAAGAAATGTCTCCTGCCATAAAGAGATTTCCAGACAACAAGATAATGCCCAAGGACTGCCAATAGCAAAAGGAACATATCAAATAATGATACCTGTCAGAGTAGTATTCAAATAAACTCCAGAGAATCGATGCTAGAAATAGGCCGAGCTCTCGATTATACTCAACAGCTCAGGAAACAGCCATGACAGTTACATCAGAGAGGCAAATAACAGTGGTGATGGCTAGGGTTTCTTACCCAACAAAGTGAACTCACAAAAATTTTCCCTAAGAATCTTTCTTTTCAATCGACCGAAGTCAACTTACAAAATGTCGCTGTGACACAACAGAGTTGGAGAGATGTCATAACGAATTCATAATGTTACATCGAGAGCCAAGAGTTATTTTCTTTCCAATCGCTAAGACTCAGTGAAGTCGGTGAGACATCTCACAGACTATAAACTGTTATATCGAAATGTTTATCTTTACGAGCTTTCGTTGAGACAAAGATATCTCTCATCGATGTTCTTTTGTTTCGTTCACAGTCGCCGTGACTTATCACTCTTGGGGAGACCTCTCGTAGAGCACACTAAGTCACACCAAAATCCCTTTTTACTCTTGAGAGTCGTTGTAACCTTCAACTTTCGGGAAGACGTTTCATAGAATACATTAAGTTTCACCGAAAGACTTTATCCACTCTGAGTCGCTAAGACTTTACCATCCTTTCGCCGAAAGCCTTTCATTCACTATCGCTGTGACAAAACGATATCAGAGAGACCTCTTGTAGACTTCATAATGTTTTGCCGAGAGTCACTTTGATACACATTGTCGCTGTGACAATTCAAAACCTATGCCGAAGGCCTTTGCCATTTCCAAGTCGCCAAGACAGTATCAATCTCACACCAATGAGCCTTTGATAGAAATCCCTTGTGATGTCGCTGTAACATAATGTTTCTCTTGCCGATGCACCCTCTTATCTTATGAGGGTCGCTATAGCATACCAATGTCAGGGAGACCTCTCGATGACAACTTGAGTCATACCGAAACATCTTCATTTACTCAAAGTCGCTGAGATAGTTCAATACTTATGCCAAAGGCAAGTACACTGCCAGACATTCCTCTTAGTTATCGATGTGACATTCACTCTCAGGGAGACATCTTGTAGATCGTTTCAGTTATACCGAAACACCCTGAATTCACACCTGTTCGCTGAGACTTCTAGAAAGTCTTGCCGAAGGCAATTGTCCAACAGCAGTCGGTGTGACATTGAACATTCATTGT
>VDFB02358134.1:234540954-234617194 GCA_007258455.2 Sequoia sempervirens
TATGAACCAATTATAATCTATCAACTCCACACAATGCCTCAAGAATTGGTATGCACAATCATCTAACCAAGGACACACTATAGGGTGTCACTAGCTTACTTTTTAATAAGAGAATTCAAAAAATGCAATGTGAAGGGAGCACATGATACAGTAAGGCACCGTCACCCATATTCCAACAAAGCACACCTACCATAAATGTGTGAATCGATCATGCATGATGCATATGAGAGACAGGTCCACACCCCAAACTATGATGTGAAGGAACTATACAATGCAATAGGATACTCCAACCTATTACGAATTGACAAGACCTTTTATATTTACTCCCTGAAGCATATGTATAAGCAGTAATATACCAATAAAAAAATGTCAACTTAGAATAGTATAAAATTTTATGGACTAGCAAGTAAAATTACACACCCAGGGACAATGACATGAGATCACTATCTCATGGTTTTAGAGAAATATTTCATATAAAAATCTTAATGTGAACCCGATGATGCGATAAAAAATTGACATATAGAATGCCAATGGGGACCTAAAGTTAAAATGTGATTGTGACCAAGCTAACAAAGAACGCATGAGTAATAGCAAGCTAGTGAGAACAAGGGGTTATTAAGATAATATATGGGGACCAAGATATTAAGGAGTAGGCTTTTAGTTATAAAAATATCAAGGAAATCCCTTAAAAACTAAAAAGACTAAAATCCTAAGAATCACCCTAGAAAGATTAGAACACTCCATCAAGGCCCATTGAAGACCTCTTGAACAAGCTATAATTAATGGGTAGAAAGGGGTTCGCTTAACATCACAAGGAGGACATAGGAAAAACATAAATTTTGAGACTTCCAAATCTAGGCACCAATAGACTATATGGATGGAGTGATGATACATGTGAAACCCATATGATGTCAATTATATGATAGGGATGCGACATGGATGCTATTATGTGAAATGTGTATAGTAGCAATAAATGTGAACATCAATGCTTTATAAATTGTACAAGTATTTTTCTAATTGGGGGTCAACATGTGCAATGCCACAATATGGACATGAGTAGTGTTGCATCATGGCATGTGATAACTATACATAGATGTGTAAGGAGTAATCAAATGTGTGAGTGTTGTGTTGCATGAATTGAATGAATGTGATTGCATAGATGGTGTTGCACAAGGCTATGTAAGGATCACTCAAGTTGAAAGATTCAGAGGAGATCAACATTCTCAACATTGAAGGAATTCCAACAATATAATAATATAAAAAGTGTGACATAATCTCCATCCAAGCCCTCAATATATAGGCCAATGAGATGCAATAAACTAGTAATGGTTTTCCCAAAATAGGCACCCAACTCCTCATAGTCAAAACCAAATACCCCCACATATGTGATGCCTTCAAAATATAATGTAACTCCTCTTAAAAAGCACATTTAATCATTAGGACCAAATGTGCTATAACTCCCAAGTACTTTTTCATGAGACACTAACTACTCTCATACATAGATATTAATAGGTCAAAAATGTTCATCATAATCCACTAAGAAACCCCTAAACTCAATGACTATTACAAATGTCATAAAACTAATGACATATTAACAATTATGAAATCTTGATTAAAGGGATACCATTTTCTATATGAACACAATTATCTATAATATTATAAATATTATATAATTAGACTAGACCCTAGTTTATATAGTAGTATATAAAGCATAGACTAAACCTTATCAAAATATTATATAATCAATCTAGACCTAAGACTTGCAAATTGTATAACACACTTAATCCCCCAATCCTAACATATTCTAATATTAAAATATATTTGTGGTTTCACTTATACTTAAGCTCAAATAGGTGAAAAATTTGAGGTGGAAGTTAGGGAATTCTCAATAACTAAATAAAAATGCGTAGGACAATTAGGGAATTGATAATAGAACATGGGAAAGATTTGAGGTGGAAGTTAGTGGAGTGGAAACCATCAAGAATGGATATTTATTTGGTTTTTTAAAGTATAAAATTTAATTTAATTTAATTTTTATTTTTTTCTGGGTTGAGGAAATAATAGAACATACCGATTTTAGGGATTAAAATTAGTTTAGTTTGTTTATTTAAATTTTGTTTTATTAAGGGGGATTGGATGATAAAAGGAGGAATTTGTTCTAAAAAAACTAAATTTATGATTTGGTTTTTATCTTTTAAAATTGAAAAAATAGTAAAATTCAATTAAGGAGTTTTTGAGCATTAATGTTTAGGATCCATATTCCATGATCGAGCATCATGGAGAATAAGAAACAAATTGCATATTATGAATTTTTTTTATTTTTTTTATTTTTTAACAAGGGGAATCAGGTGCAGCACGGCCCCCCTATAACCCCCCACCGCCGGTAAACTTTTTATGTGACCGACAGTGCTGGCGGGACACACCAACTGGTACCACAGGAGCGCCGGAGAGTCGAACCCATGGTGGGCGCCCTGTGACAGGGAACACCTTAACCAACTGGACTCGGACCGGCGCCCCAACACATTGATGAAAAAATTAATATAAGAGAAATATATGAATTATTTCTTATTTGTGATAATGAATGATGGCATATGATATATGGATTGTTAAGTTGGTTCAATAGTTAAGCCTTGAGATGTCAAGCCGGATAGCAACACATTGATGAAAAAATTACTATGAGAGAAATATATTAATTATTTCTTATTTGTGATGATGAATGATGGAGATTGATTTAGAACATTGATACAAAAATCAATCAATATTTTTTGGAAGGTCTACAAATGAATTTCATGGACTGTTTTTTAGTGCCAAAGATGCTTAGCAAGAAAACTTCTGGAATTATTTTCTGTAGAATTAGTTAATTTGATTTGATTAGGAAAAAGAGTAGCATCTTTGAGGAAACTATACTACTAGAATACCACCATAGCTTTTCTTGTTGTCTGCTCTGTCCAATACCGTTTCTAAGGGATTTCAAAAGTTCTTGTTCAGTTTGAAAGAGTTTATATATTTTGTTGTTCGTTTCAAAGACCATTTCCTCTTGATCCTGTGTTTCATGTTGTTTCTTTAATAAATTCTACCACAAAATCCTGGTAGTTTCCTTAATAATTCTTCCCCAAATTATCTGTTGTTTCCAGGCATAGCTTTCGATGCTGCCATTACTAGTTTTCCTTAAGATTTTATGTTCTAATTCCTAGTGAAACTTAGATATTCATATGGCATTCGTTTCCCTAAGGTATGTCTTAATGCACTACTCATTTTTCAAGCAATATAATGTTAGATTAATTGCTTCAGAATAGCCACAAATAAGGTGCTCAAGCCATTGAAAAGCTTAAATGTTAGAAATCTACCCTCCGACTCAATTAGAAGATTGGAAATTTGCTACTTCTTAATGCTCCCATTTCTTTCTTGTCTTCATTTCAACCACTTTCCATTTTTATTCTTTCATATCCAGTGACTTCCCATTTTCATTCTTTCATATCCAGTGGACTTGTAAAATAGACATGCATCTCAAGTCATTTTAAGGGAAAAATATCACATGTTCTTGTTCTTTCTTCTATATTCAATATTGCTTCGTGTTATATGTAACGTTCCAAGTAAACTAGTGTTCTAGTCTTCATGATCTCTTATATTTTTATAATTATCTATTCTATCCCACTGCTAAACTTTAATCACGGTTGGAGTATAATTTTTATTTTGATCTCTGTAGAAAATCATACAAAAAATGTCTCATGGTGCTCCTCTAATGAGTATCCTGATCACTGCAGCAAGATTTGACGGTGATCATTAAAATTTTATATTTGCAAGTGCTTCTGGCATTGTTAGAATTTATCAAATGCTTATTTTTACATCTATTTGTTTCTCTTAGAGGGTCAAAACTTTGCTACTTAAATTCTATTTGGAACAAGAGCTGCAGGGCAGCGAAGTTCCTGCCTAAGACTGGTAGAACAGTTTTGGCCTAGGAAAAATGTAAGACTGGCAGAACAGTTTTGGCCTAGGAAAAATGTGAGATTAATCTTGACTACCAGCTCAAGGGAATATAAGTACGTCTGTTTAATGGCATGCAGAGTGCAGAGAGCAGAGGGCAATGTTGTACCTCCTATATTAGAAGCTCTCTGTTTTTACTATGTATGCAAGTAACAAGTTCTTTATCTTGTCTTGGCAAAAATGAAGAATCGCAATTACACAAAAAAAACAGAAACTATTGCATTTAAAGAACACATAATTCTATTCTGATCATCAATTTGTTAGGATTCAAATATTACATGTGTCATATTTTCTTTCTAATTACTTGCAAAATGGGTGATGTTTCTTTCTAACTTTAAATAGCAAATAATTGATGCAAACGCAAAGTTCAATGTTCTAAGAGTATCCAAGTGATTCTATACCATGCAAGCAAATAGACGAGCTTCATTGTGAACTAGAAATGCAAAATGCCAAAACATTCTTTTCAACAAACTAGAAAACAACAAAGCTCCAATGCTGAAGAGTTGTAAAAGCCATCATCAAGAACTTGAAAACATGCCAAAAAAGTAATGCCTATGCTCACTTGAATCACATCAAGTGCAATGAAAGAGGATTGATATGACCTTAGGAAGACTGAAAACAATGATAACATGGACTGATGTGACTGTAGAAATGAATGAAAACATGAACAAGTAAGCAGAAACAAAAGGGTGAAAATTTGTAAGGCTATTTGGAGACTTTAGACAATCTACAAAACTTGTAAATCAGCAAAGAAATGATGAAAGCAATAATGGGGGAAGCCAAAATGGCCCACAGATGACTATCAATCGGTCAAGAAAGATGAAGCTGAGCTTATATGGATGCCTATGCAAATCTGAAAAATACTGAAATGATGACGGAACAGCATGGTTGAGGGAGAGATAAAATTGACTGCTGATAAATCACTCAAGTAAACCTGCAATTAAAGTGGAAACAGAAATAAGGAAGAATGGTAATCAACAAACAAAGACTTGTTTTTGATGGTCTCTCAGGAGTTTGAGGAGTTTGCAATGAAGGAGAAAATACTGAATCTCCAATAACCAGTTTTTGTTTAGAAATGAAACAAGCAATTGAAAAGAACTGAATTAGAAACAGCCAAGCAAGAAATTATAGATGAAATGTGGGAGATATGATGAAGCATGAGGTAAGAAGTATAGAAAATTCTACCCAAACCTCTCATGATTCTCGTCAAAGCACACAAGAAAGAAAGAAAGGCAGATTGAAAGAATTGGCTTAGAGTTAAGAGCTAGATTAGTGAATAGTTGCTTTGTTTTTTTTGTGATAGAATTTTTGGCTAGTTTCTAAAGAGATAATAATAGAATTATTGAAAAAATAGAATAACAAAAAAAGCAATATTTAAAATGACAAAATATAAACAATTCTCAGATTTTCTTGCTGCAAAATAGTCTTTATCAAATCATAATTACACATAATTCTGTAGAATATATTTTGAGTTTACAGATGATCTAGACAACTACAAAGATGCTTATTTATATTTATAGAGTATTCGGTTTACTCCTTAGTGTACAAACAGAAGCGGTGAACAATAAGTGGTGAAAAGTAAGAAATGACTGAGAGTGAGGGGATGGACTCAAATACACTGGTAGAATGATTTACCAACTGTAAGTACATAATCAACTGTTTAGCATAAGGCATAATGATAAACCATTGCTACAATTCTCTGCCCAAATATAGTAGAAGAACTTCAGCACTGTAAAATAAGACATAGTTGCACATAAACATGAGTATCTTAGTTTGGTACAAATTAAAATGGAAAAAAAAAT
Organism: Sequoia sempervirens; assembly: GCA_007258455.2. Lineage (NCBI taxonomy): Eukaryota > Viridiplantae > Streptophyta > Pinopsida > Cupressales > Cupressaceae > Sequoia > Sequoia sempervirens. The sequence goes on from VDFB02358134.1 coordinate 234,546,741, forward strand.
AGTTTAAGTAACACAAGAAGCATTTGGGTTCTCATCACTAAAATGGTGGCAAAACGATTGCTGTCAGCTGCAGTCAACTGCCTTGAATTTCCAGTGTGGGTACCACCATTGTAATATTGATCTTCCATGTACCTCTGATACCTTCTCTGAGCATCAAGGTAATTGAATTATGATTATACCTTGTGTAATCTACATCTGAGATAGTCCGAGTCATTTGTACCCATTTAGATGGCTGTGGTCTGTTGTCCTGTAGCAGGTTTCAAGTGGATCAGGTAATGGAACAGAGCTTTCTTCACTTGGAGGAGGAGGATCAGTGGTTTGTTGGGTGGAGCATCGCCAGCTTGTGGTGCATCAGCAGGAGGAGGACTTTCTTCTGCCTGCGCAGGAGGAGCTGCTTCTGGTGGTGGAGCAGATGCAGCGTTCTCTTCTTTGACTTCCTGACTTGTTTGCTCCGGGGGGTCTTGTGTTATAGTAGTTGCAGAGGAAAAAGGAACCTCAGTAGCATCTGCTCTTGGCTCTGGTTTTCCTCCTACTGTGTGATGACTGCAAAATTTGGCTATTTTCCCAGCCTTTTTAATGACTCTCTCATCTCTTTCTCAGGGTCTGCCCATCCCACTACTATAATTTTTTGCTGCCCAAAATCTTCAGTAACTTTGTATATGCCTGTGAAAATCAAAACTTGCTTAGTAAAATGCACACCCATAGCCTTCTCAACATTCTCCATAGAAAAATAGACAACTTTTATACACATTGTAAGAACCAAAAATAGCAAAATACTGCATTTGGTTTAAGAAACAAAAATAGAAAAATGTTAGTTACAAAATCTCTCAATAGTAATTTTTAATTCCATTTGATATATACAGTAGATAATTGTGTTACTGTTTTTTTTTTTTTTAATTCAAGGGGTAAACGCTTTTGACCGGAGCTATGAACTGGATACAACCATTCAACAATACCACCCCAACGGGTTTGAACCTTGGTGGCAAGAACAACAATGCCACCTATAAACCATCACACCATGCCAATATCGGCTGATAATTGTGTTACTGTTATTAAAAAAAATTAATTTATTTAAATTACAAAAGACAAAATTGCAATTTTACCTTGAACAGTTTGAAGAGATATGCGTATCATTTGTACACAACCATTATAGTCCATGCAGACTTGTATTCCTGTTATTTGTGGTCTCTGCAATGAAAAAAGACAATCAGCAGCTTAAATTTTGCAATTCTCTCTTTCTTTTCATTAGAATACTTTCAGAACCATTATCTTTTGTAATTATTTTTAAGGACATGGAAAAAACAGAGCCAAAGAAATCATATCAAAGAAAAATTCAAAAAAGCTTCTGGAAAAAACTGTTCTAAACAAATCAGATGATGATGATAATGGGTCACACAAATGTGGTCTAAAACTTCAATAATCTCATTCCATTCAAACCATCTCTTTCCATCTTAGTTCTTGTTATCTGTTGTTTTTAGATTTGATTGTGTTAGAAATTTTTGCATCAAATCCAAAAACAACAGATAACAGCATTATGAATTGTGAAAAAACTAAACACCCACAATCTCATACAGAAAACCAAGGTATACATATGGAGCCAGAAGTGGGCTCATTCTTTGTAGTTTCAATGAAAATGAACATAAAAACACAGTGCAGAGCATTAGAAAGAAGAGACAGACCTCAACTGGTAAGGCCATGAGTAGGCTGAGACCTGTTGAAGATCACAGAGAAGCTGTGTCTGTTCCTATTACAAGAGGCTTTCTAAGGAACAATGATTTTATACAAAAGAAAATAGGTAAGAAGAGACTCAACCCATTAAATTGCATGAATGGAATTTGAGAATATATAAAAGAAGAGGAAGAGGAAGTACAGGCCCACAATCAATCCAAAGCACTCAGTAAAGCGCAAAATATAAAGTGTAGGGGCCAAAAAAATTTAAATAAGAATAGGCACCCCTCACCTAACATACATTTTTTCTCTTTTAACGGCCCCTACAAATGGTCACCACTATCTCCTTTTGTGATTAAGATAATGTTTACTAGATCTCAAACTACATTATGATCATAGCATTTTCTTTAACACTAAGAACAATGCAAATAACTAAAATACCCGAGCTAGGATTGCATGTCACTACAAACCTTTGGAAGCTTAATCCAAGCTAACGGATGTGAGGGGTGGACATGTAGCTCAGTGGTGGAGTTCCCCAGCCTGCTAATCAAAAGTTTTAATTTGAGACCTAGGTGGTCCATGCTTTACAACAAAACCAAGCCACAATCCGGCATCAGCATGTCTAGTTCATTTATGTCGAGTCACTGAATGGAGAGCCTGAAACAATGAAGAGCAGCAAGGAACATGAATGTAGGATACATTGAGAGTATTTTATTTTAAAATGGTGCAAATGATTTAAACAGATAAATAAATAAAAATTATCGGTTGAACCCACCATAAGAGGGCATCAAGCTTAAGTAGGATGCATATTAGTTTTTTCTTCAAGAGTAGGTAACAATTGTCCAAAGCACAAGCACATATAGAAAGCTCTCCATTATTGAAATGACACTATTTCATTAAAAATAATAACAATGACACGCATCTCTTAGAGTGTTGTTTTCCTATACAAGATTAGATAAAGGACACTCCTCCAACACCATCTACAACAAATACCCAATTATACAAACCCAATTTTGAAAATCTTCGCTCGGTCAGAATGTGATCTCGACGTCATCTATCTCATACAATCCTTTCTATAACTTTTAGCTATATCTCCATATTGCGAACTATGTTATTTTATTTTATCATAGCTAAAAGGGATTATTAAACAACTATTGGATAATCCTCTTCATGGGAGTTTGAAAAAAATTAATCCTTCCCTTGAATTCACTCAAGAAACTCTACGCCAATCATTATAAAACATTTTCATAGCATAAAGTGGGGAGGAATTTCATCGAACACTTTAGTTGTAAGTTCCCTGGTAACATACATGCAAATATGGAAGTATAGAGAAGTTGTGTGAAGTGTGAACTGTTTGACAAAATGTCCTTAAGAAATATGGTCTCATGGAATGCAACGATTGCAAGATATGAACAAATAAATTTGTTGAAAAGGCCTTTAGATATTTTCATCAAATGCAATTAGACTCTTCAAACTCTACCATCATTCTTTACCATGGCCATGGAAATCCTGGAATTAGATATGGAAATCTGCCTAACATAAATGAATTATATATATATCACAAATGTTGTAATTGATACTTCTCTCATAGACAAGTATCCAAAATGTGGAAGTAAAGATAAGACACATGAATTGTTACTCCAAACACCTGTAGGAAAAAAGATATGCACAAAAGTAGGAAAAACGACATGTTGGAGCCAAGCTTTTGAGTCCATTCATGAAAGACAGGATCTTCTCGTTGTCATTAAAGACTGGCAGGCCAGCTGCTAAAAATGATTTTTGTTGAGAATTGGAATGAACTACCACTGAATCTCTTTCCATCAATAGCTGTGAACTTGTTGCTGATGAAGGGATTATGGTTGTATCTCAAACAGAACAAAGCTCGTGAAGGTCAAGTTACAGGCTGTTAAGGTTACTGACAATCTGTGAATGTTCTCATGATCAAGAGTATGCTGTGCAAGGTTTGAGGCAGTCTTAGAAAATTGTTTTCTTGTGTTTTTAATCTAACAGTGAAACAAAATTATATGCAGCCTTAGAAGTTGGTTACCAATAAACTGAAAATAGCAACTCATTGTAAGCAAACATTCATACAAACATTGTGCTCCTTGCATTTGCAAGTTGCACAAGTGTTTCATGTGCTGCATTGAGCAAGATAACAAATTAAGTATTATTCTACCACTTTGCAGAGACATACTGTGAATTACAATGAAGCAATAGACCACTGCAATAGAGCAAGCTCCCACTTACCATAGAGCAAGATACAACACATGATGGTGATAATACAATCTGACAGAAACGGCAATCCCAGGGCCCTTGTTGTAATTCAGTAGACCCACATTTAGCAATTGTAGTAAAAAGCATAATAACAATGTAGGCAACGCAACTTGGTGAAATGTGAAAATGATTAGAAACCTCAAAACAGAAATATATAAAACAGATAAGGAAAACATTTGTCTAGATTGCTTTGGCAGTATCACTTGCAGACCATGTCAGAATTATAATCTGTAGATGCAAGCTATAATATCATGCTAATAAATACAGAATTATTAAAAACTTAATGACCTATGTAGAAGATCCATAATAATTAACATTAGTAAGAAATAACATTCAAACTAACTTGCAGTCCCAAAAGAGAGGCTTTCCATCCTCTGGCATCAAACATCTAAAGCATTTCCTATATCTGTGTATCCAAGGGTTCTCTACAGATGTTCTGTAAATTTCTCAAAGGCTTTTGCAATGACAGGGTATTTCATTACAGGGCTATCCTGTTAAAAGAAACAACAGGGGAGTCAGTTAGTTAAACATGCTCTAACAAATGATTCACAAGCTTCAACAGAAGTCATGTTATTGGAATTTTCCAGCTCTTTTATTATTGCAAGATCTTTTACATTGTAATCCTGTTACAGTAGCACAATGCTAAAATAAAAAGAGCCCATAGAATGAACCCATGTGATTTCCATATAACCTTGTGCCTATGGTGACCCTCCCATGGCATAAACTTGCGAGAATTTACTCTCTTAATTTGTTTACAAGGTAGTAGGCGCATCTGAGCCTGGGTCTATGAAACAATTTGACAGGATCAAACGATTTCTCATAGATTCAGAAATTTGGACTACATAGTTTAAAAAACTTTCAGGTGAAAAAAGTTTTCATATTTTGAAGGAAGATTGATGAGGTTATTTTTGCCTACAGGATTTTGTTCTCCACATCTCTAGCACTTTTTTGTTTCCTCTGACCTGCTTGAAGGGGCTTGGGCTGTGGAATTTTTACCCATAAGATATGAAGTCTCTTCCTTCTCAAAAACTCCGGCTAAGGTGGTTTATCCACCTGCTACATCTATACTTTTCCTGAATTCACATGGGGATCATCGGATGTGTGGAAGTAAAGAACCTGGATTTAACATATAGGGAGGATTGGCACTCAGCCACACATATGATGGTTGTTAACAATGCTCTAATACTGAGACAATGACTAAAGATATGGGCTCCTTACAGAAGTGACTGAATTCAGCTGTGTAATACACCTGATTTTGAATATAGACCAAGAAGAATGAATTCTCTTGACAAGAAACTTACATCAGCAATACAGTAATTCTTAAAAGGGTTTTGCACAAAAACATTTAAAACTAGGATAGATGAGACTATGACAGAATGGAAATTTGCAAATAGCATACCCAGTAGAATGGCCTTTCCAACAAAAAACCTGACCTAAACCGTGAACAAGTGCAAGAACCTTTAGGTATCATTGAATCTGGCAACGAATGTCCTGCAGGCCAGCACGTCTCCTCTGCATGCAACTCGTTGACATAGAAAAACACCAATCGCCAGCTGTCTAAACAAACTGACAATCTGCAGGAGGCTCCTCTGAGCTCGTGCGCTCTCTTGAAAATTGGTTGCGGGAATGCACTGCAAGCCATCTGCAAAACGAATGAAACAGCGCCAGAAAAGTTCAATCGAATATTTGCGCTAAAGATCATGCAGCTTTACTGATGGAAATAAGAAACCAAGCAAATTTTTTGAAACACTGTCCAATGTCATTGCCTATTCGAACCTAGAATAATCACTATTTAACGATTGAGCCTCTGCTATAGTTCCAGGCAGGAACTCATAATAACAGGCAAATTCCCATTTAATGGGGAAGGAAATTACCTTCATTTAGTGATGTGTTCCATATTGAATTTTACCAAAGCTTGTAAAGGCATTTTACTCAGAAGCCCTTTCATCCACAACTGAAACTCTTCTTGAAAAGGCCAACCCCAAAATCATTGGATTTTTAGCACCTTCATTTCACTATAGAGCAGACGAAGACATTAAAATGCCATAAACACTAATATGCACGGTTGAATCCTGCTAGCAATATCATAACTAATATGCACATTGTAAATATAATGTTACTTTAAAGTAATAATAATAAATTTAATATATCAAAATTAGTGAAACAATCACCTCTTATACATTCTTTTTATGATTTTGAAAAGGTGAAGTCTTGTTGATAGACATTCTTGAGAGCAATAGATTGGTGGAATTAATCTATTTCAAGCATATATTGATGGAACTTCATTAACTTGGTCATATAGATCTGGCACACTAGCAATGTTCTTTTCAAAAATATTTTGAATTCATGATAATATAAATGTCTTGATGGATCATAATGGGCTTGAAGATTTACCCACATTGTTCACAATTCAGTCAATATTGGAGAGTTGTTTGTTCATAGATTTTTTGTGAATACTGAGGAGCTATTAGTTCATAGAGTTTATGTCCATATAAATTGTGTATGTGAGTTTGAAATTCCTGAAGTTGTTTCATCTTCAAAGGGTTCAATGTTTCTTTCATGTAATTTTCTAGATTTATAAAAGAATTTCTCTTATATGTCAATGATTTTGTTGTTAGAATGAGTTAATTGAAACGAAACAACTCTTATAAGATATGATACCCGCTTGGTTCTTTAAAGTATAAGCACCAAAATGTAATACTACTTTTCTTTATAGTATAAAATTGGATAGATTCAATATATAAAATTTGTATGAAAGTGGATTTATTAGTATTATTATCTAAGTTTGAATATTGTAAATTTTTCTATAATTAAAAACAAATAAACACAAAATTTTTTTTTATCAATATTAACTAACTTAAGACTTCAGCATATTTAGATCATCATCATTAATATATAAATTGACATCCAACAATATGAATATTACTTAAGAGGAAGAAATGACATCTTTAAAGATTTTTTATTAGAATAACTTTAGTTTATTTATGCATACTTCTAAATATCTTTGAGTAATAATAAGTTCAGTACTTATCTGAATTAAAGCACTTGGAATGGTCACTCTCAACTTGGAAAGATTTTAGTGGTTTTGGCCCTCATAGCTATGGCACACACCAAGAGGAAATAGTTCTTATTCAGAACATAGCATGTAAATAGAACAACCACTCAACATATAAAAGAGAAATTTCTCAACAGCCACAACAAATGAACCACTCAACAACCCTAGCTAGGACAATTATAAATGCAATCTATATCATGAGTTGGACACACTCTATGTACCCCTTCTCCAATGTTCATAGGCTACCAAACCACCTTTTTTCTTTAGTGATCTTCATCCCTTTCCAAGTCTTGCATAATTGTAAGTTATATAACCTTTAAAGGGGGTGGTTTCGGAACCATCACACCCTTTCACAAATGTTCTTTTTAGTTATTATTAGTCGATAGGCTACATATAGTTTGAGATTTGAGCCTAAAACAAGTCTTGTACCTGTAAACCACTATTGAGTTGTCAGAAAACAAGTTTCAACTGTCATTTTATGGTAAATCGACTACCATTTAATAGTAAAATCCTCCAAAATCTCACTTATCATGTAAAAGCCACATACATATTGATTTGCCAACTAGATGGGAACATTATATTTTCATTAGCAGTGTTTTTTTCAATTTGTTGGCAACTTTCCTTTTTCATTTGCAATACTTTATGTTTTAAATTTGCATGTAAATATTTTAAAATCAAATAATGCCCAATTTTTTAAAAGAAAAAATCTAGATTTGTCTAAGTGGAAAAATCTAGATTTGTCTAAGTTTATTTCATTTCATTATTTAGCGCTAATTATTAATTGTTTAATCTAGCCATATGCCACTAGAATTTGCAGCACATTGCATCCATATGCACCCATACACAAACACATATTCTCTAAAATATTAGCATACATATAATTTTCTATCGGTGTAATCCTTAAACCTCCTTTAGGTGCAAGTGCTAGTTTAATAAAGATAATTGATCTTCCCTTTTAAAAGATTTTAATAAATATTCTCTATCAATATCCATTTTTTACCACGAGATCATAATATCCTTTATTTTTAATCTCCCTTTAATACTAAAGGTTTATTTCATAACTTTATTTTCACTTTAGGGAAAATATCTCATAACATTTCTACACCTATAAATCAATCGTTGTCCTCAGTAAGTGACTTTGATGTATCTACAACATAACACACACAAAAACTATTAAATAAGTGTGAGTGTAGCACTATCAATATCATGGTGAATCTATTTTACTTCATCTATAATTTTATTTTATATATTTTAGATCTTTTCTAATAAATCTTGTAGAATAGGGTAAAATCAAGGTTAAGGTCATAAATCAATAAAACTCAAACCCTAAAGCCCTAAACCAACAATGAAGCACAATCCAACATAGAAACACAGAATAATGAAGCAATATTACCAATATCTATATGCCATGGTTGATTCACCTCCATTGTCCTTCTCCATTTTACTTTATATGCTTGATTTCCCTCAAATTTTGAGTATGCAACAATGGGCCTAGTGACAATGATAGCAAAATATTGAAGATTGAATAGGTAGAGTGTACTTGCATTGACCAATTGTTACTCAATAGGGTTGAAATGACAATGATGGGTCCTTTTTATAGAAAGCCAAATTTGAACGAAGGGTTGAGATTAAAAGACAATAAGATATGAAAATCAATGGCCAAGATTGAAAGATGTAGTATGAAATAGGGTTAGGGATAAATTAGGGCAAAGATAGGGCTTGGTTAAGGATGGACAACTGAGATTAAATTATAAAATAATTCAATGAATGGTGAAAATAAATTGATATGTGAAGAGATGAGAATGACACAAATAAAGAGATTGGCACAGAAAAAGAGGTTGTTGGAGAAAATTAAATAATTATAAAATTATTTAATTTAGGAGAGAAAATGAATAATTAAATGAAAATGATTATTTAATTATAGAAGAAAGGGACAAAGTTGAGTTTTCAATTAAATAACAATTTAATTTAAAAGTGGTGGAAAAGGACAAATTAGTAAATAATTAAATAAATAAAATTTATCTAATTTATAGAAGAAGAGGATAATGAATAATTAAATAATTGAAATAATTATTTAATTATAGTAGAAAGATGATAACAATTAAATAAAAGTAATTGTTAGCTATTTTAACAAGACTTAGCCTTTCTTTGTCCTTTTTAGGAAATTTGATAACGGCTTCATCAGAGAAAGCCCTGTCCCTAAAGAACTTCTTCCCTTCAGTAGATAACCCCGTGAAATTTGAGATTAAACTTTCGCTGAGCTCCACATTCCTACCAAACAGGGTCAAATTTCCATTATTCCAGTTTTTTACAAAGAGATCTTTAGCCTCCTGGTTAGAGCCATGGAGCTTCTCTAGGAAAGGAAGCAACCCTCCGCTTTTCACCTTATTCCAAGCCTTGGCATTCTTCATGTGTGTTTCATAGTTGTCCGGCTCAATTCACTTTCTATCTCCACCCATTTCAGCTGACACAGTGGGGTAGATCCAGACAAAATCTTTACTAAAATTGGCCCCGCCAAATCTAACCCACAAAGTGTGTGGAGCTTTCTTACAGATTAAGCCGCTGGGCTCAGTCCCATACAATCTAATGATTGTGATGTGAAAGATCCAACCTGTCTTCATTAAAGGGATAACACGTCGCTTTTCCATGTGATTTATCATAATTTAGAAGGGCACGGACATTAGAGTTTAGATCACTAATATTAAGCCAGGTGCGCACTTCTTTACTCCTAACTCCTTCATTAGCGAAAAAATCCATGACAACATTGGCTTCTCTATAATCATGTGATAGTTTCACTTTATCAAATTTTGCCAAAGTTAATATGGCATCCTCAACCCACGATGGAATCCAGAATATGGCCATTTGGAGAAAGGTTTTGTGGGTCATCATGGAGTACATCACAGTGGACGGGTGTTTTACCAAAGTTTATGGCTACCATTTTGCTCTTCTCAACCACTTCCGCTATAAGGTTAGGGTCTCTTTCCCCTATTATCTTTTATGTTCCTTGAAGAAAAGTTTGGAGGATAATAAGAAAAACCCTAAAAGATTCCCCATCCTGCACACTAGGTTAATAAGGTTGATTGTTGAACATGTCCAAAATTTTCCTGCCCCTGCTATTCTGGACTCTACCCCTGATTCTGAGAGTGACGACACTGAGACCAGTGGCTCGGAGTATCTGCCTTATTCTAGTCTAGCTAGAAATGTCCTTAGCTCGCACACTGTCCCTTCTAGGAACAAAAACCCTAATCCTCTTTCTGGTAAAGCCCGTGCTGAGCTTGAGCCTGATAGCCCATCCCTTAAGAATAGTCCTACTAAGAAGAAACCCCAAGCCAAATGCCTTGTTTCCTACTCTGAAGAATCTTCTGATTCAGAGGAGTCTGATGCCAACAAAACTGAGTTTTGCACTGAACCTATGCGATAAACTTGCTAAAGATGACCCCCCTAGAATTCCTAACCCCGAGAATACTTGCCACAATATTGGTAAGGAGCCCTCTATGTATGTTCTGAACCTTGCCAAAACCAACTCTGAGTCCCACTTCAAACTCTTGGAATGGACTTTCACCGAAATTAAAGAGTTGAAAATAAAAAATTGGGCCCTTCAAAGCAAGATTGAAGAGCTTGGTACTAAGATTGTAGAGATTGAGAAGAAAGATGTGGATAGTGGGGTTCAAGGTTACAACAACAAAAATATTGACTTCAAGGTTGAGAATATCAGGAATACTATCAAAACTGTGGCTGAGCAAAACAACTGAATGGCAAGACACAATGCCATTATCATTAACGTGATGATTGAAAAGTTAGATAAAACCTAGCAGGGGTCTCTGGTGGTGGATCTGGAGGAAACAGAGGATAAAAGCCAGGAAACGGATGTGGGCATCTCCAAAAGAACCAGAGCCAACCTGAAGCACAAGGCCCCCCTACTTCAAAGATGATTCAAATCTTTAAAAAGGGTGTCGATGATATGCAGACTTTGGAAGCGGAAATGGAGTCTGTCCTCAAGACTCTGAGTTAATGGCTGGGGTTTTTGTGTTTACTTTGCTGTTCTTTTTGGCTTAACCTTTTTAGTCTGTCTTGTTTGGTTGATGCTTTTCTTTTCTTGAGCAGCTGGTCTTTTTGTTTGGAATTTTGTGTCCTCTCTTTTTACTTGTAAACGTTGTGGTTTCGAGTCCCTGTAAAACCCGTTTAACCCTTTTATCAAAAACAATTAAATAAATAATTAGTTATTTAATTATAGAAGAAAGAGGACATTAGTGACGTAATTAAATAAATATAATTTATTTAATTAATCAAAAGGAGGAAATTTTTATTTATTTATTTATTTTTTAGATTGCAGGAATCGGGTAGCATGACCCCCTATAAACTGCAGTGCGCCTAGTAAACTTTTTAACGTGACCGGCGGCGCTGGTGCGACACGCCCTCCGGTACCACATGGGTGGGGGAGACTATAACTTGTGACCAACCTCCTACCATAGGAAAGATTTAGCCAACCAAGCTAGGGCCCCAACCCCATCAAAAGGAGGAAATAAAAGGAAAGAGATAAAATAATTAAATAATTAAAATTATTTAATTAATATAACTTTAGACAATAATCAAATAATTAAAATTATTTAATTATGTAAGAAAGAAAGGGAATTGACAAGGAAAAATGGTGTTCGCAAGAAAAGGACAATTTTTAGTGTCTATAATTCTTACTAGTTTAACTTTAATCACAATTAGATTAAGTAAAAATATCTAACTAATCAATCACATGATTAGAACTATAGTTGCATTTCTCAAGGAAACTCATGTAAATAAACATTATGTATCTTTCATAATTGTGGAGAAAATACAAGTTGTATAGATTAATATCTTGTCTTTTTTACTTTATCAAGTTGGTCACCTATCATTGACTACTATATATTTATATAATCAAAATGCATTCCAAGATGACAATCATACATTTTGGACTACATGAGTAGCCTCTTTTCTATAGGTCAAATATAATTGACTAGAAACAAGTATATAATTACCTTTTAATAGAGTTTAAAACTTTATATGTAGTCATTGAAACAAAGTTTTGGGACAAGTTTGAATCCATCAAGGATGTAACATAATTTATTTATTTTCTTGTAAAGTTGTTTATTGCTATTAATAGGGTCTTCATTTAATACCTAACTTGATCACAAATAATTTTAACATAAAATCAAAGATCACAAGTAATCACTTAGAATGATATGAAATTTCAAAGATCTTAGTTCTATATAATAAAGCATATACACAAGGTCACTGAGTTGTTCAAGTCAAATAATAAAGTACAATAAAATAAAGAAGCTATAAAAATCCCCTTAAGCATCATAAGAAAAATAATAATAATTGAGTGTGTGAAAATATGTATCAATGTATATGAAATCAAACACATATTAATAAAACATTAAATCAAGAAAAGTTGAAAAGAAACAGAATATGCAAACCGTTATCGCAGCTTTCCCGAAATCGTCTTATCTTCCTCTAACTCCAACGTTTTGTTGCTTTGAATGGCTCTCAGATCAGCAGACCAATGCTTAACAAAATGACAGCTAAAGAATGAGATTTTAAACATGCACACTATGCTAAATGCAAAGCTATGCTAAAATGAAAGTATGGTTGTGATGCTGAAAATGATATGGATGCATAAGCTGATTGTGTGTATGCGTATGGTAAACGTAAATGAGCGCGTGCGTAAGTATGCGAAGGTGTAGGTAACCAAATCTTGGATTTGCACCGGCTTTTATAGAGTTTTCGTGAGGATTCGATTGGCTGATTCAATCAATGGCCTGGATTAAGCTTGTTCGAACGGACGGTAGGAGATTTTCGAAAGTGGAGAAGAGGATGGAAGGTTTCCCTTTTCTTCAATTTTCATCATTGAGATCCAAAGGGAAACTTCCATTTCGAAGGATGAGTTGAGAGTTTGGAAGGGTGAGTTTAGCATGAGTTAGAAATTAAATAAAATATATTTATTTAATTTGGAAGTGAAGATGAAAATGGAAACTCACATAATTAAATAAATTATATTTAATTATGTGAAGATGGATTTAGAAACTCACATAATTAAATAAATTATATTTAATCATATGTGAAGATGGATTTAGAAACTCACATAATTAAATAAATTGTATTTAATCATATGTGAAGATGGATTTAGAGTGTAATTAAATATTTAAAAATATTTAATTATTTGTGGGGGGAGAAGATGAAGAGAATATTCCATATTTGAATTTCAAATATTCAAATTTAAAATAATATGATAATTAATATAAATAATCATATTTATTTAATTTAATTAAGAGGAATGTGAGAAATGTCAATAATTAAATAAAGTTCATTATTTAATTAAGGTAGAAGAATTAAAAGAATGAACAATATAAATAAATAGTTAAATTTATTTATATGTAGATGATTTTAGGAGATTAATTAAATAATTTATATTTAATTAATTAACAAGCTTAATCAATTGTGACCATTTTAAACGTATACATTTTACCCCTCTTTGAAGTGATGTGTGAAACACATTGCTTCAAAGAAAATTAATTTTTTTTTACCCCTGATGTGTTTTTGATATTGATGTTGCTGTTGATGATGCCCCCTCGGGAGGTAAATCATGGATGATGTGAAGTCCGAAAATGTGATAAACAATCGAGATTAGATAATGATATTCTGCTGGTGATTCATTGATTTAGCTCCCGATAATGGGTGAAAAAAAAAGATGCCCCTGTTGAAATGATGCCCCTTTTGATGGAAATGATGAAATGATGATGATAATGAAATGATTAAAATGATAATGATAATGTAATGATAAGATGATAATGCTAATGAAATGATGATGATATGATAATGAAAATGAAATGACAATAAAATGATAATGATATAGGAATGAAAATGCAATGATAAGATGATAATGCTAATGAAATGATGATGATATGATAATGATATGAAATGATAATAAAATGATAATGATATGATAATGATAAGATAATGATAATGAAATGACAATAAAATGATAATGATAATGATAATGAAATGAAAATGCAATGATAAGATGATGAAATGATAATGATATGATAATGATAATGATAATGAAATGGTAATGATATGATAATGATAATAAAATGATAATGATATGAGAATGAAAATGCAATGATAATATAATAATGCTAATGAAATGATGATGAACTGATAATGAAAATGCAATGATAAGATGATAATGATAATGATAATGCAATGATAAAATGATAATGCTAATGAAATGATGATGAAATGATAATGAAACAAATGTTTGCATTGTCCTACACAAATAGTCCAAAGAAATATGACAACCATTGGCCTTTCAAAACTCTGATGCAAATCCAATATGCAGTTATGTACAATGACCTAAAATGAAATGCAACTAAATGAAACCAACCATTTTGTTGAGCCTTTTGGCTAGCCTGCTTAAATCATCATAGAGCGTTTGAAAATGTTGAAAGTGTGTACAAGCATCAGAGGGGAAATTAGCACCAATGATGACCTGAGTACAACTTTCATGATTTTTGATATAGCAAGTGAACACAAGCATCTAGGTATAATTGAACCGAGATGACCTGAGCATTTCTTGCATGAACAAACAAAGACTAACCACCATCTAATGCAAATTTGGAACTGTCATCAATGATAAACTTTGGAAATCATGTCTCGCGACATACTTGCAACAGATGAATGATTAACCTCAATACAACAGACAAAGAAAAGCATCCTCTTTCCTTGCCACTCTAGTTCAATACATCATCGAGTATGCTCCAAAGAAATGATATCGAAAAGTAAACAACCATTATTCAAAAATGAAATACTGTGATTCCAAACATTATTTAGATTATAGATCATCCAGATATGAGTCATGATAAGGTATGCAACTGAAAGCTACTGTGATATGGATCAATGATTGGATGTTTTGGTTTGATTTGGTTGTTTTGTTTTTCCTGATTGGTTTCGAGGTCATTGTCTCACTGTTTTGGGAAAATCTTGAAAGTTGATTGCCCCCAGTATGCCCATGTTTGCCCTTGGTATTGACACAACTTGCTGAAATGAATATGCACAATAATCAAGCCATGGTAAGACGTTATCACTCGAGGAAAATGATGATAGCATGGTGCTGGTGTGGCCCTAAGATGATGAAAAAGATGCATGAAAAGGAAGGCTAAAAAGGTTAAGTGTAGAACATGAACTAATAGATGGAGAGCCTCAAATAGCGTCTGTTTTTATGTTTTCTGATTTTTTTTTTGGATTTTGATGTTTTTCTAAATTTTTTTTTTTTGGATTTTGATGTTTTGAGGTGTCAAAATTTGAGTAGCCTTTGTGCTAGATACCAATGACAAGGGGGAAACCAAGTCTAAGTGCAAGGGTGGGTGATGGGATAAGGGATAAAATGCTCATGATAGATGGATGGATGGTATAGATGTATGCATCATAAGAGAGCAAAGATGTGATCTCCAAAGACTATGTCGCTTAGGAATAAATGCCCCATTCTAGGTACAAGACTTAGGATTTTTCATGACAAAACTTATGACAATAGGATAATGATATGATTGTTTGGAAGGATGAGGTATGTCAAGAGATACCCAAGACATGTTTCAACATTTTTCCCCTATTTCTTAATCAAGATCAAAAGGATAAAGGTGGATGAATGGACTCAATATGATAGGTATGTATGATGGCTAAAGATGGTAGGTAGGATGGAAGTGATATGATATAAAAATGATAGGTTGAATGGATAAGACATTGTGCCCCCAAGTGTAAGTGACATAGAAGATAAACCTACACATGACGCCTATTTGCTAGGTTATCATCATGGCACTTATCCAGGGCACCTGTTTACCAAGTTTTCACTATTAGACGAAGGGATTTCTCTTTACTTTTTTCTTTCTTTTTTTCTTTTTTTTTTTTGTCTTTTTTTTACTTTTTTTGACTTTTTTTGACTTTTTTTTTTTGATAGAAGGGGAATATGGATAGGAGGGACTCAAGTGTCTAGTTGCATGAAATTTGGTAGTCCCACTAGATATGGATGTCATTGGATGGACCATGTCAAGTGTCATTATGCTCATAGATGTTGGTAAGGGATGACATGAAAGGGAAATGGAGTAGGTAGATGATGGATTATGAAAGTTTTATACAAAAATGGATGGGGAATAGTGGATAATGATGTAGATTGAATAGGAATTGTGCAAAAGTGTGGATGAAAGGTTTATGCAAAAGCATGGACCATAGGAAGGTGATTGGGAAGATATGTAGGATAGTAGTTGAAGGATGAGGAGATGGAGGTATGTGGAATTGTTGTGAAATGGAAGGGAACCATGACCAATGGTTGCACACACTATGATAAACATTGAAGCTTTTGATGTGGATGGGGTGTAGGAAGCAATGAAGATGTTTGCTTAGGAGGTGGAGGATGTAGTGCTTTTGGTACCCACATAGACTTAGTATTTTTATGATTTTTATTTTTCTTGTGGGTTTTAGGAATTTGAGACTTTTGAATAGAGTGGGAATGTGAGGTGGAAGTGGATTGTTGGGATTTTTGTGATGTAGATATCTCATTTGACTTACTTTCCTTTTTCTTAGGGACCCAAACCATTTTGTTTTTAGAATTTTCTTTTGGAGGTATGGGCTTATATAGCTTTTTATATGTACTTGGCTTTGACTTTTTGTATTGATGTCCTAAGGCATGAGAACCCTTAGGATTTTTTACTTTATAGGTAGAGGCATTGAAATTCTTGCTTTTGAATCCCATGGGTATGGTGGAATGGGTGGAAGCTTCATGTTTATACAATGTGTGCATTTGTTGGTCATGATTAGGAATGTTAGGGTATTTATAGATAAATGGATAAGGGGATTGGATAATGGGGATATTATGTGTTGGGAGAAGTGGAGGTAGATTAGATGGAGGGATATTAGGAGTTGGAAGCAATGGTGGTAAAGTTGATGGTGGGAAATTAGGAGTTGGAAGCAATGGTGGTAGAGTGGATGGGGGGAAGTGTATGGTCACATGCTTTTGACATTTGTAAGATGATGGTGGTGGAATGACAACATATGTTTTAGGCATATGATAGGCTTTATGATGGAAAGTGGACTTAGGATGCATGGAGGAAGTACCAACATATTTAGGTTGTTGTCCTTGGGGTGTATGTCCAAGGCCATAAGAGCGTGGAGGGACTTTGACATGTATAGGCTCCAAAATATCTTGTTCATGAAGGTCTAGACCTTTACCTTGGTGGTTCATGTTTTGGAGTGTGCAATGGACAATGGGACTAGGTGTAGGTGGAACACTGGACATGAGTTCCTTATTGGATGGAGAAAGTGATGCAAGGGAAGATAATGGTTTTTGTTGTTCTAAGGAGGAACATTCGTGAATGAGGGTGGAAAAACCAATAGGATATGATAGAAGACTTTCAATGGGGTCAATAATGGGTGATGGGGGATCATTAGGATCTTGATTAGCATTGTGTTCACTTAGATCCAATGTATTTGTTTTATCTTCTATGTGTGCTTGGGGGGCATATGTCTCATCAAGGGAAATGGATTTTTGTGTATCATGGATGGATGAGGTGGAAATATCCTGACCATGGAATGCATAAAGTTGGCTAAGAGGATCATCATGGTCTTCTTGATCATAAAAGGGGTCTTGATCAAAGATGGAATATTGATCATGAATAGTATTAGGTATGTTATGAATGGAATCATTAGGAGGGTGTTGATCTTTATGTGGATGAGGGGGTAATGTTTCCGCATGTTTAGGATTGTGCTCTTGACATACCTCATGACTTATTGGAATGGGGGTGGAAGGGGATGACTCTTGAATTGGATCAAGGGATTGTGGATGACATGGTTGGCTTGAAGGACTTGGCATGATGTTTGATGTGTTCAAGAATATGAGTTGGATGACATGGCGATGTTTGATTCCTTGCTAGTAGCCTTTGGGTCACATCCTTTGTAGGTGTATGGGTGGAAGGTGTCGGCTTAGGGTTTTGGTTTTGATTGGATGATGGTATGATAAAGTTATAGGGTGCATGTGCTAGATTGGTATTCCCCTTGTCAATGGTTGCATTAAGACTTAAAGGCTCTTGATTTTTTTGCCTAGGTGGACTTAAATTCACATGTGTTTGTCGTGATGTGGTTTGATAGGTTGATGTGGCATTGACATACGAAGAAGTGGATGGATTAGATTGGTATGAGGTGGAAGGAGAAGCCCCTCGAAGTCTGATTTTATGTTTTGGTTTTATTTCATGATTTGAACTAGAGAAAGAGACTCCTTGAATTATGACTTCAGGCTTAGGTTTTGTCTCATGATTTGGCCTAGATTGATAGCCCCCTTGGATTATGATTTTGGGCTTATGATTAGGATTGGGCTTGTTTATGATTATGACCATTTTGACAAGTGGTGATGGTGATTATGTGGAATGATTTGATTGGATGACTTGGTTTGATTAGGATGAAAGTGATTGGATATGAATGTGTTGGAAGAATGTGTAGAGTGACTTGTCTTTATGTGTTTGGTGTTTAGCTTGATTTGGCAATATTTAAATGAATGATCACACATGTACACACATAAATCATTCACACAAGACACCTACACAATCTTGAATTTTGAAATTTGAATAATGTAATGATGATTATTAAACAAGCACACATGGAAGACAGAATAAACATTCTGAAAATAGTTGTTTTTTTTTTAAAAAACCCTATACTAACATCAAGTGTATGATCAAGAAAATGTTTTCAACAAGTGTTTTCACAGGTTTAGCACATGAAAGACAATTCAGAAAGACTCACTCTTAATGCTCAAGTAGGTCATTCTAGTAATCAACAGCCCACATCTTAGAACTGCGTCGACTCACATAGTCGTGTCACCCCCGAAGGGGCGCCTGTGTTTTTGTATTTTCCAGGCGTGTAATCAGAGTTACGGAAGTGGATACCGGATCCTCTAAGCAAATGGTCCTTGGCAGTTATATGGTGAGTATCTTGGGGGCAGATTCTTCCCTCCCCTTGCACTATGATTATTAGAATGTTCAGAAACTGACTTCGGTTGGCCACTACACTAGGTTCATAGTAAGGATTTCCATTTAGTGTGGCAATAATAAACTCCCTCAGGAGACCTCCCAACCTTTAGAACAAAGGCTTTGGGGATGGTTATCTTGCACACTATTGGCAAAAGAGGGTTTCCCCAGATTTGCTTTAAATTTTATAGTGGGGTGGAATAGCTTGGTTGTGGCTTGAACCCACTTTAGTCATTCCCATAGGGTGAGTACTTTTTCCCACTACGGCAGGCTCTCTAAAGGATGTAATTAAAGTAGTAAAATTCATGAAATTGAAAAGGCAAGTCTGGTATTCTGATCACCCAGTTAAGGGGAGAGCATAGACCTATTGCCATAGACAAAGTAAACAAATGTTCATTTTAAAACCCAAATCACAATGATCTAATCTAAGTGAAGATATTGCTTCACAAAAACAAGTTGTTCAATTTTAATTGCAAGATCATTGTTTGGTGACTATCCTAGATTGCTTCATTTTATCTAGATGTGGCTACCCTAGGATTGCTTCATTTTAAAATCCGAAAAAAAGAAGAAAAAGAATTTTGTCTGCAGAAGGCGTCAGACTCAGAATTCTATGTTTTTGTTACAATCCATATGCGCTAGAATAGAAGGTATATGCGCCAGAATAGAAGATATATTGGCCAGAATAGAAGCTATATGCGCCAGAACAGATGATATATGCACTAGAACAGAAGCTATATGCGCCGCAAGAAAGATTAATATGCTCCTAAAACAGTTACTATGTATGTCGAAAGAAAGATTCTATATGCACGTAAACAGTTACTCTATGCGCCTAAACAGTCACGGTATGCACCTAAACAGTTACGGTATGCACTCTAGAATCCTGCAAAACAAAAGGTTAAAACCTCGTATGTGCCTCAGGAAATTTTGAATGCGCCTAAACGTCAATTTTTTTTTCGAAAGTTGATCCCAAAACGCGGAAGCTGTCAAAACAAACTTGTAGATAATGTTAAATTTGTGGGTTCGAGCCCCACCGTGGTCGCCATTTTATGTGTGTGTGAAAATATGTATCAATGTATATGAAATCAAACACATTAATAAAACATTAAATCAAGAAAAGCTGAAAAGAAACAGAATATGCAAACCGTTATCGCAGCTTTCCCAAAATCATCTTATCTTCCTCTAACTCTAGTGTTTTGTTGCTTCGAATGGCTCTCAGATCAGCAGACCAATGCTCAACAAAATGACAGCTAAAGAACGAGATTTTAAACATGCACACTATGCTAAATGCAAAGCTATGCTAAAATGAAAGTATGGCTGTGATGTTGAAAATGATATGGATGCATAAGCTGATTGTGTGTATGCGTATGGTAAGTGTAAATGAGCGCGTGCGTAAGTATACGAAGTTGTAGGTAACCAAAGCTTGGATTTCACTAGCTTTTATAGAGTTTTCGCAATGATTCGATCAACAGCCTGGATTAACCTTGTTTGAATGGATGGTAGGAGATTTTTGAAAGTGGAGAAGAGGATGGAAGGTTTCCCTTTTCTTCAATTTTCATCATTGAGATCCAAAGGGAAACTTTCATTTCGAAGGATGAGTTGAGAATTTGGAAGGGTGAGTTTAGCATGAGTTGGAAATTAAATAAAATATTTTTATTTAATTTGGAAGTGAAGATGAAAATGGAAACTCACATAATTAAATAAATTATATTTAATTATGTGAAGATGGATTTAGAAACTCACATAATTAAATAAATTATATTTAATCATATATGTGAAGATGGATTTAGAAACTCACATAATTAAATAAATTGTATTTAATCATATGTGAAGATGGATTTAGAGTGTAATTAAATATTTAAAAATATTTAATTATTTGTGGGGGGAGAAGATGAAGAGAATATTCCATATTTGAATTTCAAATATTCAAATTTAGAATAATATGATAATTAAAATAAATAATCGTATTTATTTAATTTAATTAAGAGGAATGTGAGAAATGTCAATAATTAAATAAAGTTCATTATTTAATTAAGGTAGAAGAATTAAAAGAATGAACAATATAAATAAATAGTTAAATTTATTTATATGTAGATGACTTTAGGAGATTAATTAAATAATTTATATTTAATTAATTAACAAGCTTAATCAATCGTGACCATTTTTAGACATATACAATAATAAACTATAATGACCCTTCATAAAAAATACTAGATTTGATCTTTCTTTTGTTTAAGTAACTAAGGTAATTGAATTTCAAGTTTATTTCAAGGATGAAGACCCACTCAAAAATAAATAAATAATTTAGAGTTTTTCTCTCCCCTTGTAAATTTTGACATGTCCCCATATGTAATATCCCCAATTGAAATATTGAGTAATATCTAATGAAATTGCTTACCTTATAGATTGAAATACTTAGTAATTGAGTTCCTAAATTATCATAGATTATAATGAATAAATAATAAAAAAATTAATATATTATTTATCTTTAGTTCAATAATTATAAATATTTCTAAATTTAGAAATCTAAATCAGTTATCACAATAAATTTGTAACTGATTAATTATATATGGCACTCAACAAGCCACCAATCAAGTACAAGGAAATGGTGTTGAGGTAGTTATCAATAATCAATAAATAAAATTGAAAAGATCACCTAGATCAACTATAAATCTACAATTAGGTGATATGCAAGTGACCTTAAAATCCTTCACCACTTAGCCTTGAATCCTCAATTGTTCAAAATATAATGAAGCCCAAGTGCAATCTAAAAATGAGATTGGCGAAATTTGAATCAAAGGTTTTCATTCATTAATTATATAGTGATAGAAATTAGGTGGTTTTTATCCTCCAATATCCAATGATAGATGAACCAGATGTCCAATATATTTGAGAGAATGAATTCATTAAACAAGCATACATATTTTGGAAAAAGTCCTTGCTTATATAATATTCTTGAGCACCCAACTTTATCTCCAAAAAGAAACTTTTTTTTTTAAATTTCAAATCTCTTCTCATTCCACATAGCCCAAAATTACATTAAAAAATTATTTTAATTACAAGAAACCCCCACTCTAGACATCCACTTTATGAGAATATTTTAACTGGTCAAGTTATGAGGACATAAAATGCATAACACACTTAAAGGTTATAAATTCATTTCCCTAGTAATATTTCCTTAAGCTCATGGGAAATAGGAATTGGGCTTGTGGAGCACCATGGGAATTTACTAAAAAGGCGGCATGACAATTTATATTCCAAAAAATTGATTGCCCTCAAGTAACTCAATTGTGGATGTTCCAAAATGTAGGATTATTTTCATGTAGCATTCACTCCAAGTGCTCTATAATATTTTGGTTCCTTAACTTTATTTCTTGAGTATCCATGATAGCTTCTTATATCAAAATAAGTTAAATTCCTTCATCATCCAAAGGTGGAAAGTCTTTGGAAGGTGAAATATTTTGTTTCAATGTCTTTTTGAAGCATGAAACATGAAAAAAAAAATTAGGTACTATTATCTAGCAGTTCCAAACCCTAAGCTACTTCTCCCACCTTCCTTATGATCTTATAAGGACCATAAAATCTTGGCTTCAACTTTTCTACTCCTTTTTTCTTGAGTGGAATATTTGTATGTTTGTATCCTCAAGTGGACTATGGCCCTAACTTCAAAAACTTGTTATGAGTTTTGTTGATCTACATAAAGCTTCTATTGATTATAGGAAAGTTTAATATGGTCCTTAAGAGATTGCAATATCTATTGACTAAATTCTTTCAATAATATTTTTTACTCCAAGTATCCTATATTTTATATGATTGTTAGATTCATAATTGTTAAATCATTACATCCATCTAAATGCATAGAAGAAGATATTCCTATGGACATATGATGGGAATTGTTATATCAATACTCTCCAAAGTGCAACCCTTTAACCTGTGCTATTTTCTACCCAAACATATTTTTTGAAGAGTTTCAACCTAGGTACTGGTGTCTTAAATTTGTAATAATCAAAATTATTCCTTTAACATTGCATTAATCATAGAGTAATTGAAACTTTAAATTATGGAAGCACAAAATTAAAAAACAAATAATTATACTTTCAAATCATTTTTTATTCTTTTCAAAAAACTTGCAAGGAAACCCCTACAATTTTTTCATTAAACAGCTAGACAGAATGTATCAATGTCTATGATTATTCTATCATGTGCCTATCTTTATACTATTTAGCTGAAAAAAATTCTTCATAAATCTCCTTATCTCTTACAATAAATGAGTTGGAAGATAAATCTAAATCATTAATGTATATGTACACTTTAGTAGAATTAATAAACCAAATAAAATTATTTTCCTTTTTAACTAAAAGTGATACAAATTATAATAACTCAAACCACTTTCAACATGTTCACATTGAACTTATGTGGAATTTCCTATACAACCTGAAAACTCATAATGAGGAAGGAATTCTATACCAATCCAAGTTTTTGTCTAAATTCTTCAAACTTTCCTTTTACCAAGGGCTTGTTCAAAAATATCATATATTTATTGAACTATGGAGATTATTGAAGCTTAACTACTCCCTTCTAAATTTTGTCTTGAAGGAAGGGATATGTGATTTCTATGTGCTTAGACCTATCATGAAACACTAGATTCTAAAATATTTTGACACAACTCTGATTATCATAGTAAATGACCATAGGATCCAATTCTTGATCCAAAAAAAATCCAAGTAAATTTCTAACCTAGATGGACTCACAACCAGCAACTTATTTTACCATGTATTTTTCCTCTACTAAGCTAAGTGCAATATAATTTTACTTCACGTTTTAAATTAGGATATCATCATTGAACCCAAGCTAAAGAAACACCCCTAGGTTCTCTTCCTATCTACTAACTACCTACCTAATTTGAGTTTGTATAACTCACAAATTTACATCACCATCTACAAGATATCTCAAGCCTTACTCCATTATGCCCCTCAATATATGATCATTTTTTTTATTGTTTCTCAATTCTTCTACCTTTGTTCCACCATGAATTCACTTAATTTGTTAACTACAAAACATATAGAGTCTTATGTTTACCAAATACATTAGGAAACCTATCAGATATCGATATAACATGTGATCCACCAACTTTAAATTCAAATTTTTTGCCTTCTTAAAATTAGTGATCATATGTCTACAATCCTCCATCTAGAATCATTTCAAGATCTCAAATGTGTAGTTACCTTACCCAAGGAAAATCTCCCCTAGTTTCTACCAAACCTCTAAAACCAATAATTAATGTATCATGTTGATCTCCTTCATCTCAAACTCATCATCTAAATCTACTTTGCACCCTACAATGAGAAACTATGCTCCTATAATAAATTATTCATCTACATATAACACCCAAATAAGTAGATTGATCCCAATAATTATATAATATAAACTAAGATCTACTTCACTTTTAATGAAGCCCATACTTTCCAATTTTTTATCTATCCTAGAATAATAGCCTATTGGTGTCTATTTGAGTCCATACATATATTTATTAAGCTTAAAAACATAGGATTCCTTCTTATTTACCTCAAATAATTGAGGTTTCTCAATATACAATTATTCCTCAATTATTCCATTAAGAAAATTTATCTTAACATCCATATGATGAATCTTCCATCCCATAAATGAAACTAAAGACAATTATTCTAATGGGAATGCATCTAGTGATTGGAGCGAATGGTTCCTTATAGTCCACTCCTTTATAAGAGAAACTTTTCACCACAAACGTCACTTTGAACTTCTCAATGTTGTCATATGCAACATGCTTGATTTTGTAGAGCCACTTGTAACTCACAATTTATTTAACTGTTGTCTTAGAGATATTCCCCATACATCATTTTTAATAATGGATGGTATTATTCCACCATAGTGTATTTCCAAATCTATGTTGTTCTATAGCTTCCTAGAAGCTAGAATGCTATAAATATTTTATGTTATTCATTGATACCTCATAGATTGGAATATTCTTTCTAGAGGCATACTCTCCTTAAATGTGTTCCTATGAATGTAAACATTCTCATGAGCATACCTCAATGTCTGTGTGAACCATTGAGGTCTCCTAAAATAAGTAGAAGGGGCTAAAGTCTATTATGAAGAATTTTTTAAATTAAAAATAGTCGGCATAAAGAAACAACCTTTATAGCTTCCTACTCCTCAAACTCTATTACTAGAATGAGCTCAAGGGAATTCTTAGATGCAAATTCTTCCTCAAACTTTACATCCCTACTAACTAATACTTATCTTTTCTTTGGAATATAGAACATGTAAATCATTGAAGTCTCACTATAACCCACAAATAAACCCTCATTGTTGGAAGGTTCCAACTTTGTCCTCTTCTCTATACCTGTATATGAATATAAACTAGACAACCAAAGATGTGAAAATCACTCATTTATGAACTAATACCAACGAATGCCTCCTATAGTGTCTTTTCCTCTAATATATTGTCAGGATGCCTATTTTTTATGTAGAATATTGTGTTACATGATTTTTCCCATAAAAAATTGGTAAGTCTTGGTCATGAATTATGGCGTTAGAAACCTATTTAATGGATCACTTTTCTCTCCAACCCCATTTTGTTGTGTGTTGTAAGGAAAAATTAACTCCCTCTTAATTCCTTAATATTTGTAGAAATGCTTAAACTCCTTGGAAGTATTCTCCCTCCCATATTTTGATCTCAAGACTTTGATCTTATTCCTTGTTTTATTTTCAACTAGAGCTTTAAACTCCTTAAACTTTCTAAAGACCTCATCCTTGGTTTTTACAAGTATATCTATTTCTTGTGAGATATCATCAATAAAGGAAACAAAATACTTGCTTCCTAAAATTGATGCTACTGGCATTGATCCACAAACATTTGAATGCACTAAGTTTATAATTTCCTTATATTTATGCTCACTACTTTGGAAAGTAACCTTGGAATGCTTGAGAACTATGTATCCTCTACATACTCCATGTTGATCAATATTAAAATCTAGAAGACACATAATTATATCCCTTAGAATAGGAAACACTTTGTGATGTAGATGCCCCATCCTCTTGTGTCATAACTTGTATAAATTTTTACTATTATGAACTAGACATTTAATAGTTTCACCTTGTAACCTATATAAATTTCCTTCTCTAACCCCTATTTCTTGTGTAATGTCTAGGCTAGATTATTTTACCTTGATAAGGACTTGTTGATTCTTGAATTAAACTACATATCCCTTATCTTCTAAGATTGAAACTAAAATCATGTTCTTACAAATACTAGGAACAAATATTCAAAACATCATCAAAATATAAATATTTTCCTAACTATAGTTGAAAATGAATTGTATTGACTCCTACTACTAGATACTTGGCATCATCAACAAGCTCAACCTGAATTGTAAAGTTATTTTCTTTCAAATTAGAAATTATAGATTGATGCCATATGTCTAGATGCCCCACTATCCACATACCAAGAATCCCTTAGAATTATGCTGGAATAAAGACAAGATACCACTAATAAATCCTTCTCAAAATTTTCAATGATCTCATTCACATGAATACCTATAGAGACTACCACTTTATTTTGTTGTTTCTTTCCTTTGTCTGTATTGTTTGGAATCTTTGATGTAAAGTGATAATTTATGACAAGCTAAGCACTTGATTTTATCCAAGTCCTTCTTTCTTGGTTGTGAGGATGAATCCTCATCTTTTCCCTTACTCTTATTGATGTTAGGAATTAGTGTTCACATAGGATGCAAAAGATAATAATTTAGTAGGTTGGTTATGAGTGTTGGGAATATCACATCATTCACGTAGAGTATTTGTTATTTGGTTGTGATTATTTCTTTCTGTGTATTATGAGTTGTTAAAATAACTCGTGTCTTTAGAAAGTTATTATAGGTAATTTTCTATAATATAGGATATGTAAATCCTATATATATGCAAATGTATTGAACAAAATTATAATGAAAAATGTAAGCATATTATGTATTAAAAAATTTATGTAGAGCTTCTATAAACTCTCCTCAAATCTCTACCCATATTTCTAATATGGTATCAGAGTGATTAGAAAATCTTGGGATATGCATTTGTAGTTGTGTGTTTAGTGTCAAATGAAAGGATATAAGCTTTATTTATAATTGTGCAGCATTCCAAGGCTATTTATATGTCACGCATTCTATGGCAGCTATTATCTACTTAAGCTTGAACATCTAAATTTGCTCATCTCTTTGTGTGTCGATTGGCATCCATAAATGCAGATTTCATTATGAGATTTGGTGGATTGCCATATCATATGTGTTATGGAGGAAGTTATGAGTTTGATTCTCACAAGCTCTCACAGTTTGTAGTGCTTCTCTCGATTGCTGGAAATAGGAATCGAAGATGAGATTGTCTCCATAGTTAGCCAGAGGATGGATAGAACAGTTCAAGGACGACATAAACGAGAGATACGGTGGGTGCATTGAAGAATCGCTGCCAGTTCATGCTTGAAGTAGTGAACATTGTAGAAATGATTAGGTGACATTTAACGTGTCTGTGATGAGAATCACACCAAATACATAGTTGGAGACAATGTTTTTTATATCTCTGCAAAATGATCTAACTTGGTGTTGGTGTGAGCATCCAAATTTGCTGTAAAGGCGAACATTGTTGGCGTGATGAGGGTCTTCTTAGAGCAGAAGATATGGTAATTGGATCTTGCCTATTAGAGATGCTGCTAAAGATGTCGATTCTTTATTGATATGGTTTCATGTGCTGGCCGGCTGTTACCCTTGAATTGCACGATCTGCTCAACACTGAGATTTTCAATGCAGGTGGTGCGCCCTGGAAATTGCAAAGGCGAGTTGCTAGTTACGAGATCAGCACCAACTCTTTGCATGACTTCATTGTAGAGAGTGCATAGCAAGATCTTCACCTCAAATCGAGATCTTGATTGTTGGTCGTATAAGAGTTCTGCTTCACATTCGATCGGTATCTCATTGAAAGTCAGTATAATTCTCATTTGTCCATATTTGTTTGGTGCGAATTTGTGGTGAAATATAGTGGGTAGTGGAGACACTCAATGGGTGCATGCTTTGTTATACATAACAAACATCATTTGAGGGTTGGCTTAACCAGCACACTCTAAGCGTTGACCGCTTTGGTGGCTGGTGTGGATCCCTCAAGACCTTCCGTTTCCGTTTTTAGTTACGTTGTGATCCTGACCCTCCACATTGACAGTCACTGTTGTTACGGTTAAGTTTGAATTCTATTTTGAATCCCTCCCGCCCAATCTATTAAAATGCAGCAACAAGGGAATAGTACTTCTTCCCGCACATTTCCAGTTCAACATAACGTTTCTGGCGTTTTGCAATGCATATGGAGCAGGGGCTAATAGATCAGAACTTGGCATACAATTACAGAAAGATGACGTTGTTCGTATTTGCTAGGCCTCACAAATGCTTCGGTGCTGCATGGATCAAGTTCTGCTTCCGCTTCATCAAAGTGGCTGTCTACTAACCAAATGCTTCACAGTTTATAGAGTTCGTCTAGAATTCAAAAGAAGCTCTTCAGCGCAGGGAAGATTGTCGTGCAACAGAAAGAAATGCTTGCATCTAGGCCTGATCTATCCGGTGATTTCTCCAATTTCTCCTTCGACTAATATCTAAGCTTCTTATAATTCTTCACTGCAAGTAATGCCTGTTGATGAATAAATAACTAATAAACATGGATCTCCTCCTGTCCAGTGGTCTGGAACATTTATTGCCTCTCCTATTTTTCTGATAGCAGCCACTAAATTTACACAGTTCGTTTAAATAGTAAGCGCATATTCTATTCAAGCAATTAAAAAAATAGACCAATGCCATGGAAATATAGAAAGTTACCATCTCCAGGTTGTGTGGTTGCTAGTACATCAAATACGTTGTGCATTTTTTTGTATTAATGAATGGTCCCAACCGTGATGTATGTCTGGGTTTTAAAATTATGTTTAAAGAATGGTCCCAACTATAATTGTATGTTGATGTACAGAGAAGTGAATATTAATGCAGGGAAAAAATAATTCAAGATAAGAAAGCAGTGCACAAGTTCAATCTAGACAGCTCGGAGTGCATGTCCACCATCTCGTACAATACTTTTGAAGAGAAACTTGCATACCTTGGATTTCTGAAACGTTCCCACAATCTGTCTAAAAAAATTGGTGTCTGAAGGAAACGGTATAACACAAATTTCATTTTAATCTCAAATACACAGGAGAAAGTTTCGTTACTTTTAATTTCTTGTTTATGTAAGAATATTTTTAATGAAAAATTTCTATTGCACATTTTACATGTTTTTTGAGTGCTTTTTTTGAGTTCCGAGCATCTTGTAAAGCAATACGTACAGTTATGTAATTTAGGTTAATTAATTAAATATGCAGTTAATTAAGTATAATTGTTTAATTAATTGATGATATTTCAAACTTAATAAATTGGATTAGTTGCAATAGTTATTTTAAAATAAATAAAAATGAGGGTTTTTAGTTCTATGATAAAAAAGGTAATATGTACAATTATAGATCTACTTAACTTGATTTGTCTCCACTTTTTTTATTTTTCAATATCTAAAAATGGTAACATTTAAGAATATTTTTGGAGGACTTCTCTTGCTGTCAAAAGTGGACGTGTTCTCCTAGGTCACCCCCCTCCCTTAAAATGGGTAAACAATAGAAGACACCATTCTCAGTTATTCATCTAGGATGATTTTGTAGATCTAGATTCCTTTTATTACACCAATTCAAGTGTTTTCTTCCCTAAATGTGAATAATAAGCACTTGGGTGGTCAATTAAATGCAACTAAATACCTTTAAATAATTACTATATAGCAACAAATTACACGAATACTTATTTGGTTAATTGGTTGGCAATAGGAGAAAAGTAAAGTGTAGGAGTTGAAGAAAAAATGAGTTATAATTTTGAAAAGGTTCAAAAGTTATTATGAAAATAATAGACATATATTCTGGCCATCAAGACAAAAAGGTGAAAAAATTAACAAAATGTTTCTGGATTAGTACATAGATAGGCATAATAAATGAAGAATACATGGGGATGTGGACCAATTTAGATAAGGTATGGATAAAGGATGTGGGAATGTGTAAAAGTGGAGTAGCAACATGGGGGAAAAGCTTGACTTCACACAAGATTATGACATATTTGTCAATGTGTAGATGTATAAAAACATTCTCTTAAAAGGGACAAAAAAACTAAATGCAAAATGCCAACAATATATAAATTTCATCACTACAACTTTACATAGATAATATAGGCTAACTAATAAATGTAAATAATGAATATAAAAATAATTTACATGTAATTGGGGAACAATGATGAAGAATAAATGTTGAAATCATGTAGAATCCAATTATGAATGCCTTGATGGGTAGGAATGATTTATGACATATAGTAATGATTCAACTAAAATTTGTTGTTGAGATATCTTCATCTTCATCTTCCTTGTGTCTAAAATTATCAAGGTGGCATTTAAAAACACCTTTAAGGAGATTTCTAGATTGTTGCAATCAAGTTATATTGTATACAACATGCACAACCATATAAATGGCCTAAATATAGTTGTCCCAAAATCCAAAATGATAATAAGTGCATATTGAATGTCTTTAAATACCAAGGCACAATAATAGTTCACATAAAACATGTTCCAAGTCAACCTATAATAGCTAGTAAGAAAGAGTCATAGTCTAGAAATTTGCATTTAAAATTTAAAAGTTTGGGATCAACTTTAAGCCCCTCAAGATTGACCTAGAACAAAAAGAAAAGAAGTTTTGAGACAATATATGAATTTGTGGACATGGTTTTGAATGTAGGCTAATAAATTATGTGTAAATAGTGAATATATGAGAATATGCATAAATAAGGATGGGATAAGGTTGAATGCACTAAAATGGTTATAAATGAATGTAAAATGGATTGGGATAATCATTGAGTCATAGGGAAAACTTGTCATTGAACTAATATACTCCATCAAAATACCCCAAGACTATATGAGAATTGGTAGGGTGCACAAATTTCACCATTATATTTAACCCCCAATTTGAGTTGAATGTGAATTTAATATGAACATACATTTCAAAGTACATGAAAATTAAATATCCAAACATTTATTAAAGGATATTTAGTTCATGTAAATTAATTGACCATTATTGGATTCTTCTTTTGTTCCTCTCCTTAGAATGAGTAATCCATAGGGACTCCAACATATTTTTTCTGGTGTTCCCAATTGTCAAAATATTTGTAAAATGCCCAATCCTAATTTTATCTCTTCCAACAAATAAAATCCAACATTTGTATTTTTTATTTATTTTCCAAATAGACTCTTCAATTTTTTAATAAAAATATCACCCTTAGCTATAGTCAAATGGTAGAGAATCATTTAAAAATAATAATAACTGTTGTGTTTCTCTATTTGCTTCTTCTAGTTTCTTCTATCTAGGTCAAGTAAAAAGGAGATCAAAAACATCAATGTGAGATTGATCAATGTCGGTATTTTGATTCATCTTAGGATTTCAAAGATTTTGGGGATTGAAGGGTTTCAATATAGGTTTGGGGATGGAGTACAAATTTTATCTAAAATAAATCTTGCATTTCCTTCGATGGTGCTTAAATGTTTCACATCACCATGTTAAAATTAGTTGTGTGATTCACCTTGCAAATAGTATGTCTTGATTACTATAATTATTGATGTAGATGATGAATAATATACAATTTCTAAAAATCATGGAGTGTATAAAATGGGATGCCAATACAACAATAGGGATATTATCAATTGCTAAATTTTATATACTTCTCCATGTTTCATTTTAATTTAATGTTTTAATAACATGTACATTAATTATATCTCAACACTATTTGGTTAATGCTTCTATTGAATTATTTACCCTTTTTAACATTTGATATTAGAGATATTATTTGATTAGAGAGTTAGATGCCTTTGTTGTAGTGTTGTAGAATTTTTTGGTTGTAACAAGTGCACTTTGATTTCATGGTTTTATTGATCCATGTGTAATTAACATTATGAAAATCGCATCCTATTCAAAGATTGATAATTATAACATGGATCTAGCTACAAATTATGGAAGTTAGAAACTAAAGATCTCTTTGAAGAAAGAGATCAATAGAGAGCTATGATAGATAAAGAGAATCTTGGTGGTGTGTCAGATTAAGACTAGAAGAAAAATATCAATCAATTGGAGTGAATATTAGTTTTTAATAGATTTATTTTCTTTGATTTTCTTTTGGTTTGATGAATGAGAGCAATACATTTCAACTTATGTGCTTTATCTATATTTTTTTTTAAGCTTGACACTTCCACTAAAAGTGGACCCATTAGCTTGCACATGTGGTAACATATGTATCCAAAACTAACACCTCTCCCATGACACTCTTACTCTAAATCATCATGTCTTCCTTGATTCTAGTCAACATTAACCCTTTTTTAAGGATGTCTACAATTTGATTACAAGCACATTCTAGATCCAATACAAAAGGTGTAATTTGACCCATTTTTTTCCCCCTTCTTTAATGCACTCTCCTAATTTGGATCCATGTGACATCTCAAAGTTGGTAGTGAGAGTTTTCAAATTATTGATCTCTTCAAGGGGTTAACTTAAAATCCATGGTCCTTACAAAAAATACCTTTTCTCCATTCTTAGGTTAGAATATAGCACTTTTTATATGTAAGCTACACAAGCATGATGTTAAGGTTTATTTTATATTCTACTATTACAGATAATTTTTTTATCATGATGTCTTAGCTTAAAGTTTTCTCTCTTTGCTTCTACATAAAGGAGCAACTATAAATATTTTAAGAGGACTTGTATTTGTGTAGTGGTTAATTGACCAATGAACTTAATAGTAAGAAATTATCTTAAATATTTTTTAATCTTATATTTGTTCATAATTAGCTCTTGTGTGTACATGTTTCTCTTGATTAAATTATGTCATGAGCCTTTGTTATACTTAAATTGATTTATGTATTCTATCTTCCTTTTTACCCCCACACACCAACTTTAGGCTTAGCTTAGTAGGCCAATAATAAAATAATTATGAGGCCTAAAATTATAAGGTATACTTAAAGATTCCCTAAAAAAAACTTTAGAGGCTAAAAGATATAAGAAGTTAGATTTCTTTGGTATCTCTAGTTTTTCAAATGTAATTCCAAATGAAATAAAAGGAAAAATACCCATATTATAAGGTAATAATGTAGTCACAAGGGAGGAATATTTAATAAAACTCATCAATGTTACAAATAAGTATATGTGATTGAGGATGGGGATGTCATCTAATGAATTTATTTATGTCACCCCCTTAAAGAAAGTGCAAAAGAGTGGTATATGAGCCTCCCTCACAACAATATTTGGAATAATTTATGAAAGTTTTAAAATTAAAATATGGAGATAGGATAGATCCCAAATTTATTATACATGAAATCACAACCTTTAAGAAAGGTATAAAAAAAGTATGGTTGAATTTAATAGAATGTTCATCATGACAATGAGGAAAGTGCCATCAAATCTCAAACCAAATGACTCCATTTTCCTTTTCCTATATTGCAATGATTTTGATGCAAAACTTGGATATTGTCTTCAAGATAAAAATCCATAAAATTTGAGGGAAGCACATTACAACCATATTTTAGTATTCTATTGTAAAATTAATGTTGATTCAAGCCATATAACTAATCTCTCATTATGAATAATTTTGCACAAATATATTTGTCAAATTAAAATTTATAAATTTATGTTTTAGTAAACAAATTAACTATTATAATTATTTATATTTTCAAATCAACATAGGTTTATTATCATAAATAAAAATCTATGTTCAACACACATGGAAAAAACAAGCAATGGAAACATTTTTTTAGAAATATAAGAGAACCCTCCATACTTATTTCCTTCTTTCAACAAAAAATATCAATTTAGGTATTATGAAACATTTATGTATTAGAGAAAATGTGTCTAAATTAGGATTAATCTCAATTAAAATATTAACAATAAATTGAATATATAACAAAAGTTATAAAAAAATATGTGTTCCTTAAATATCAATCTTAATGAATGTGTAAGAAATTATGAAAATATTTTATTTCTATCTCAAGTTATATGTTACAAGGAAATATTATTCATTAAAAATACTATAAAGAACAAGAAATACTTTTGAAAATATATTTTATATAGCTTAAGTTATATGTTATGCGGAAATTTTTCTCATTAAAAATACTATAAAGAATAAGAAGCACTTTATTAAAAACAAATTATAACAAGATAAAACTTATTTTAAATTCAAAAAAATAGAAATAATATATATAGTGAATCTCACAAATTATTAGTTTACATTATCATCAAATTTTAAATGATTTTCTTGCTACAATTGAGCAAAAATAGAAAGAATTAAAAAATATTGATTTGAGTGGCCCACATAGACTAAAAAGTGAGACAAACATTTATGTTGTCATGCTAATAACGTGTAAAAGGATAAGGAATTGTTGGCTAATACCTAACAAATAGTAGAGATCACCACATAGTTTTGATTGTGCTGGTGTAGTAGTGATTTGATACTTAAAGGTGGGTCTGCAAATATTAGAGAAATACATTAAGGAACAAAGGAAAAGAAATCGTGGTGGAGATTATCTATCATAGTAGAGACTATATGAACATGATAATGATTATATACAAAAGTAGGACTAGCACTTTTTTCTTTGAGATTTTGATAGTTGGTTTGTTTCCCCTTTAAGACCTCTAGATTTTATAGTAAAAATTTGTGTGATTGTAGAGGAGCCTACCTCAATCAAAACCTTATTCTCTTTATTCCAACCTCCACATGCATTTTATGATAGATATTTACTGTGTGTTGGTACATATATACTTAAGGGAATTCCTAAAAGATGTTATACAAGTCCCTGTTGTGCCTTTTGAATGGAGGAAACTATCAAGATGCTAAAGGGATATTAGGGATGGAGTATGAGGCCACATATTTGAGCATATATAATAATGGTGGTAATAGGAAATTTGCATAATCTATGAAAAATGTTTTTAGAATGATATAAGATTGAAGGAAGAAAATAACATCTTTCAAAAATGTTCATAATATAATAAACATCTACAATTATATAAAAATACTACCAATGATATTTATAAATCTTATGATAGAGATAAGAGATTTAGAGAGATATCTAAAGAGATAATAAAATATCAAACAACTTACAGTTTACTAATTTAGTACAAATGGTAGCCATTCTAAAATATAAAATTCTTACAAGAGTGAACTATTAGATGTTTGAAAATGGTTCATTATGTATGGATGCAACTACAATCATAGTAGTGGTATTTTTAATACTATGATTGAAATAGCATCTAGGTTGAAACATATTTCTAGGAAGTCCAGAGATTTTTCAAAAATAAAAATTAGACAAGTTGGGCTGATTTGACATCTTGACAGTTATTTAAAGGGTTCAAGAGTTGGTTGACTATAAACTAAAGTTGCTACAATAATGAAAACTAAAATGAGTGAATAATATATAAAACCGAAATTATGAAGTGTACAATTTTTATATACATTTTATCTCATTTCATAAAATATAGAATTTTAAAATTAATTAGATAAATAATATTTATAAATTTTAAAGATAAAAAAAAATACATGGGTTTGTGCCCTCTATCTTTGTTTATTTATTGTTTTTCTAGCATATATTTGAGATATGGTTTGCATTCAACAAATCACAAAAGAGATATGAGGTGATAAAGTTGCCAAATTTCTCATTCAAAACAATAATAATGGAAGCTTTGAATTATGGTAGAAGGACCCCAAAGTCTTTTGCATCTTAGAAGAGCAATAACAACTTCTCATAGATTTAATGAGACAAAGGAAAAAATTATCTCTATGGGGAAAGGAAGTTACATCAAATAAAATTGCACCAAACCTCTATTATATTGGGTTATACGGTGGCATATTTGCATGCTAAGAAGATTAATTGGTCAGCTCTACTCGTTGGCACAAATATTATCTCTCGAAGGCTAGATCAGAAAGGGGAAGAGAAATGTGGAGGCATACGGGGTGACGCCACCTTACATGTATTGTCGAAGGCAAATCGCTTGAAGACGTCCTGCAAATCCAGATTACTCTCCCCCAGCTGTTTAGCGGCAGCGGCAGGAGGCAATGGGTGATCTCGCCCTGCACGCTCTCTGCAATGAAGTGGCGTAAAGAGTTGTGCTGAATTCATAACTGGCAACTCGTCCCTACAATTTCCAGCCCTCGACATCCACGTTGAAAATGGATTGGACGGTTGACGGTAGGCGGGAGACAATGGCGGTGACTGTTGGTTGGGCGGGAGAAAGAGTTTCGAAAAAAGTTTAAACTTAACCGTGACAGTGATAACCATGATTGACGTGAGAAAACAGGAAAATGGAAATGGAAATAAGACTTTTGACCTGTCAGAGCTTAGAGTGTGCTAGTTAAGCCTAGCCTCTCATTTGAGTTGGAGGAACAAATTCGTAAGATGATGAAATCGAATAATGCACCAGCTTTCAAATAGTGAACGTGATAGTGTAGGGCACTATAATCCTTGTCAAAGCAACGATTATATGAAGTACTTGTCTGCAGGTTCCACATAAGGGAGCGATAAATGAGCAATCAGAAGGCATCAAGTTATTTATTCATATAAGGTGGCGTTTGGCAATGACCCCAAGGAATTGTAGGTGGAGATCGATGAAGGAGAGGTGAAGTTTCTCGAGGATTGATTTAAAGGGAGTAAGGATGCAACGGTGGTTATTATAATTTATTGCCAGTATAGTATCTTAAAATGTGTTTTTAGTTTATAAGGAGATATTTTGTGTCGTAGTCTAAAAATCAAGTTGTATTATTTTGTTTAGAATATGGTCATTAACTGTCATGTCAAAATGTAAAAAGTGTCAAAAAAATTATTAAAAAAAAAATGTCTTAATTGTAAATGGACATTATTGCTTGTACGTGATGTTCATATTAAGGGAGGCATTCTAAATTTGAGTTTCAAAACCAAATTTACTAAGTAGCAAATCAATTGGAGGATGGAGGCACCAAAGGTTGGAGGACATTCAGCAATCTCTCATCAGTCACTAGCGACGGGGTCGTGAAATTGCATTAGTGACGAAAATTATTTGTGCCAAAATGACTAAAACCAAGATCGATTTATAAGTGGCAGTGGCAACTGTGTCATATCATTTGTGATCAGAGTGGCATTGATCTATAGTGGTGGCTACATACGCGACAATGAGGGCTTGGTGTTCAAGCTTTTATGTTGTGGTTGGATGTGTATGTCCCCAATCACATTTCTTGATTGTTGGTGAATAGATGTGTTTGTCCCCATTCACGAGGTAGTAGAGTGATTGGAAGTGTTTTTCCCCAGTCACATGAGTCGGTAATTATGATTGGATGTGTGTGTCCCCAATCATAATTATTGTCAACAGATGTGTTTGTCCCTATTCATGACTTTGATGTTGGATACATGTGTTTGTCCCTATTTGAACTTGATGTAATACCTTGGGTATATGTGTTAGTCCCTATCCTTGGTTCCATGGGTAGAAGTGTTTGTCCCTATCCTTGGATGAAAGTACACTAAGCATAGTGAGGCTAGTTCCACTATTGCTTGACATGAGTAGATGTGTATGTCCCTACTCTTATCTTATATTATTTGGTGAGCTATTGTGTGTGGTCATCAAGTATTGTGATGTACTTTCACCCCATGTTCACACTAATGGGGGGTGTTACAAATTAGTGTTCACATAGGATGCATAAGATAACAATTTAGTAGGTTGGTTATGAGTATTGGGAATATCACATCATTCTCGTAGAGTGTTTGTTATTTGGTTGTGATTATTTATTTGTGTGTATTATGAGTTGTTAAAACAACTCGTGTCTTTAGAAAGTTGTTATAGGTAGTTTCCTATAATATAGGATATGTAGATCCTACATATATATGCAAATGTATTGAACAAAATTATAATGAAGAATGCAAGTGTATGTGTAAAAAAAATTATGTAGAGCTTCTATAAACTCTCCTTAAATCTCTACCCATATTTCTAATAATTGAGCCAATTTCCTTTACTTTTCTTCATATGTCCAAAGAGGGATAAATTATCATCACCACTCTTCTTATTATCTTTTTACTATATTTGATTTTCCTAATTAATAGAGTCATCACATAGTATTTCAAATGAAGGAATATTCTCTTAGGCACAAATATGTTGTATAATTTTTTTTTCATGAAGATGAGAAACTATTCAATGCCAACTTAGCTAGCTCTACATTTAATTTCTTCATCTCTATAGACCTATATTCATTTCACAATATAATCTTCTTATTTATTTTATCACTCTAGTAAAGATTAACCAAAGCATCAAACATATCCTTGGTTGCTATATTTCAAATAAATGAGGAATTAAACGATCCTTTATTGCATCCATGATCATCTACTTATGCTTTACCTCTTTCTTTTTATGAGGTAGCAATTGTTATAAATATTTAGGTAGTTGCACCTCATCTTTTATGATTTTTGAGAGATGACTCTCTTTCAACAATAATGAATTTTTAAAATGGGAAAATTAATGCACCTTCCAATAAAAATCCATCACAAAACTCTCAAATGAGGTACCTATTTGATTCCATTTTAAAAAAATCACAAAACTCTCAAATCTAAATCATAAATTTCTCAAAATATTTAAATAAGTACCTATAAAAAAATTCCCTAGTCACAACTATAAACCCTAGTCGACATTAGTTTGAAAATCCTAGACATCACTAGAGAAATAACTTCAAAACTTATGAATCAAGGAAAATATATGATCAAATAACCCATATTTTCTCTAAAAAAATTCCATCACGACTTTTAGAAATATTCCATGCAATTTTTTATCAAAAGTTCCACAATTTTTAGTAGAAACAATAGCACAATTTGCAAATAAAGGACATTATGATTTTTAGTAGGAAAAAAATGGCCAATTTTTCCTTGAAAAAATGACATAATTTTTAGAATAATCAATGATGATTTTCCTTAGAAAATTCTATATAACCCCTAAAAAAATTAATCAAGTGACCCTTATAATAACCTACTTTGATACTATGAAGAGTTTCAACCCAAGTGAATGTTGTCTTGATGTTCTAATAATAAAAATTCTCTTAAATTACATCATTTGAACACGATTATTAAAATTTTAAATTGTGTAAGTGTAAAACAAATACAAAGATAATTACACCCTATAGTCAATTATATATTCTCTTCAAAATACTTACAAGGAAACCTCTACAATTTTTTCTTCAAATAGCTACTTGAAATTTATCATTGTACATATAATCTTCTATCTTGCACCTATCTTTACACTATTTGGAAAAATTATAATATTCAAAAATTTATTTAGCTCTTAGAAGAAATGTATTGAAAGATAAGTCTAAATAGTCAATCTATATTTACAATTCATTAGACTTAATTATCTAAATAAAAGACTTTCCCTTTTTATTAAAAGTGAAATGCAAAATAAAATAACTTGAACCTCTTCCAATACATTCACACTAAACATGTGAGGAAGTTCCTATCCAAGCTACAAACTGGATAATTTCTCAAATACCCTTCAATCCATTTGTTTATGATCTTAGTTTTCCCATATGTTTGGGGTGGTAGATTATACTATGAGTAAGTTATATTCCTATCAAGTGAAATAATTATTGTGAAAATTGACTCAAAAACCTACTATCCTTTTCACTAACAATATTTTTGGGTAGCTCATGTAATTTGAATGCCTCCTTGAAAAATAAATAAATAATTTGGAGAGCCTTAAATTTTAAAAAATATAGCATAAAAATTCACATATTTTGTAAGTTTGTCTACTACCACATAGATACATTCTAAATACCATTCACCTTAGGTAATCCCATGATGAAATCCATGGAGATACTATTGGTGGGGCTTAATTATCTTTTTGGAGTTGTTGTGATCAGTCTCCAAGTGAGATATTTTGATTATGGAGCCTAATATTATTGCTTCTAGATCCCATTTCAATGTGGGGGTGTTGGGGGGACCATCCCCTCAACAAGGGGTCTAGGGGTTGCACACCTCAACTAGGATTTAGGGGTGTGGTGCCTCTAAAATCCACAATATATATATTTATTCATTATAAATATGAATCATTCATCATTAGGTCATAGATCTAATTATAGAGGTTATGTTGGATTTCATTTCCCTAGAAGGCAACCCCTCTTTATGGAAGGGCATTTTATTACTCCTATATATTTTATTGTATTGTGAGGATACTATGAGATAGCGAAGAGGAAGTTACAGTGAATGTTATGTAGGTCATATCCCTTCATTTTGCTAGATGGGATAAAGTAAGGACTAGTTATTTCTCCATGGATTTAGATTGTATCAAGTGAACCACGTATACTTGTGTCTTTATTTTTTGTGTTATTTTATATTTTATTTCTATATTCATTTTACTATATATTTATTTGTGATCCTATTCCTAATATATAATTTTCCACTTCTATAATGGAATGGATATAATGATCGGAGTAGACTTGCAGGATAGACTTGTTTTACCTTATTATATTGACATATGGCACAATCTTTAATGTGTTTGAGCACATCCTTTTTCATTCCCTTCCAAGGAAATATCTCCTAAATCTACTTGTACATCTTGAAATATCTTGGGTTTCCAACCAATGGAGCATCATGTATGGCTCTCAAGATATTTATATTCATCTTTGACTCTGGATCCAGATATATTCTATCTTTATTAATTATTAGGTCTTCCATCACTTTTAAATTACCATCCTATACTCTTTCATCCAACAAATTAATAGAAAAATCATACTTCGCATAGTAAATTATAATGTAGGTGATGAAATCAATAGATATATAAAAAAAGGAGCATAAAGTGGGCATCATGGATAATGCATAAACAACTATATTATGATTGTCTTTCACATATTCAATATTAAAATCATATTCATGTAGCTCGAGTACCCAGTTTTTCTTTCTATTGTTTAAGTCCTTATGATTAAGAAAGAACATAATACTTTTATTATTTATCTTGACCATAAATTTTTGACAAACCAAATATTATCTAAATTTCACCAAGGTCTACATAATTGTTATCTTCACCTTCTCATAAATAGAAACTATATTTTATGCCTCTATTATTTATTCTTTCAAAAGAAATGGGATTTTTTTGTTGCATTAATATAACTCCAATGCCTTCCTAGAGGCATCACACTCCAATATGAAAGGAAGTGAGAAATTTGGAACATAAAGCATGGTACATGAACTCATCACCTCTTTCAACTTGTTAAAAGAATGTTCTACTGCATGAACTCCTTTCTTGGTCAACTCTATGAGTGGTACCACAATGTAGTATAATCTCTTAACAAACCTTTGGTAGTTGCTACATGATCGCAATAAATCATGTAATTGTGTGATGTTCTTATGATATGGTCAATCCCTAATAGCTTAGATTCTCTTTTGGTCTACTTGGATCCATTGTTCATTAAATACATGGCCTAAGTATAAAGTCACACTTTGATTATTTTTCAATGAGTAAGGGCTACTCTAGTATGCCAAAGACTTCATCCAAGCACTTCAAATGATCATCCCAAGTCTTATCATATATAAGGATGGTATCAAGAAAACTAAGAAAAACTTAACTTCTTGCTAAATACCTTGTTAATGTGTGATTGGAAATTTGTCAAAGCATTAGTCAAGACAAAGGGCGTGATTAAAAAATAAAAATGTTTGTGGTGACATATGAAAATATTCTTATGACCATATTTTTCCCACATTTGAATTTGATGGTATCCCAAGTGCAAATTAATATTTGAAATGTGTACTCCATATAGCTTTATAATCATCTCATCAATTATGGGGATAGGATATCTATTCTTGACTATTTTCTTATTCAATGCTTGATAGTTGATGCACATTTACATCGTTCCACATTTTTCCATTACCAAAACTACTAATGAGAAAATTGGACTAGAAATCAGCCTAATGTGGTTCATATCTAAGTGCTCCTTTATTGCATTCTCAATTTCTTCCTTGTGGATATAAGGTTGTTAATAGGAAATGGCTATTACTAGTTTTGCACTCCTTTCTAGCTCAATGACATGTTGGAAGCCTTAGTCAAGGGGAATTTTTTAGGCTATGTCATAAAATACTTCCTTCCCTTCATTTCTAAGTTCCAATTCCATATATTATTAGTTCTATGAGAACAATCCAAGAGATTGTAGTCATTATACTCCAAGGACCATGTCAATATCTCCAAATCTAACCACATATAGTTCTTCACATATCAAAAGGTCTCCAAGGGTCATTTTTATCTACTAAATCCTTTGTCCATGTGGTAAGGTACACATGTTAGTAACTATCATATACCCTTAGAATTTTCAACAACTAGGCTCTTTTCCACAAGACCTATTATAGATTTGTTAAAAATATGTAAAATCTTTCATGTTTGGGGCCAAATTTTCCTTTGTTCCTTTGTTCACCTCCAATATTTTCTTGTAAAAAATATTATTAAGTTTATATTATTATATTTTTATGTGTTAGTTTGTAGTAGATTTTATTATTTTTCAAGACTAGGGGTTGAGTTCTTAACTCCCCTCAAATCCTCAATGTGGATTTTTTGGTCTATCAATATTTTTCACCTTGTTTATAACTCTCACGCTGCTTGAAATAATAAACTATTTATGTTTTTTGTTTGATATCCTTTCCCCAAGTGTGGACATATAAGGGGATTTGAAATGTAATTTGAAGAAAAGTGTAATGTTTATTGGAGATATGCCATAGTTTTTGAATATTTGTGGGTGCACTATTAGACAAGGGGGGAGAAAATTTTTGAGCATGGTAGAGGTTTGGGGTGGTTTTATAACCACATGTGGTTCTTGTAAGTGGTTCTAGTGCCACCACATGATTCACCAAATAGTCAAGAAGAAAAGGTTTGGAGTGTTTTTTATGTGGGAGGTGTTTGATTTGTCAAAAAAAATCCCTAGTTCTAAGCCAAGTATAAGCTCCAAAATATCAAGAATGTGATGAATTTTTATCATTTGGGGTTATTCGTGAACCTCCCCAAATGCTAACATGTAAAGGATGAAGCTCGCCATTGAATAAAGGGAGAATTATGGTGTTTATCATATTCCAAGTGGAGTTTCTAACTTCATCAAAGTGTCAAAAGACACTAAACCTAGTATTTTTCAAAGATTTCATGTGATCTGTGAATTGGTTTGAGTTCCCAAGGGGCATCCACGTGTCAAAAAATAATAAAATTGGAAAGTTGTGAATTTTATCTTTTTGGATGGTTTTGAAACTTTTCCAAACATCAAAGAGGGTAGGAATCTCTTGAAATTGCATACATATGGTATTCTTTTTGTGTGGAGGGTGTTTTGAAAGGTTAAAAAACACATTAAATCACCAAAATTATGGGAAAGGAATTTTGGGCAAATGGTGGTAGAGGTTTGAGGTGGTTTTGTAACCACCTATGGTTCCCAAAACAAGTTATATCACTACCATGAAAGTTGAAAAAAAAAATGAAAAGTAGAGGAATTTATTTATATTGTGTGTTAGGTGATTGGGGTGGATTTATACCCTTCCTTGAGTGTTGACATGGTTCCATTTTATTGCAAATATTTGACAGACTAAAAAGAAGGGAAATCATGAACACACAAGGGTTTAATAAATGAAATCTAGTTTTTTAAGTCATTTGAGGTGGTTATATAACCACCTCCCTAGCCCCATGCATTTCCCAGTGCACCTAAACTATCAATAGGTTAAGGGGGAAGTTTTCAAATAATTTCAAAGGAAAAAATTTATCAAAAGGAAGATTGAGTATAATGCAAAGGGAATTTTAAATATAGTGTTGAGCACCAAATGTAATGTAATTATTTTTTATCACTCATCTAGTCACTATTAATGTAGGGGAGCTTATATCTATCCTACATACCTTCTCACAACTACCTCTCAAGGGGCATTCATTTGAGAAATAATGCATCTGCACCATTGATTTTTAGTGTGCTACCATGCACATATTAGGATTGGACACCTTGCAACTATTAAAAGATAATTTTATTCATTTTTGGGGGAATTTGGTTCTTTTGGTGGTAGTCTAAGACTTTGTAGATGTAATTATTTTTTAGGGCTGCAATCATGCATTTTCTAGTTGTAGAAGTGGGATAAATTTGTGAAACATCTAAAGGATAAAATTATATTAGGTTTTATGTAGAGAATGTCTCCAAAGCTATTTATATACCTTCAAGG
Source organism: Sequoia sempervirens (assembly GCA_007258455.2). NCBI lineage: Eukaryota > Viridiplantae > Streptophyta > Pinopsida > Cupressales > Cupressaceae > Sequoia > Sequoia sempervirens. Next base: position 234,591,090 of record VDFB02358134.1, read on the forward strand.
GAGTATTTACTTCTAGTTAAGGTTCTCTCTTGTCACATTTGTTGACGTGAGTGTATCAAACTTTTGATAATGTAACAACATTTTAAAATTATTACAAGCGTTTTTATCATGTAATTTATTCTTTTCATATGGTTTATGTAATTCATTTTGGATTACTAAATATGGTTTTTGTATAATTCCTATAATTTGGTGGACTATATGTATAGATTAGTTCTTCAATTTTTTTATTCATTATTTTCCACTTTGTTATATGTGATTGTGTAGTCTAATAAAATAGCCACCAATCTTGGACCCACTTGACCAATTTCATACCTTCAAAATAAATCACAATCATTAATCCATTGTTAAGGAATAAAATAAATGGTGTGCATTCATGATCTCGTATTTTAACTAGGGAATCAATATTAAGGAAGCCTTGAATGAATTTATCTCATATGGGTTATGTTTGCACATTCAAATCAGTTAGGTCAAGAATGCAATTGGTTTTGATTATAGTTATTTTTATTTTCCATTTTATTAATTTAATACCTATTTAGGTACACCTATAGGAACACCCTCCTAAACTTCTAAGTTGAGCTCAAAATGTAGGAGAAAAATCTCATAGAGTTGACCTTCAACCCTCTATTGTCTATTGATTAATAGATTATTACTTTAATGATAACACCCTAGTGATGCAGAGTAGAGGTGGAGGTCTACCAATCACACTTCAATCCAACTTGACTAAATTTTCACCTTGAAGACCCTAACTTGGTGTTTTCACTCAATTTTCCCAGTTTTGCTTGTAGCACATCAAACAATGAAATTTTGGCATATCTTTTAGAGATGGCCTCCAACCCATGAAATGAATACCATTTAGGATACCCTTTATGCTCTTCTTCAACATATTAGATTTTTGCCTATGGTTATTTCATAACATCACCTCCAAATTTGGACTGCATGTTGCCATTAAGTCTAATTAGGCCTCTTTTACAAAGCAAGTATATAGTAAACTCTCTCCCAACCACCAATATTCATTCCACAATACTAAACAGGTCATATGGGGTTTGCAACAACATATTTTACCCAATGAAACATCTACCAATTCACCAAATGTCAAAACCCTATCTCTACCTATATATTCTAGCCTAATACATTGAGATATTAGGCTAGGGCTTACACAAGCAGGGCCCTAACTCCATCCCCTGCAACTACAATCCTAACAAACATGAAAATAAAACTATCTAGTGCCATTCCACTAATTTTTAGCAATTTCCACTGGTGGAATGGTGATTTATTCCATTTTCTTGTTCAAACCCTCTTGCCTTCGGGTTTTCAAACCACTTCCAATAAATTGCTTATAAAAACGTTCAAACTTTATGAAAACAAATCAAATCAATGCCAAAACAAATATAGTTCATTCCTCCATTGAATTCAATGCAATTTATATCATTATCTCATAGTACGGAACCGTACAAAATGTTGTAGCAACAGATTTACCAGAAAACACAAAAAATTGAAGTTATTTTATTGCTTGTGCACAAAAATTGTCTCCAAAACCTTACCTTGAAGTTTTTGAGGCATATTTAAACTTCACCCAACCAAAAAAAATGGTCCATAACCAAATTTTGAATGTATGATCATTCATCTTCCTAAAACGACAATTTTGCAAAGTTGAAAGCAACTTTTGACAACATTTATAAAACATGACCAAAACTTGACAACCTATCTCATACCGACCCCACATGAATTATAACATTAAAAATGGTCTATTATGACCTTATTACATCACATTTAGACTCAACAACACAAAAACTTAACCTTAGACAAAAATTGCACAACTTAACTAAGTACCCCTGCACCATACACCTTGAGAGAAAAGAATCCCAGGCTCCACCTGAGATCATCTTTTGAACAGTGGTTCCATGCCTCTTAATTTTCTCCTCTATAATCCATGTTGCATCTTCATGAGGGATACCCTGTCATTTCACAAGATATTCATTATACACTTTGTTCCTTGTTCTCTTCAACTCCCTTGTGTCCAAAATGCCTTCAAGCTTCACAGGCTGACTTGGTGGTAGTTCCTTGACCCAATATTCATCTTGAGCTTCAAATGTACCTACTTCTTCACCTACAAAAATATATCCTTTGAAAGGATAAAGGTCATAAACATTAAAGATTTGAGAGATAGCAACTCCAGGAGGGAGTTCTATCTCATAAACATTTTCACCAAACTTGTGGACCACCTTGCATGGTCCAAGATTTTTCATCTATAGCATTGTGTATTTTCCTTTTGGAAACCTCTCCTTCCTCAAACATACAAGTACTAAATCTCCCACCTTGAATTGAACATCTCTTCTCCTCAAATCTGCATGTTTCTTGTATTTTTCAACAATTTTTTGAAGATTTTCTCTAACCTGCTGGTGTATTTCCCTCATGGCTTCTGTAAATCCTTCTCCCTCAACACTCCTCTTCTCCATTCCACTCAAATCCATAATCTCAAACACACCTCTAGGTTTTAGTCCATACACCACCTCAAATGGGATTTTTCCAATGCTTCTATTGATATAATCATTATAGGCATACTCAGCTTGTGGAAGAACCAAGTCCCATTATTGTTCATGCTCCTTTGTGAGACATCCAAGTAGGTTTCCAAGTGATCTATTGACTACTTCAATCTTCCCATCCGTTTGTGGATGATAGGTAGTACTAAAGGTCAAGTTTGTTCCAAGTTTCTTCCAAAGGGTCCTCCAGAAGTGACCTACAAACTTTGAATCCCTATCTGATACAATAGTTAATGGTAGACCATGAATTCTAAATATCTCTTTGAAAAATATCCCTGCAATATAAGAAGCATCACTTGTGCACTTATATGGAATAAAATGATCCATTTTACTAAATCTATCAACAACAACAAACACATTGTTATAACCCCTTTGATTTTTTGGAAAACCTAACACAAAATCCATACTAAGAGACTCCCATGGTCTATTAGGTACTATTAAGGGTTGGTAAAGACCTGCATTTGAACTAGAAACCTTGGCCCTTTGGAAAATTACACAAATTTCCAAAAAAAATATAACATCCACTTGCATCTTTGGCCAATAATAAAATCTCCTTACCTATTCCAATGTTTTATCCACCCCAAAATGACCTCCTAAGCTGCCACAATGTTTCTCTTTTATCAAGTTAGTTCTCATGGAGCACTTTGGAATACATAACTGAGCACCTTTGAACAATAATCTATCTTGTAACAGAAAATTAGAATATTCATCATGAAAAGCACCCTTAAACTAATCACAAACAACATATACCTCTTTGAAGTCTTCATCTCCTTCATACATACCTCCTTCATAAATACCTTTCAAGGCATCTATTCCCACACTTTGAAGTTGAATTTATTGCACCAACATTGACCTTCTACTCAAGGCATCTGCCACTTTGTTTGATTTTCCTTTTTTGTGCTTTATGCTAAAAGTATAGCTTTGTGGGTACTCCACCCACTTCATATGTTTGTGGCTCAACTTGTCATGTTTGTTCAAGAAACTCAAAGCATGATTTTCAGTAAAAACAGTAAATTCCTTAGGAGGAGATAGTGTCTCCACTTTTTCAGTGCTTGAACCATTACATACAATTCTAGATCATATGAGGAATACTTCTTTTTGGCCTCATTAAGCTTTTCACTAAAAAATACCAGAATTTTTCCCTCTTGAGTCAAGACTGCACCAATTGCAAACCCACTTGCATCACACTCTATTTTGAAGACTTTGTTGAAATTTGAAATTAGGTAGTACAAGAATGGGTTGTTGTGCCACTCTGGTTTTTAGATATTGGAAGTTTTTCTCTGCCTCATCAGTCCATTGAAACATTTTCCTTTTGTCCCCTATAATGGTGTCAATAATTAGAGAGCAGATATGACTGAAGTTCTTTATAAATTTCCTATAGAAACTAGCAAGACCATGAAAGCTTCTTACCTCCCCTATTGATTTTGGAGTTGGCTAATTGAGAATTGCTTCTACTTTAGAGGGATCCATCTTCAATGAACCTTTAGAAATGACAAAACCAAGGTACACTAGTTCCTCTTTCATGAATTCACATTTTTTGAGATTTATAATCAACTTCTCTTCATTTAACTTCTGCAAAACCATGTCAAGATATTGCAAGTGTTCTTCCTTGGTCTTACTAAACACAAGTATGTCATCCAAATACAGAACAAAAAATTTCCCTATGAAAGGATTCAAAATCTCATTCATTAACCTCATAAAAGTGCTTGGAGCATTTGACAATCCAAATGTCATTACCATCCATTCATACAGCCCCTCATTGGTTTTAAAGGCAGTTTTCCACTCATCCCCTTCTGTTATCCTAATCTGATGATAGTCACTTTTGAGGTAATTTTTTTAAAAATAGAAAGCTCCTCCTAAACAATTCATCAAATCCTCCATTCTAGGTATTGGAAACCTATAACTTATAGTGATTTTGTTGATTTCCCTTGAATCAGTTCACATTCTCCAATATCCACCTTTTTTAGGTGCCAACATTGTAGGAACAATACATGGACTTAAACTTCCCCTTATGAGACCCTTTTCCAACAACTCCTATATTTGCTTCCTTATCTCTTCATTTTGTTGAGGAAACATCTTGTATGCAACCTTATTGGGTAAGTTTGCACCTGGTATAAAGTCTATGTGGTGGCTCACATATCTAATGGGTGGAAAAGAACTAGGGAGTTCATCAACAACTATGTCTTGATACTTGTTCAACAAATTTTTCACTTCCTTGGGCAAATTTTCCATGGTTGTTGTTGTCAAAACATATTTGGTTTTGATTATAATTGCATACCCCTAACCACCTTCCTCTTTCATGGTTTTCAAAAATTATTTCTCCCCAACTAACATAACACTTGACCCAACTTGATTATCTACTTTGTCATCTTGCAATGAAGTGAGGGTAAAGGACACACCATCTTTTTCAATCACGTATGTTTTTTTCTACCCATCATGTTTTTCTTTTATGTCATACTTCCAGGGTCTTCCTAGCAACAAGTGATAAACATCCATGGGGATGATGTCACATAGGATCTTGTCTTTATACCCTCTAATGTTAAACTCTACCCATGTTTACTCATTGACCAAGACTTATTGACCCTTATTTAGTCAAGAAACCTTATAAGGTGTGGGGTTTGAAATCCTTTTCATCTTTAGTTTTTCGACCATCTCCAAAGAAACTAAATTATTAGTTGAACAGGAATCTACAACAAATTTACATACCTTGCCTTGTGATTTGCAAGTTGTTTTGAACAAATACTTTCTTTGTGGAGGCTCCTTCACCATAGGAACATTGAGGAGTTTTTTTCTCATCATCAAATTTTCTCCAACCTCTAGAGTAGCATGCTGAGAAGGAGAGTTACACTCTCACAATCTTCCTCTTACACCAACTATGTTCTCCTTTCACCACCATGTGATGAATAAGGTTGTTTCTCCTGGCACTTCCATGCTTGATGGAAAAATTGGTTACATTCATAGCATCTCCCTAAAAAGATGTTTGAACCTTTACCTTGTCCTCCAAATATGCCTCTACCATTAGGTCTTCTAGCTCTGAATCCACCTCTTGACTTTGAGCTTTTTTCTTGATTGTCACTTGACTCACCTTGTGATTTTTTTGTTTGTCCTCTTCCACCAAAAGATCCTCTACCCCTGAAGTTCTTTCCTCTACCTCTACTTTGTTTTTCCTACCTTCTTTTCAAATTCTCTTTTGCCTTAACATTCAACTGGAAGCACTCTTCCATCGATCTAGGGGTGGCAAGACTCAATTCATCCTGAATGTTGAACCTTAGTCCATTCATATATCTGGCTATCTTCTCAACCCCATCTTCAACATGACCTACTCTAAGGCTCAATTTGTGAAATTCCTTTGTATAGGCCATAACATCCATCTCCTTTTTCTTTAAGTTTTGCAACTTCCTAAATGTTTGAATGACATGGTCATTAGGAAAGAATTGGCTCTTCACCTTAGACACCATCCTATCCCATGAGTTTATTTCTACTTTTCCCTTTTTCACTCTTTCCTCTTGTACATAGTTCCACCAAGTTAGGGCAGGGCCTTTCAATTTGGTTTTAGCAAACTTTACTTTTTGTTCTTCTTCTACCTCGTTGCACTCAAAGTAGTTCTCCAATGCATCAATCCAAACCAACACTTCTTCTGGATCCATTTTCCCATTATACATGGGAAATTCCATTTTCACTTCAGTAGTCTCTCCTCTGACATCCTTTAGCATTTTCACCGTCCTTCCTTTATCAGGTTCCAACTCATCATCACCTTGGACTTCTCTCTAAGGGTTTGTATTCTCACCTTCTTCCTCTTCCTATCAGTCACTTTCCTCTTCAGTGGCCTTTCCTCTCCTTTGATTTATTTATAATGTTGAAAGTCTAGCCAAAACTGCTTCTTGAGACTCTTTCATCATCCTTATCTCTCTAGCAATGACTGCACTACCTTTAGGACGCATCTTGTCCTTCAATTTGCAACTTTCTCTTCTTCAAACTTCAACCTCTTTCCTTGAAAATATCAAAACCTATGCTCTGATACCAATTTGATGTAGATTAGGGGTGGAGATCTCCTACCAATTACAATTCAATCCAACTTGACTAATTTTTTCACCTTGAAGACCCTAACTTGGTGTTTTCACTCAATTTTCCTAATTTTGCTTGCAACACATCAAACAATGAAATTTTGGCATATCTTTTAGAGAAGGCCTCAAACCCATTCAGGATACCCTTTATGCTCTTCTTCAACATTTCATATTTGTTCCTAGGGTTGTTTCAAAACATCACCTCCAAATTTGGATTGCTATGTTGTCCTTAAGCCTAATTAGGCCTCTTTTACAAGAAAGTATATAGTAAAGTCTCTCCCAACCACAAATCTTCATTCCACAATACTAAACAGGTCATATGGGGTGTGCAACAATAGATTTTACCCACTGAAACATCTACCAATTCACCAAATGTCAAAACCCTATCTCTACCTATCTATTCTAGTATAATACATTAAGATATTAGGCTAGGGCTTGCACAAAAAGGGCCCTAACTCCATCCCGTGCAACTACAATCCTACTAAACATGAAAAAAACTATCTAGTGTCAGTCCACTTATTTTTAGCAATTTCCACTGGTGGAATGGTGATTTATTACATTTTCTTGCTCAAACCCTCTTGCCTTAGGGTTTTCAGACCACTTCTAGTAAATTACTTATAAAAACCTTCAAATTTATGAAATAAACTAAAACCAACACCAAAAAAATGCTAGTTCATTCCTCCATCAAATTCAATGAAATTTATATCATTATCTCACAGTATAGAAACATACAGAATGTTGTAGCAGCATATTTACTAGAAAACACATAAAATTGAAGTTATTTTATTGCTTGTGCACAAAATTATCCAAAACCTTGCCTCTAAGTTTGTGAGGCATATTTAAACTTCACCCAACCAAAAACAATGGTCCATAACCAAATTTTTAATGTATGACTGGTCATCTTCCTAAAATGACAATTTTGCAAAGTTGAAAGCAACTTTTGACAACATTTACAAAACATGACCAGAACTTGACAACCTATCTAATATATACCAACCCCACATGAATTATAACATTTAAAATGGTTTATTATAACCTTATTACATCACATTTAGACTCAACAACACAAAAACTTAACCTTAGACCAAAATTGCACAACTTGACTAGGTGCCCCTGCACCACCTAGCCTTGAAAGTTAGAATATGGTCTAGGAAGTGTATTGGTTTTGAGACCCATAAAAATGGTTTTCTTGTTGAGGAATAAAAATTTTGATGCAAGTTGGTAGGCTTCCAACTCAGTAAGACATTAATGGGTTGAACAAATTGAAGACTTTATTGGTGGTTCAATGCAAAAAATATGTTGTGCCTTGGAGGTTTTCTTACTTTAGGGATTTCCTAAATTAATGAGGTGGTGAGTCTAATATTTTAAGACAAAAAAAAAATTATTGTTCATGTTTCCATGAATAAAAATCAAGTTTGGTACAAATATATATAAGGTGCATGGTTATCCTTCCACAATTTGAAGCATGGTTTATTTCATGGTAAAGGAATAATTTTTTGTAATCTTCTCTTTCTTACCCTGCACAAATATTTTGTAATCAACAATGACCGATTGGAATAGACTAATTTATATCCCTACAAGTGCCTCATCATATGTATCATATTATTTGAACCCTAGATGTTATGATAGATTACATATTCAAGAATGTTATGAGGATGGATATGCATGTTTTTCATACAACCCAAAACAAGATAAAATTTCACATTCAAACATGCAGGAAGCTATATAAAAGAAAAAGAAAGAAATTAAGGATCTTTTTAGGTTTTAGGAGTGTGAAAAATAATCAAGGTATTGTATTCCAATGTCCACCTATCCATTATAAATAAATAGTTTTCTCCATCAACCAAAATCCCAATAGATCCTATTTATAAATAAATTGAGTTTTCTTGAGTCAACTATGAGAGGAAACAATGAAATATGGGATCTATAGATTGATTCCTAGGTTTGATGGGTATGACATTCATTAGGGGATGAACATGCTGAATTATTTTCAATTTCATGAAAAAATTTCAAGTTCATGATGAAGACATTTGGATGAGATGTTTTGTTAGGTCGCTATAAGGAAATGCAAATATTTAGTATGATAGTTTATGAGAATGTTCTTTTTCTTTCTAGGATCACCTTGTTGTATTCAAAAATTTTGCATTGCATCTTGACCCTACTATCCTTGTCTAACAATTAGAAAACTTCAAGTGGTAAGAGGAAGAGTAGCATGGAGTTCAATCAAAGGTTTGTAGTTTTCCTTTCCAAGATTCCAAAATATTTTAGACCTAACACACCTACTTTTATTGATATTTTCCTTGGATCCTGTGACTTTTCTCAAGGTTATGGTTCAATATGGGAATAATTTAATTTGGTAAATATGTAGTAGTAATAAATTCCTTGATTTCATTAATGTCTTGAGGATAGATATGATTGCAAAATTATTATCATCAAACATGGAAATTGTTGGTTATAGATAGGCTATTGTGGATAGTAATGGTATAGATATTATATCATATTTGAGCATAATATCAAGTGATTATTATGTTTGTAGGTGAGTAGAGGAAGGTGTTAGTGCATAATATGACAACAATACAAATTAAGATGACAATTTTTGCACCTACCTTCAAGCTAGATTAGTCATCAATATATGATAATAAGGAAGAGATAAATGAATATATTTGATTTGAGAGTGAATTTATTGACCTTCATGTTTATTATAATAAAGTGTCGATGATGAAGGTGTGAATGCAAGTAAAAAATTAGATGAATTAGCTCATGGGGCTTATTATATAGAGCATGCATATTTTGGTGGTGTGAGTGGTGAACAATAAATAGTTTTCTTGTTTGATCTATTGCTTTCCTTTGCCCTGTTTTGTGATTTTGATGCTACTTATTAAAGGGAAAATGTGTCTCAACCTTGCAATTATATAAGGTTTATGGTTGATAATATTTATTTAATATATCTATGCTAGTTATGCTAAGAGGTGTAACCTATAGTGGTAGCATGGGGTGGAGCAAAATATGAAAGTGTTAACAAAAATAATTTAAAATATATTAAATTTTTGACATACATTAAACTAATGATATATTGTAAATCTTGATCATTCATCATTAAGTCTTAGATATGATGGTAGATTTTTTTTTTCCTTATCTTTCCCTAAAAGGAATCCTATTTTATGAGGGTGTTGTATTGTGGCTATGTATTGTGATGTAATCTAAGAGTTTGATAGTGGTTGTGTTGCCTCTAGATCTCTAGTTGGTGATACTCCTATGAGAAGCTTGCTCTGAAAGAATATTATAATTTTTGGTTTCTACATAATATATTGGGTGGATTTTGGAATGTGGAGTTTTTCTCCTAAAAAGGTTTTTCCCATGTAAATCACTATGTTGTGGTATACATGATATTTATGTTTATTTATTTTTAATTTTTTGTAACTATTGAAAAGATCTGTAAAATTTTGCATTATTCTCCTCTCAAGATTACTATAGGAAGTTGTTTTGCTACCTTAGCTTTTACAAGTCGTATCAAAGTTTGATCACCTTTGGCTTAAGTTGTGGGTTGTTGGATTTTTTGAACTAATCCAAATCTGAGTGGGAGCTTGTCCAAAAGTTAATTTGTGATCTTATTGTAAGAATTTTTAGATGGAAATTTCATTGGGAAAATAGAGGTGGATAAATTTTTTGGAAATAATTTTGAGATGTGGAAGTTGAAGATGGAGGATTCGGTTGATAGATCGAGATCTATGGGATGTCGTTGATGAGAATGTTTCAAGACTTGCAGATCCTACTTTGGCTACTCAATATAATGGTATGGATTTTAAATCCAAGGTTCTAATTAGATTGTGCTTGGAAAGTTCTATTTTAATCAATGTCCATGAGGAGACCTTGGTACAAAAATTACGAAAGAAACACAGTGATATTTTTCAAGCCAAATCTTTAGCGAACAATATTTTCTTTTGGGAGAAATCTTATTCCTTGAGAATGAAATAGGGTGGATGAATTACAGACCACTTAGAAGCATTCAATATGTTGGTGGCCCAATTGGCATCAGTTGGTGTCAAAATGGATGAGCAGGGGAAATTTTAGGTCTTGCTTTTTTCTTTGCCTGATTCATGGGATTCTCTTGTTATGGATATTGGGAGTATTTTTGTTATCTTGAAGATTGGAGATGTCATGGATTCTTTGCTTTTTGAAGAGATGAGGAGGAAGGTATCCATCAATGCCAAGGAGGCCCTAATTTTTTTTGGAATACTTAAGGAAAAATGCAAGAAGAATGAGAAGCATGATAAATCCAAGTCCAAGGAGAGATCCAAATCTCCTGGAAAGTCCAAAGTTATTTGTTCAAACTATGGTAAGCTTGGACATATTCATAAGGACTACAGATAAGAAAAGAAGAAGAAAAAGAGGAGATTTAATTCTAATTCTAAGTTTGAGAAGGAAGATGGTGATGCATTCATTTTATCTTTGGAAACTCATGCAGGTAATGATGGATGGTTAATTGACTCAGGTGCATCTTTCCATATGACCTCTAATAGAGAATGGAATTTTGAATATGAAGAATTTGATGGAGGTAAGGTGTACTTGGGTCATGATTCTTGTTTAAATATTGTTAGTCATGGAAAATTTAGAACCAAGTTTCTTGATGGTGAATAAAAAGGATTATTGGTGTGTTGCATATCCCTAGATTAGCATGAAATTTATATGTGAGCAAAATAATAGATGCAGGTGTAGAGGTAGTATTTTTTGATGCAGAATGCAAGATGGTTAGAGGTGCTATGGTGATTGCTAGAGGTGTTGGATATGGCACATTATATAAGCTTGATTTTGTGCACTATTGAGTGCAATAGTAATTCTATGAAAATAAATTATGTGACTACTTCATTGGAAGATGTGAGGGTTTCATCTTCAGAAGATGGTCATGAATTTTGGGTACCCAAGGGTGCTTTTTCTTTTGAATCAAAGTTACCTATAGATAAAACTGTTATGGAATCAAATACTTATCCACATTGGAGAAAAGGATCTAAGGACCTTGAAAATTTAAAAAAACTATGTTGAAGGTTTGTTTGATTGTAATATTTAATTTGATTATGTTGAGTGGTGTTATTCTAGAATAAATATTTTGGGCTGAAGTTGTTGTCATTGCTTGTTACCTAATTAATAGATCTCCTACATCAAATCTTGTTGATAAGATTCCTGCATAGGCATGGTTGGGTCACAAGCCTTCATTAAGACATCTTAGAGTTTTTAGTTGTGAGGAATATGCACATGTGCCAAAGGAGATGCAAACATAGTTGGAGATAAGGTTGTGAAATGTATCTTCATCGAATATAGTTATGGTGTGAAAGGATACAAGCTTTGGGATCATGTTGCACAAAAGATAATATATAGTAGAAGTGTATTTTTTAGAGAAAATAAGACTTTTCTTGTTACATTGCAGCAAGAACAAAGTAAATAGGAAGATGTGATTCAACTTCCTTCTACACCTGAGAAAGTTGAATTGAGGCTCCTAGATAGACAAGAAGTTGAGGAGAGCTCATCCAACTTTGAATCTTTAGAAGAGGTGGAAGAACCTCCAACTCAGCTCTTTTGTAGGTCTACAAGGCATAAAAAACCACCTGAAGGTTATTCACCTGATGATTGAAGATGTATTTTTTCTTTTAATACTAACATGGATGAACCCAGATCTATAGAAGAGGCATTAGGTACGAATGATGCAAAATCACTAGAAGATTTCTATGAACGAAGAAATGGAAGCTTTGAAAAAGAAGGATGCATGGGATGTTTTACCATTACGTAAAGGACAAAAACTTGTTGGTTGCACAAATGGGTGTTCAAGAAAAATATTGGTTATGATGGAGGTATTAAGAAGTACAAAGCAAGGCTGGTTGCAAAAGGGTACTCTCAAGTTGAGGGTTTTGATTATGGTGAGATATTTTCTCATGTTGCAAAAATGACATTCATTAGATTTTTTCTTTCTATTTTTGTTGCTTATGATTTAGAGGTTGAGAAAATGGATGCGAAAACTAATTTCCTTCATGGTGACTTGGAGGAGGATATTTATATGACATAGCTAGAGCACTACATGGTGAAAGGTAAAAGTTAATTGGTTTGCAAATTGAAGAAATCTTTGTAAGGCCTAAAACAAATTCCTAGGATGTGGTACCAAAAATGTGATACATATGTGTTGACTTTGGGGTTTGAGTGTTCTAAATCAAATCATTGTGTTTGTTATAAAACTAATGTGATCATTTCATGTTTATTGCATTATATGTTGATGATATGTTATTTATTGGCAAAGGGAAAGGTGTGATTTCATAATTGAAGTCTCAAATTGTAGGTAAATTTGAAATGAAAGATCTTGGTGGAACTAGACACATTATTGTGATGGAAATTAGAAGAGATAGAGTGAACATAAAGCTATGGCTTGGTCAAATTAAGTATGTCAATTCAATTTTTTAGAGGTTTAACATGTAAGATTGTAAACCATTTTATGTTTTTTTTTCAGCCAGGGAATAAAGTTATCTATTTTAGATTGTCCAACATCCCCATCAGAGATGGAGGAGATGGGTAGAGTGTCTTACCAAAGTGTAGTTGGAAGTTTGGTGTATTATATGGTTTGTACTAGACTAGACATTTCCCAAGTAGTGGGAATTCTTTCTAGATATATGTATAATCTTGGTAGAGTTCATTGGGATGTACTTAAAAGAGTCTTTAGATATTTGTGTAGTACCTCAAAGTATTCCTTGTGTTATCATAGTAATTTGATTGAAGACAGTATTTCCCTTGATATTCATGGTTATGTTGATTCAAACTAGGCAAGTGATGTTGATAGTAGATGATCCACCAGTGCTTATGTGTTTACTTTATTTGGTGGTGCGATTAGTTGGATGAGTAAGAGACAGGTTATGGTTGCTTCGTCCACTACTGAAGTTGGGTATATGGCAGATGCTCATTCTTGCAAGGAAGCAATTTGGATTAAGATTGTGTTCAAATATTGGAATAAAAAAAGGTGTAGTGACAATTTATTGTGGTAGTCATAGTGTGATATGTTTAGCTAAGAACCAAAAATTTCATGACATGACCAAGCACATTGATGTGCAGTATCATTTTATTAGATATATGGTCGAAGATGGTTGGGTGAAGCTAGTTAAGGTAGATAATTTCATGAATGTTGATGATTCTTTAACTAAGCATGTGATCATAGATAAGTTCAGCTAGTGTTCAAATTCTATGGGCCTTTCAACCACTAGTAATTAAGAGATGATGTTTGTACTCCCTCTTGTTGCTCTTGCAAGGTGTTCGACAAGTGGGATATTTGTTGGGAAAATGTATCTCAACCTTGCAATTATATAAGGTTTACTGTTGATAGGATGTATTTAAGATAAATATGTTAAATTTATGTCAAGAGGTGTAACCTACAATGGTAACATGGGGTGGAGCGAAATGTGAGTGTGTTAACAAAAATAATTTAAAATATATTAAATTGTTGATATACATTAAATTAATGATATATCATAAATCTGGACTGTTCATCATTAGGTCTCATATCTGACGATAAATGTTTTGTTGGCTTGTCTTTCCCTAGAAGGAGACCCTATTTTATGAGGGTGTTGTATTACGACTACATATTGTGATGTATTCTAAGAGTCTGATAGTGATCATGTTGCCTTTGGATCTCTAGTTGGTGATACTCCTATGAGAAGCTTTGTAATCATATTGTAATATTCATGATTTCTGAATAATATATTGGACAGCTTTTGGAGTGTGGGGGTTTTCTCCCGAAAGTGTTTTCCCCACATAAATCACTATGTTGTGGTATGCATGATATTTATGTTTATTTTTATTTATGTTTTTGCAACTGTTGAAAAGATTTGTAAAGTGTTGCGTTATTATCCTCTCAAGATTAGTGTAGGAAGTTGGTCCACTACCTTAGCTTCCTTACACTAATTATCATTATGTGCATGAGGATAGCATATGAACAACTATACATGAAGATGAAATTGTAAAAAATAATATTAATTGCAGTTGTTGATTTTCAATATGAGGAGTTTGTAGTTGAAGAATGTGAAGATGGTGATCATATTGAAGTGTATGAGAACCTATATGTTTGGTGCAAGAGATGTTTTCTTCCTCATGAACATTCCACTTCAAAATAGTCATCAAATATTGTTATTGGTGTAATGAATGTGGAAGGTGGATTGTGCCATAGGTCTGATTTTTATTGCATCAAATGTATCACAGTAAATTTTGACATAGAATTTAAAGAGTGATAATTTGAAGAGTACAATTATTCACATGAGGTGTCTCATAATGGTGTTTTTTTATAATGAAATGTGCATCAATACATATGAGAGTGATGTATGTCGGTTGCATGTTATCCCTAAGATAAGAAAAGTTGAATATGAATTTTTTCTTTATTATGAAGATGCAAATTTTGATGTGGTGGATGATGGTAGGCCTAAGTTTGAGTATTTCACTTGGTTCTAGAATAACAATTGTGAGGATGTTGAGTAGTAACAAATTTTTTAGGTTGATGATCAACTGGATGCTAAAAAAAATGTGTCAAAGCTTCAAATTTTGTAATTTGAGTTGTTAGAGGATGAGCTTATTTGTGTATTTTAACAAGATAGTGAGGCATGTGTTTCATTGAAATGTGAGTTAGAAGCATTTTTTTTCTTGAATTTATCCAAGGAGGTTAATGGGTATAAAAATATTTTTTATCTGTTGGGGCTAACCCAGTCCTTCAAGTTGTGTCTTTGAATACTATAGTTTTAAATGTTACATTATAAACTAAGTTGGAAGCATACTATTTGTGGTTTCCATGCAATCAAAGAATTGATTGTGAAGCTATTCTTCACCCTTTTAGAGGTAATCACAAGTTTGTACATGTGAGAAAAGGGCCAATTTTTTTGTAGTTGAGTGAAGAAAGTAGCATTAGATTGATAGAAACTATCTCCTTCAACTTAACTATGTTTAACAAAGGTAGAAAAGTACATCCATTTTCTCATGGCCATGTGCCATTGGTCATCGTATAGGATTTTTCCTACAATAAATTATGTGGGTTTCACTTCCAACCATATGTTACAAATTTTTGTGTTGTCTTGTTATTGGTTGTAGGTGAATCTCCTATAAATTGTTTATGTTTTGTTATTAAGCCTTGTATATATGGTATTTGTGTTTGTGTTGCATCATTTTATAAGAAATTTTATGTTAGCGTAATCACATGTCTTTTTTGTCATGATGAAGTGTTTTTGTGCTTTATTTTGTATGATATTTTAATTGTATATTGTGGTTTGCAACTAGATATTTTTTGGATTATCATAGTGCTTGCAAGAGGCACTAATCCCCAACTAGAGCCATTGTTAGGGATTTGTTAAAAAAATGTAAAATATTTCATGTTTGGGTCAAAAAATTTCTTTGTTCCTTTGTTCACCTCCAGTATGTTCTTTTAAAATATTTGTTAATAAGTTCCTATTGTTGCATGTTTACAAGTTAGTTTAGGGTAGATTCTTTTTTTTTGGGATTGGTGGGTTGATTTTTTAACTCCACTCAAATTCCCAATGTGGCCTTTTATTTTTCTATCAAATTTTTCTCCTTGTTTGTAACTCTTGCTTGCTAACCAAAATACTAATGGATTTTCATTTTATGTTTGCCTGTCTTTTGGGGTGGCTTGTGAACCATCCCCAAGTGTCAACATATAAAGGGGAGTCGATATGTAATTCCATGTAGTGCCCCTCCGTTGTGACCTTTCCAGATTTTGTGTAAGTGTTTAATTGCGTTATTGTTGTTTTGTGTGTGATTAGTGTTAACATAATTTTTGATGGAATTTGTACTCAATTAATTAAAATAGCATTGAGTAAATAAAACTAGAAATTAAGATGAAAATTAAATAAATTAGTTTTATAAAATAATAAGTAAAGAGTTATTAATAAATAAATAAACTAATTGTTTTGTAAAAGTATTCTTTAATGATATTCAATAATAATTAATAATTCATTAGTTGTTCAAAGATCATTATTATAATAAGGAATTTAAATAGATAGGAAGCTGAAGTGTTTTAATGCAAGGAAAGCAATTGGAAAAGGGAAGGTGAATAGTTTATTGCTAGCTAAATAAATAATAGCTATATTCAGCTTTGTGGGAGGACTATGTCTTTTTCGGGCCTGAAACAAATTGGGGAAAAGAAGGACTTGTCTTTTTAAGAGGATTTCGGATGGCATTAGCACGGGGGGATGATGAAAGGAGGAAGGGTAATTCTGGGTTAAGGGGATTTGGCTTTCAATGCCTCATAGAATGGCATCCTAGAAGAAATCCACGGAGAAGCGTAGCTCACACAAGTAAGAGATTTTAAGATTTTAGTTTAGCATTATCAATAATTCATGAATGGAAAATCTTTACTTTAATCGTTATGAGCTATTATCATACTTCTCTTATGGTGTTGCATTAAGTTAGAGAGTCTTAAGCATATTAAAGACTCCTAAAATTTTATCTCAGATTTCCTTGTGCATGTTACAATCAAGATCCGAGAAAGTTAAATCTTTAATCTAGAATAGGCCGCCCACTGTTGACCTTTATCTAATGGTCTTAGGAAGATCATTTGGGTAATCGTTATGCCCTCTCTTTTAGGCTCGCAATTTCATTAATCCTTATGATTCATTATCTGCACTTCTTGGGAAAGGTCATTGTTAACATTACTTCCTTTTTCCCCACTAATACCCTTTTCATAGAGCTTAATCAATATTTCGTTTATACTACCTTTGTTCCAAGTTGGCAGAGAAATTTCTCTTTTGGGTGTAACATTAATTTATTAAACTCTTACTGCCTCCTCTAAATTTTTTTTAAATCTTCCTTTTAGATAAGCAAGAATAACGATGTCCATGTAACAGTAATTTTGCTTGTATCCATTCCCTTTGTGAAAAATGATTCTAACATTGTCCAAGAGTGTGTCTTTATCCGTTTGATGCATCTCCTGCAACCATTGCATCCCATGATCTAATGTCTTGTCTCTCCTGTCAATTACATTCTCGGAAGTTTCTTAAGCCGTTATTATCCTCCTCACTTTCCTCTGTTACTCCAACAATAGTTAGATTTGGCTCCATCTTATCAGAATTTTCATTAAGTAAGTTTGTTAATAAAAGTTCATAATGGAAACTACATTTAGTATTAGCTGCTTATAACTGAGATTGAATTCATCAAAATAGAAATTATGATTTACGGGTAGGAATAAAAGTGTGAATGATAAAATCTCTAATAACTATTCTTGAAGTTATCAAATCCCAAATTTTATCCACAAGACTGAAGGAAAATGGCTTCTCACGTTTTTGCAACAGTAACCATCTCAAACTTGGAGGAAGCTTGGTTCGTGTGTCTTCTCTGATGCCGTCAATGAACAGATTGTTCAAGTGAAGAAATTCAGGACCAATGAGTAGATTATTTAATTCTCTTGGTCTGCGCAATGTTTCAAGCCTTTGCCAATTACCTCCATTCAGTCGAAGCTAAGAGAAATTGATGTTATTGGATGCAGCGTCTAGTTGAGCTCCTTCACATAGTCTGGTAATCTAAATTTATATAATCTCCCTGATACCATTGGCAACCCATTACAGCTGCAACTTTCATCTTGCAAGGGTGTTGAAACTTAAATAATCTTCTTGACTCTTTTGTAACCTGTCACAGCGAAGCACTTGAACATGGTTGGGTGTATAGATTTGAAATAATCCCTCTGAATTCTTTGTTACTGCCTCAGCCGCATAATAGGTAGTTTAAAAGTTAATGATCTCTTTTATTTTATTGTCGATCTGTCTACTCTTTGCCATCGCAGTCTCTGTATTTAACACCAGATAGAATGCCTCTTCAAGTCCTTAGTCTATATTTAATTCGTTTAATTTTCTTTTGGTTGTTCTTTTTATGGCAATGACTTAGGATTCTTGCTATGCATAATTCTTCTCCAGGTGAAAATAAACATAAGTATGTTCTGTAGATATATATATATATAACTATATGTGATCATAATATAAAACATAGTAATGAATCTGCATTCTTTAATAGCAATTATATATTGAGCTAAATATAGGATTTAGGTTTTTATTAACGACTGACTTCTCCTGTAACTTTTCTGTATTAGTATTCGGTGGAGTTAGAAATAATAAACGCATGAACAATGTTAGGGAATGGAATCTTATGAATAGGTTTAAGGTAAATATTATGCGAAGGGTATATTCATTTATTGCTCTTATGTAATGAATGATTATCTTGCTCTTAGGTAATATTAGTAATATTAGTAGTTAAGGAAATTACATTGAAAGATGTTTAGTTAATGAATTAGAATAGGTTAACTGAAGATATTGATTTCATTTAGGTTAAGGCTATAGAATGATATCCCAGCTAGATTAATAATCTCTTAGTTGTAATAAGAAAGTGAAGTTATATATATATATATATAATTGTTTTACAATAAATAGGCTAGATATTGGTTGAAGTGATATTTAATTAAAGGATTTGTATTTAATAAATAAAGTTACCAATTGTTAATATGAAATCTTTCCGTGTGGATGGTCATTATGTATTAAGGATGATGAAGTATAGAATCCTCATATTTATTAGTTAAGAGGAACTATATGTGCTTTTAGAATATTATTGATTATTGTATCTAATTTAAATGGAAAGGTAGGTTGAAAATATTAACTTGGGATTTCTTTTAATATAGTGGAAATTAAAATATGAAGTATATATTTATGACTTCTCATATGTTCTCTTGTTTGGTGTTCTAATTTTTATAATATTAATTTGGTGATATCTTTTAGTTCCTTTATAATTCTTTTAGTTTATGAATTAAATAAACAATGTCTTAATACCCAACTCCTCGCATCTTATAGAAATTTACTAGTATCAATGCTTCTCTTAATTGTATATTTTAATTAAGTAATTGTTGAGTATCATGTCATGGGTGTTTGTACTGAGCTTTTATGGAATTGTGTATCCTTGGCTAGGGTTAAGTATTATAGTAAACTCTATTTGACTCCATTTTGGTAGGTTTGATAAATTTGCATAAACTTTTCTTGAATTGAGATTTCGTTCTTAATCATTTTACTTGGATTGTAATTGGTCTATTTCTGGCAATTAAGTTTCTAATAAATGAGGTTCTTATATGGATAGTTATTCTGAACTTGAGATTGTAATTGGCTTATTTGTTGAGAAGATTGATTTTATTCTGAATGATAATGTGAATAGATAATTGTTGTTCTTGCCATGTTTTCTGATTTTTATGATGGTGATTTACATACCACTATAAGGGGGTTCTTGTGAGGAGAAAATTGAGGTCTCCCGTGGAATACCTAGTTGGTGGCTTTTGGTTTTATTAAGCGATTTTGTTTAAAGGTTGATTTTCTTTTGCATTTTCCTATTTGAGGTGACACCATTGTTGATTTGTGGATGGGTCTTGATGAATCTTTCCTTTTTATGGCTTTTCTGATTTACTCTCATATTTAATGAAATTTTATCCTTGTGTCAGAATTATTGGAGAAATACTCATGTTGCTTCATTTTACCCTTGTTTGTGGGTTTTCATTCTTTTTGGCTTCCAGAGGCTTGAGTTGATTGTTAGTTGATGTTCTCTCTCTTTATGTTCCCTTGATTTGGCAACTGCTTTGGTTTCTTTATTTTAAAAGGGTTGTACGGGAATTGTTGAGACTTGGATATTGTATTTATAGCGAGATGGGTAATGCCTCGCATGCTTCTCAGTTGTGATCTAATATTCTTATTTTGATGGTACAACCCTTGGTTTTTATGTTGTTGGGTCTCTAGGGAGAGTGGCTCCTCGTGGGGGGCGGCGCTTAAGGGAAAGGAACAGGGATGAGAAAGCCCAGTGAGTTGGTAATCAAGTGAAGACACAATAATTAACTAGGTAGTTTGGGTATGTAAAATTTACAAGATTAAAAAAAAGGATGCCTGGAGTCTTCATTAGTGCTTCCTTGGGACAGCTGTGGAAGGGCTGAGAGGAGGAATATACATGGTTGGCTTAAGTGCGTGAGCCTCGTGCTTTGCTGAGGAGGTCTGACTCGCATGATCACCCTATGGACCCGGCGTAGCCTCCCGGTTAGGAGGAGAGAAACCTGGGGACAGCCATGATAGGACGGTGCCTCCGGTTGGGAGGGAAGAGCCGCGAGGAGCTGGCGGCCCATGTAGGACTATGCGATGACACTCTCCCCCAGTTGCCCATGTGTTTTACTTTATTGTGTTCCTCTGGAAGTAGGTTATGGGAGTTGGTTTAGATTGTTGGCTATATTGATTTAAATTGATTATTGTTTTAATACATCTTTAGTATATTTTGTGGTCTTGTATGATCTCATTTATATTTGATTTACGATCTTGTATTCTTATGGA
Source organism: Sequoia sempervirens (assembly GCA_007258455.2). NCBI lineage: Eukaryota > Viridiplantae > Streptophyta > Pinopsida > Cupressales > Cupressaceae > Sequoia > Sequoia sempervirens. The sequence continues at coordinate 234,612,057 of VDFB02358134.1, forward strand.
ACTGTGTTATGATGTTTAATTGCAATTTGGAATTGTATTTATTAATTCAGTTTGTTTTGGAAGTGTTTCATGATCATTCTTTGGTTACTTGATACTTGTCCTTGCTTTGATTTATGTGATGAAATTTATGATTTTAAGTTATTTTAATGACTCTTGGATGTTGTTGATTATGTCTTTGTAATTCTTGAGTTTTATGATACTTTTGTATGGCGTTGAGTCTTGTGGTTCCCTATTTGGATGTTCTTGGTTGCGGTCTCTTTCTTGTTTAGCTCCTAGCACGGGGGGTGGGTCTTCGGACTCACATGGTCGGGTGGAACGTGCTAAGCACCCCATTGGGTCCCCAGTCGAGGATCGAGAGGTGCGGATTGGAACTGTTGCAGCGACTCCAGAGTTGTATCCGTCATGGAGCCAGTTTTCATCTATTCATTTGTATCATGATTCTTGTTGTATGGTTTCCGTGCATATTGGAAACACTTTTGTATCATTGTACTTCTTGAATATTGTATTGCAATGTAACATTAAACCTTATGTGGCTATTTGCAGTTGATATTCAATGTGTTAAGTTAATTATGTATATGTTGTACTTACTCAGATGGTTGCTTATCAATTATTATCATGTATACATTTGTTAATGTTTACTTTGTTATGAATTATATCTTTGGTTTTATTCTTTATTGTCATTGTGTGGATCTAGGTCTCGTAATGACTCCTCGTGTACCCCAAGGGATGTATGTGTTAGTGAATCTGTTTAAATGAAATTCATTTCATGACTTAATGTGTATTACATGTATGTTATGTTTACTTTTAAAAAAAGAATTATTAACGTAATTATTGTTTATTTGTCCTTTGGGGTTAAGCGGCGTTACATTCAAGAAAAATCCTAGTTATTTTTAAGATGTGTCATGGTTTGCAAATTTTGTCGGTGTGTCAATAAACAAGGGGGGGGATTCACCACAGTGAAGGTTTGGGGTGGTTTTCTAACCACCTATTGTTCTAATGTTGCAATGATTTTCTAACCACTCAAGAATAAAATGTATGGAGTGTTTTATATGTGGGATGTGTTTTGTTTGTCAAGATTTTTCCCTAGTTCTAGAACCTTTTCTAATTTCCAAGATATAAAGAATATGATAAATGTTAACCATTTGGGATGATTTGTGAACCTCCCCTAAATAATAACACGCAAAGGAAAGAGCTTGTTAGTGGATGGAGGGAGAATTATGGTATTTCTCATACCTTGGGAAAAAAATTGACTTCATCAAAGTGCCAAAAAATACTACTCCTAATGTTTGTCAAAGATTTATTATGGTTTGTGAAGTGATTTAAGTTCCTAATGAGCATCCAAGTGCTGAAAATTTTATAAAAGTGGAAGGTTGGTGTGTTTTTCAAATTTTTGTATGGTTTTGAAACTTTTCCAAATGTTGAAGAGGTTATGAATCTCTTGAAATCACCAATGGATGGTATTGATTTGTGTTGTAAATATTTTGAAAAGTTATAAAATGATTTAGATCATCAAAATTATGGGGAGGGAGTTTTGGGTGCACAATGGTAGAGGTTTGAGGTGGTTTTATAGCCACCTATGGTTCCTAAAGTAAGTTATGTCATCACCATGAAAGTCAACAAAAAATGAAAAGGGGAGGTGTTTGTTTATATTATATGTTGTATGTTTATAATGGTTTTATAACCTTCTCTAAGTGTTGGCATGGTTACATTTTCTTGCAAATGTTTAAAAAATAAGAAAGAGGGGAAATCATGAACATGTGAGGGCTTAGCAAATGAAATATAATGTTGTTATTAGTTTGAGATGGTTATATAACTACCTCCCAAGGCCCACATATTTTCAAATGCACCTATATTATTGATAGGTTAAGGGGGTAGTTTTCAAACAATTTCAAAAGTAAAATTTATAAAAAGGAAGATTGAGTATAATGCAAAGGTCATTTTAAACATAGTGTTAAGTGAAAAATGTAATGTTGTTATTAATACTCACTCGTCTACTCGTCGTTAATGTAGGGGAGCTCTCCCAACTACCCTACATACCTTCTTTCGATTTCCTCTCTTATAGGCATTTATTTGGGTAGGAATACATTTATGCCATTGATTTTTAGTATGCTATATAGTGCAATGATCAAGGTTGGATGCCTTGCAGCTATTAAAACAGGATTTTGTTCATTTTGGGGAAGTTGATTCTTTTGGTGGCAGTTTGATATTTTGTAGGTGTAGTGATTTTTAAGGTAACTTCAATCATTGAATGTCGAGTTATAGAAGGGTGAATTTGTGAAACAATTGAAGGATGAATTGTATTATATTTCATGTAGAGAATGTCTCTAGAGTTGTGTGTACACCTTCAAGGGAATATTTACTTCATGTTAAGGTTCTCTCTTGTCATATTTTCTAACATGAATGTATCAAGTATTTGATAATGTGGAAACATTTTAAAACTATTACAATCTTTGTGATAATAATTTTTTTCATATGTATTTATCTAATTCATTTATGGATTACTAAGTATGATTTGTGTATAATTCCTATAATGTGGTGACTATATGTCTAGATCGGTTCTTCAATGTTTTCATTCATTATTTTTGTTTCTTTTTTTTTGGTGAGTTTATAGCCTAATTGTATAGCCACCAATATTGGACCCATTTAATTAATTTCACACATTCAAAACAAATCATGATGATTATTCAATTGTTTGGGAATAAAATTAGTGTTTTGATTCATGATCTTGTATTTTAACAAAGGAATTAATCTTAAGGAAGCCTTGAATGAACTTATCTCATATGGGTTATTTTTGCACATTTGAATCAGCTATATAGCAATTGTTGTAGCTAGTCTTTATTAACCTAGTGATAGTATTTGGGTTCAAGAATGTAATTGGGTTTAGTTGTAGTTATTTTTGGTTATTTAGGTGTACCTCTTGTATTGTTGAACTTCAACCTTCCATTTTCTATGGATGAATGGGTTCTTACTTTCATGATGTCACCCTATCCTTGAATGTGAACATATGTTCTAGGAAGAGTAGTGCTTTTGGGACCCTACACCTTCATCTATGAGTTTGTTGGTAGCACCACTATCAATCAAGATAGTGATCCTCTTTCTTGCTAGCACTCCACAAATCCTGAATGGGTCGTACTTTTGAGTTTTGAATAAGGTTGTGATATTTCCTCCACTTTTGTGACCTTCCTAATCTTCTTTATATTCTTCATTCATTTTTTTTATTCAACTTCTTACTCATCAAAGATAACTTCAATTTAAGGGACTTGGCCCTTGCCAAGGCATCTATGGCCTCACTCCCAAGGTTCTTTTCAATTGAAACAATTTTTTTCTTTATAAATCATTCCAACTATATCCATCCTTATTTAATGGTGGTGGAATATTTTATTTACTTGGTTCTCCTTTTTGGAACTTGTTCTTGTTTATGCATGAAGCATTGGAGTAAAAATTTATTTTGAGGCAAGGAAGACCTTTACAAGATAGAGGGATGCTTGCCCGTCGTGCAAACCAGAGAACACACACACATAGCAAATAATTTATTTTTTTAAACAATACAATTAAACATGCAAGAAACATTAACCATAATCACATAACACATTACATTGCACTATTACGCTTTGCTCTCTGGGGCACGCGAGGTTACTTCACAAACAACTAACAACGAAAGCAAAAGATAACAACATAACTATTAATATTATAAACCATGAATAAGAATACATCTATAACCAAGAGTGAGAATATTAATACATCACATAATACAATCATAATGAATCTCTTTTAACAAATTACAATTGATCCTAACTATTACATCATTTTAATATTACATTACAAGCTCTTGATTAATAATTACATCAAATTTCCCAAACGTGTGGGATAATATAAATACAATGAAATCTGAATTACAAAGGAACACTGGTGCAACACCAACTGCAGAAATGCTGAGAAGATAGACTACAGATGGGGAACCCAACGGGTGAGGAGCACGTACCGCCCAACCATGTGAATTATAAATAACTCACCCCCCGTGCTCAGAGGTGACAAGGAAGAGAACCCGACCATGAATGTCAAACTGACTCCAAGAACAACATAGTACAAATACAAACTCAAGGTATACAATAAAATAACCATCAACGTTCACGAATCAAACATAACAAGATAAAGCTATGAAACTCACCACAATTAAGTAAAGAATTACCAATTAAACAAGTAACTAAATAACAACCATAAATCAAATTCACAAGAATCAGATACAACATAAAGTTTGCTATTCCAGATGCAACCAAAAACCAAGTACAAGGGTGTCTAGTGGAGAATGTCATCGCATAGCTCTCATGGGATCTACTGGCCCTTCCTCCAACTGAGGCACCGACCCCCACGAAAAGCCACTCTCCCTAAAACCCCTAATATAAAACAAATCTAGGCAAGGGTTGAACTAAAACAAATAAAGCATAACACTCAAAACGGGAAAATGCGAGGCATTAACTCTCTCGCGACAACACATAACCAAAGGTCTTAATAAAACCGTTCAACCCTTCCAAGCATTAAACCAATAAGTTTTCAATCCAAAGGTATAACTAAAATGAAGACAACATTCAAAGTTAAACATGCCTCTGGATCAAGGGTTGCAAAACAATAGGGTTCCCACATCGAGAGAAAAGTCAACGATTATAAAATTAAAAAAATGAACAATTCATAAGATCTCCCGACTCGACACTATTTCAAGCTCTTACACATGGTTTTCTCTACACCCAAAATAGACAACAAGTTTTATTGCATTAATAATTTTAATTTGAAATCAAAAATTCCATATCACTTTTACCACCGTATTTAATTTATTTCATTAAACAAACCATTATTATTCAATGTTTATAATTTTCACTATTATAACCAAATCAATATATTCTAACATTTACAATTTATCTAATATATATACAAATAAAATCTATATAATTAAATATTTACTTTATTATATTTCATCAACATTAGACCAATAATCCATCTAGTTAATATCAAATATACAATGGTTAATACTTTGCTTGAACTGAAAATATACAATAAATATCTCATATATACGTATATTTATATATATGTATATAATCATAAAATACTTGCATATTTTTATACTTTTCTGACCGAACTATACA
>VDFB02358134.1:234617294-234658874 GCA_007258455.2 Sequoia sempervirens
GCTCTATTATGGTTTAGGACTTGTTGGAACTTAGTGGATTTGATTAATGGTTTGCGTAGCTTTAAGTTCTCTAGTAAAAAAGTTATGTTTTTGATTAACAATGGATGGTCTATGGTTATGATATTTGGCCTGCGAGCCACCCTGGATGCTATTTTCTGATGCTGGTTGGTGGTGTTGTTTCCCACCTTGTTTTTCCTTTTTGTTCATTCTAGCTGTAACCATGGGATCAGGGCCCTTCCCCTGCTTATCTAACAAAAAAAAAATATTTTGATCTAATGCTATCTTGTAGAGATGCCTTAAAATGGAGATGCAAATTTTCATCTCCAAATTTGGTGATGGAAATTCAAGAGGGTTTTCATCCTCTAAGATTTTAAATAGTCAAGGGGTTTTATCCTTGATTGTGAAATTCAACATTGAACCTCAAATGTTCCAAGTTTTGAAATTCAACATTGGTTGTGGTTCTTTGGTTTTGGATGCCTTTTTTTACCCTTGGTTGTCTGTGCTTTCATGGTCTTTATGTTAAGACAACTTTCTGGTTGAGGGTTCCAGATCCATTCAAAATTTGTTTGTAAAGGGTTTCGGGTCCCTTCAAAACCCGCTTTTTCCTTAATAAAAAACATTGAACCTCAAATGTTGAATTGTGAACCGAAGACAAGATAATGCACAATGAATTAAAGCTCTTTAATTCAATACTATTAAGTATTTAAAAATATTTTTTAGTTAAATATAATGATATTATTAAGTTTCCCTTAAATATAATATTATCGAGCCCAATTTAAAATATTATTATTAACCATTTCATTTGTTTTTATCTTTTAGCCAATAGAAAATGAGGAAAGGCTAGAGGTCTTCTCCATAAGTTAATTATAAAAAGGGTACATGAAAAATTACAATTATAGCTAGTAGATTTTGACAGGTGAAGATGAGATATGAGCTTATGTAGTTGTCCCTTCTACTTCTTTCGGGAAATCAAACTTTTAAAGTTTGTAAGAAACCTAACTAAATGCTCAAATAATAACACAAATTTCCTCTCTCTCTCTCCACACACACCCACATCCACACACACACATATTCTTCTAACAACATATTCAAATGGAAAGCTACCAATTTGATACAATTTATTTTATATGCCCAACATTCAATTTTACACACTATTGATGATCTTATTGACACTCTAGAACTCAAATTGCTCCTTTAGGGTTTTTCATTCTCAAAACAATCTAATTATCATTCTTGAAGGTTGTCTCCAACCACCATTTCTATTGTAAGTAGTGTCACATTTATGAGAATGAAATTGATTATTGTTTTTAATTTTTGGGACATGTTTTCTATTGTCCTTGCAACACTTCTTATATTCCATACTCTCTTTTCTATGTGTTTCTTCGTCAAGCAATCTAGACCTCAATTAATGACAGTTAAGTGACATTTTTATTCCTTAATCAATGGGAACTAACTAACAAATACATCCCTCTTATTTCTTTATTTAATTGACCCCAATTGACTCATTTTCCTTATTTCATTATTTAACCGACCTTGATTGACTCATCTACCTTATTTCATTATTTAACTAACCTTGATTGACTCATCTGCCTTATTTCATTATTTAATCGACCTTGATTGACTCATCTACCTTATTTCATTATTTATCTGACCTTGATTGACTCATATGCCTTATTTCTTTAATTGACCCTGACTAGTCCCATGTTGCCAATCCACTTACTCAACACTATTCTTGCATTGCTAGTCCTAGGAAGTGAACCCCTCATACCATGAATGTCAAAAAGGGGACATTACAAGTCCTCCCTCTATGAAGTTGCTTGTTCTCAAACAAAACAAAGTTAGATGATCTAAAATGTTAATTGACTCCCTTTGACGACAAAAAATCTATTGGTAATATCTCACTCCCTCCACACTCTATGCCTTCGTCAACAATTCACGCATCTCTCATCATCAGAGTACACATCAATTAGATGCACTTGTTCCTTTTCTCAAGAAACTATTTGTTGAGTCCCAAGAATCCTTAAAGTTGAAACATAATTGCTTCCATCTCATCTCATTGTAGGTCATGTCAGTTGGATGTTGACTCCAAAAGGTGTGTCCCATCTTGCGGTGACATGTAGGTCAAGTAAGTGCAACCTACAACATCTATCAAAAAGGTTTGTGCAGAGTCCTTTAATTATGCTAATGTGCTCCTATGCTCACACCTTCACACCTCTAGGGGTAGACTCTTGGAAGGATCTACTAGGTGTAGTGGTTTTCAATGTTAATGATTTAGAGGAAGGGGAGATGATGTACTTAAATGGTTCTAATGTCAAGGTCCTTTTGATGGCTACTTGAATTGAATCTAGTTCAAGGGATTTAACTTAGTCTCTAAGGGGCTCTTTCAACCCTTCCATGAAGGGAAAGTCACACACCTTTGACAAATTAGGTAATATCATAGCTAACCTCTAAAAATCAATCACATGCATTCACTATGCCCTCATGTAGTAGCTATGCCAACTCCCTTAAGTTCTCTCTTGGGTATTGCTTCTCAAATTTGTTGGTGAGCCTCCTACAAAATTCCTTGTAGGTGGTAATAAGGTTGTGCCCTTCAGTGACCAGCCCTTAATACCAACACTTGTGCAACTCCTAGGTGTAGGATTGCAAATTTAATTGCTTCCTTCTTGTACACAGGGTTTAGTGAGAAGTAAGTATTAAATTTTGAATCCAAGCTTGGGCGAAGGCCTTGTTGGATCCATCAAATGAGTGGATAGTAAGCTTCCCCAACCAAATTTACAAATCTTTATGAGGTCTATTTGGAATTAGTTTACTTCTAAACCTAGATCTGATTTTTGGCTTCAATGTATGAAAATTCATAAGGGAGATGTTTGATCAAAATCCAACACTAGTTGCCCTATATTTTGCATGAAAAACATCCAATCCTCCTTTGTTGGTTTTCCATATACTCTTCTTGTTACATAATTTATTTTTTCAAGAACATGACTCTTGGTAGTTTGGTACTAATGAGTGATTTTGGCAAGGTGTTATGGTTTGTTTCTTAAGATGAAGATTCCTCTTGTGTTCCATTAGATGTTTTGGTTTGTTGTTTAAGTTGAAGATTTCCCTTCTACTCCATTAACTAGAGGTGTAGTGGCATGGTTTGGTTCCTTGGTTCCCTTACCTTGCACAATTTGGACAAAGACATCAATGAGTTGTCATTGCCCATCTTCCAAGGAACTCATGACATTGAAAAATTCCTTCTCCTTATCTTCATATGATATATATATTTTTTTGCTCTAAGTTGATATTTGAATTCTTTATCACTAATTGACATGCAATAACTACATTTTTTTTCTTTTTTCTAAACTCCCTTAGGCTGGGCAACCTTTTGTTTTTCTTACTGATACCATTATTAAAACCCCAACTAAATGCAAAAATAACACACAAAAATACTCCAACCACATACATATGCAATGATCATATTTTATTTCCTTTTTAAAACTCCCTTCAGCTGGCTAGATCTTATTTCTAATACCACTATTAAAAGCTCAACTAAATGCACAAATAACACACAAAAATACTCCAACTATATACATATGTAATGGGATCATTAGTGGTGTGTGTATTTAAATGTTGGGTGTGCTTAATAATTTGCATCCAATTGGTAGATCTCCATTTGAATTTTTGTTGTTAGAAGCATAGTAAAAAAAACCAAAATAACATGCAATCACACACATTTAAAATGTACCCACCCTCCAAAATGTTTTGTTCTAATCTAAGTTGCCTAGTTTTTCAATAAAGTGGTCAAAACTTGGGTCAAATTGAAAAAAATCACTTTTTATCAAAAAAATCCATGTTTAACCCACATGCAATTGAAAATCTAGTGGTTTTTTAATTTGGCCATTTGTTTTCTCCTTTAAAGCCTTCAAATTTTTTGTTTTGTTTTGTTTTGTTTTTATAAGTATTTTAGTGTCTTTTTATTTGCCATGTTTTTCCCATCTTAATCATGTGTAATTGAATTTTAATTACACTTGGTTTTTTGTGCATTGTTGTCTAAGTATAATGTGACTATGGTTACAAGAATATAAACATATACACACACCCAACATTCAAATTTGCACACCACTGCTGATACTTTTGACATTCTAGAACTCGAAATGCTTCTAGAGGGTTTCTATCCTCAATATGGTCTAATTGTCACCACTAAAGGTTTTCGTCTCCAAATGCCACAATTGCAGTATACATTGTCACATTCCTAAGAATGAAATTTGATTTTTTGTTTAAATTTTTGATAAGTGCCTTCTCTTATCCTTCCAAAGCTTATTATATTCCATGCTTTCCCTTTTTTCTGCATTCCTTAATCATAGGCAATCCAATCTTCAATCAATTGATAAATCCATCCTTATTATTTCCTTATTTAATTGATCCCATTGAATCATCTACTTTATTTAATAATTTAGTTGACCCTAAGTGATGTCTATTTCATGATTTAATTGACTCTTAACTATTCCTACACTACTAGTCCACTAACTCAATGCTACTCTTACATTGCTAGTCCTAGGGAGTGAACCCCTTGTACCATGGATATAAAAAAGGAAACATCATAAAATCAAGGGGTTTTAAACACCCTATGAGCTAATATTTTTATCAAAGGAGTTGGTGGAGGGGGTATAACACTTTTGTTTGTGTGCCATGCTTTGTAATGTACCAAGCCAAAACAATATTGCAACTTTGCTTTTTAACTTCTACAAACACTTAGTATTTTTCACAATAATATTTGGATTTAATATTCAAATAAAATCTTAAATAAATAAGACATAATTCATGTTTACCATCAATAATATCATCACATTTTCAAACAACAAATGTCATATATAACACATAATAAATTATGATGACAAAACAACTACTAGAAATAATACATATTTTGAGAAGTTAGAGGGGAGGGAACATGGTGAAAATATCAAGGATTAGGGGTTAGCCATACCACTAGACACATACTACAGGTTGAGGTGAGGGACATCTGGGAGGTATGACATGATGGAGAAGCTTGAAACTTTGATAGGAAAAAGGGACTTGAGTGGAGTTGGAGGAAAAGGGAAAAAATATAATAGATGAAAGAAGGAAAGACACAAGTATAGGCCTAATATTACAAACCTAGATTTACTAGAAATGGGAAATGACAACTTTGCCTCACTCAAAATTGCTTCTCTTCAAGAAATTGATGGTTTAAATGTTGCAATATATGTGGGCCTTCCCTCCTTTCATCCTCCATTGAAAAGTATTTCCACCAATTCAGGTACTCCTTGGCACTTCTATTTCTCATCTTCCTCTCCCTTACGTCCATGCCTACTTGAGAAATCAAAACTAGTTTGTTGTCCTCATCAATCAAAGTCAACTCATTCAATGATTTTATATATTTTTGTAGAACCATTTTAAGGTAAGACATGTGAAAAAATTTGTGCATCTTGATTCCCTCCAATAGCTCCAACTCATAATCCACTTTGCCAATCCTTCTAAAAATTATATAAGGCCTATAAAAATATAGTTTGATCTTCTTCAACCCACTTGCCTTCAAGAAATATTGCTTGTATAGATGCAATCTCACAAAAACCATGTATTTGATCTCAAATGTTTTCTCCATCCTATGATGATCCGTATACATATTTTATTGGTTATGAGTCTACTGGAGATTATCTTGAGTGACTTCAAAATTTATTGGCTTTGTTTGATCACATCACTTGCTTTGGTACCTTGCTGTATACTAGAAAAATATCAATGAAACTTTAGGCTTCATACACATACAAGGCCATGAATGGTATTTTCTTAATTTCCATGTGGTAGATGGTGTTGTAATATTGCTCCGCTAAGTAGAGCCATTTGATCCAAGTCTTTTGCTAATCAATAACATAATTTCTCAAGCAACCTTCCACCCATTTATTCACAATCTTGGTATGGCCATTTGTTTGTGGGTGGTAGTTGGTGTTGGGTTTGAGCTTGGTTCCTAGCAAAAGAAAGAGTTCTTTCCAAAAACAACTCATGAGGTGACTATCTCTATCACTCATAATGCTCTTGGGTAGTCCATGGAGTTTCATCACTTCCTTGAAGAATATATTGAAACCACTTGTGGCACCTTAAAATATAAAGAGATAACAAATAAATATGCATAATTTTTTACTTTCTACAACATATATACAATCCTTACCTTAAAATTTAGGAAGTATTATGATGAAATCCATCAAATCTTTTTCATATTTGTACTCTAGGATGAGTAAGGGATACAAAAGAATTGTGCAGAATGTTTGTTCCATTTGTTTTTTTAACAAATGACACATTCTTTGATATGATTCAAGACATCATCCTTGAGTCATTTATGTTCCATTTTGTTCTATTGTTCCATCATTTCCTTATCATAGATGGAGAACCACTTTTCTACCTCTATGAGTTTTTGACTCAAAAGCAATCATGTGCTTGCATTGCATGAGCATAACTCTAATTAATTCTCCTGATGCATCACATTCGAGTGAAAGGGAGGGTCAAATTTATAATTAATAACACAAGACATTACCTCTTTTAGTATGTCAAATGCATATTGTGCACCCTTAGTCCATAAAAAAGCTCCCTTATTTGTTAGGTTAATTATGGGCATGAGTAGTTGGGGGAAACCCTTAACAAACCACCTATAGTAGATACAATGGTCAAATAATCTTCACCATTTTCAAGGTTCTTAGGGGAGGCCAGTCCCAAATTTCCTTGATATTCTCCATGTCCACTTGCACTCCCTTTGTGCTAATGATGTAACCTAGATATAAGATCTCCATCATAACAAACTCACACTTTGAATCCCTGGTAAACTATGTTCGTGCTTCCAAAATTTCCACCACTTCATCAATGTGATATAGGTGCTCCTACCATGCCTTGGTATAGATCAAAATGTTATCAAAGAAGACAAGGATGAACATTTTGAGGCACTTGCAAAAAATCTAATTCATGAATGACTGAAATTTTTATTAAGCATTTGTCAAACTAAATGATATGACCAAAAAATCATAGTGCCTATAGTGATATTGAAAGCCATCTTGTCAAACTTTGATATGATAGTAGCCTCACTTGAGATAATTTTGAGAAAAAAAACTTTGTGAAGCTCATCTATCAATTCATTGATCTTGGGAATGGGGTATCAATTCTTGATAGTTTTCTTCTTTGGTGCCTTGTAGTCCATGCACATCCACATTGTGCCATCTTTCTTCTTCACCAAAACTATAGAGGAAGAAAATGGAATTAAGCTAGGTTTGATATGCCCCATTTCTAGTATTTCCTTAATTACCTTTTTTCATTTCCTCCTTATGTCTCTTAGTGTGGCAGTAGGGAGTAGTTATGATGCGCTTAATATTTTCCTCTAGCTCAATGACAAGATCAAAGCCTTTATTTCACGGTCTCCCTGGAGGAATGATGTTGAATACTTTATTGTGCTTTTACATGATACTTTGCACATTGACATAGTATGCCTTCTTTCCTTTGGTGGGTTTTGTGATAATAACCAAAGACTGAGTTACCCATGCTAGTTACTTGTAAGAAAAAACTCCTCTCAATTCTCTTAGTTGATATAATCATTGGTGCTTTATTAGTCATTCCTCATAATATCACTTCTTTTCCCTTTGACTAAAACTTTAGTTCCATGGTATATAAATTTTGTATAATCTCTCGCAATGAGTGCAACCACTAGATACCTAGGACCATATTTGTGTCTCCTATGCTAACAACATAAGGTTCATCCTTCATATCATATCCTCCTAGATTAGGATTCAATTGAGAGATATTTTTATTTCATTGTATTGTGAAATTATCAACCACCATAACAATGAATGCTTGAGACATCACTTGTCCACCAATCAATCATTAATGAAGTTATGAATGACACTAATGTCAATGAGTATAGTCACCCTTTGACCTCATAGAACCCAATGGATGTGAAAGGGGTTGTACGTTGGAATACTAAAGAGTATGCCAAGAGGGCCTTCCACCATGGCTCCTTCATCTTTTAGTTGGTATTCTTCTCCAATCTCATATTCAAGTTCTTCTTCACTCTATGGTTTAGGTTCCCTAGATCCCAATACATCATCAGATCTTACCTCAATGTAATGTAATTTTCCTTTCCCAAGAAATCTATGTCTAGGCGACCATGGATCCTTGTGGATAAAAGATAGCTTTTCCTCAACAATTCGTTCCTTGCCCCATTGTTTGGTTTTGATGGGAAATTCTTGGTTTGCTATACATTTTTGCGAAAAGGATTATTTGGAATGAAAGTTTTAGTTTGAAACTTATTATTTATCATGGAAGTCTCTAGTGACAAATCCCTCTTGATTTCCTCGTGTGAGGTAGGTGGTTTGAAAGCCTTGATTATCCCCTTGAACGATTTAGTTAAACCTTCGATGAAGAGCATGGTCAACCTTCTCTCTATGATGTCTAGCACCATTATTGATAGCTTTTGAATATTTGTTATATAGTTCTCCATTGAACCACAATATTTGAGCTAATTCAAATATTTTAAATAAAATTTAGGACCCTTTTTGGTCAAATCTGTCAATCAAGAATTTGTAGAATTCATCATTTTAGGTGATGGATCTATGACCTTGAGTAATTAGACTATGGATCCAAATGCAAGGTGGAAAAATTGATTGCTTCATTTTTGGTAATTGGTCCGAGGGAGAGGTATGTGTCTAGATTTTGTACCCACACATGAGATGAGCATCTATAAATCCATCATAGTGAGAGAGTGTCAACTTCCCCAAAGAATTCTACAAATCTCTCTAAGAGGCTCGTGGCATGGGCTTAGGTTTGTAACCATTCTAGGAATTCTTCATGTTCATATAATTAGTGAGTGAGATTTCACTTCGAATCTCCTTAGGAAGAGATTTGTTTTCTACATGAAAACACCCAATATCATAAAACAATGATTTTTGAGATTTAAGCTCTAGGGACTCCACCTCCTTATTGAAAAAGGTAGGTCGGTTAAGTATTTTAGCTAAAACAAGAATAGTTCTTTATGTGTGGATTCAAGTGGCATCTAAATTATTACCCTTAGAAGTTCTTGCTTCACCTCAAATTTTTAGGTGTATTTATAGTACTATCAATCTTGTGAAGAAACAATTCCATCATATCAATCATCAAATCAATCTTCCTTTCAACCTGACCTCAAGGTTTCCTTTTGCATTTCTTCTCCTCTCTCCTTTTACCATATTGTTACAATCTACAATGAAATTTGTAGGAAATGATTAAGTATCTAAAATATCTATAGATTGGATTTGTTTCTTGATCTTCCTCATGTGATATCTAGTTGCTTTTTCATTGTACTACATAAAAATAAAAAAATGTAAGGTTGAACTCTGAACACACAAGTTGTCAAGATCACTAGCTCTAAAATCCCTATAATTTTCTTGAGCCAAAAAAAATGCAATTCTAGTTCTTAACCTTCAACAAACACTTAGTATTTGTGATAATAATATTTAAATTTTGATATTCAAATAAGGTCTTAAATAAATCATACATAATTCACTATTTACCATCAATAATATCATCACATTTTCAAATAACAAATGACACATATAATTTTCAATCTTACTGTTACAAGGAACACAAAATAATAGATGTAATTTCTATATCTTTATCTTATACAAGAATGATTGTATTACATTCAAATGGTTTTGCAACATTAGTAATTGCAATAACAATTGATATGAAAAGCAATGCCACATCACATTAATACAATGTGACTAGAGTCCATTTTCAATGAATCTCAAACATAAAATTTGTATAGGATTTTCCCTCTAAAATAAGTAAGGTTTTTGTACTAGGATTCTCATGCTTGAACAAAAGTTCTCAAAATAGATTATGAAATGAATTTGGTTAGGTGTAAAATGATAATCCCAAATGAAGACATTCACTCTTCTATATCCTTCATAAATAAATAAGTTGACCACCATGCACTCTCACAACTTCAAATTTGAATAGTGATCATAGGAAATAAAGAATTCAATTTAAAAGTTATATCACCAAAATAAATAATGGAAAAAGTACAACACATGCTAAGAAGTTAGGAAGGGAATGGGATCCTAGGTGAAAATATCGAGGATCAAGGGTTGGTCATACAACTAAACACATACTACAAGTCAAGGCAAATGATAGGTGAGAGATATGATAGGATGGAGAAGTTTGACAATTTGATAGGAAGAAGGGAAGGTCAAAGTTGGAAGAAAAGACATACTCAAGAAGGGAAAACACACAACATACGAAAGTAAGGAAGACACACAAACATATCTAATATGTATAGACCTAGACTGACTAAAATGGAACTTGAACATGCTTTGTTGCAGTAAGTGTTTAATGCCACTCACTTCCTATCTTGTTATGGGAATTTTCCCCCAAAGTGAAAAATAAGTTGTGAAATAAACCTTTAGTATTAAATGGAGATTGAAAAATAAAAGATACTATGATCCTATGGTTAAATGGAGATTAATAAATAATATTTAGAAAAACTCATTTAAAAGGAAAATACTTGTATTTATTAAATAATAATTAAAGGGAACCTTTTTGAAAGGGTGTGATGGTTTGGAAACAACCCCTCAAAGGTTATATAAAACAATTATTCAAGACTTGGAAAGGAATGTAGATCACTTAAGGAAGAAGGTAGTTTGGTGGGCTATGGGCATTGGAGAAGAGGTGCATAAAGTGTGTCCAAGTTGAGGGACATAGTACACTTGAGATTATCCTAGCTAGAGCTTGTTGAGTGATTGCTTTGTTTGTGCATGTTGAGATATTCTTTGTTACATGTTATGTTGTGCCCCTTGAGCATTTTATCCATTACATGTTGTGTTGCACATGTTAAGTGGTTTCTCTTTTACATGTTGTGTTGCACATGCTAAGTGGTTGCTTTATTACATGTGTTTTGAATAAGAACTATTTCCCCTAGGTGTGTCATAGCCATGAGGGATAAAATCATTGAAACCTTCCTAGGGTCAGGGTGACCATTCTAAGTGCTCTAATTTAGATAAGTATTGAACTCATATTATTCAAAGATATTTAGAAGTACTTATTATCACACCCTGTTGTGCATTTACCTATTTACTATTACTATGTTAGGGTAATTATTGCATGTGTGAATGTATTTGGAATTTTGATTGGATATATTTACATGTGATTGTATTTTTCTTATCAAAAGTGAATGAATGTTTATTTCATTTAATGGTATGTGATGAAATGCATATATGGAATGAATGGTATTGAATTGATATTCTAACTATGAAAAGGATAGTGCAAATGTTTGTATTGATGAATGATTGACTACCATGAAAATGTGTTAAGTTGGATGCAAGTTCAAAATCAATTCTCTGAAAGGGAGGGGAAGTATCACTCAGGAGAAGAACTTGGTGAAGTAACTGGTAACAAAACCTAATTGAGCTTACATACACACACTCACTAGTAGAATGGTCGAGTCAAGTCATAGTGTTTGGGAATTGGTAAGTTATCCTTTAGCATGATGTGTTTGCAATAGAAAGGAGTTGATTTTTGTTAGGAGCATTCTTGGTTTATGTTTAGTGCTTGGTACATGCGAGTACTTCTTTATATTGTTGTGCTTGATTGATAAGGTGTACATATGTTGAATGTATATATGTGTATATACATGCATGTCGATGATAATCCATACATATGAAGTAATGTGTACATGAGTGCATAGGTAGATGTACCTATGTGCGCTTATGGACTAGTATCTTATGAGCATGGTGATATCAAGAGGACAATATGAAATGTGTGTGTATATATATGTCATACGTATATATATCTACCAATAAGATAGTAATTGTTTATGTATGCGATTGAGTTATCAAATGTATATATATATATATATATATACATGTATAATATAAACGTATATGTATATATATCTACCAATAAGATAGTAATTGTTTATGTATGCGATTGAGTTATCAAATGTATATATATATACATGTATCGATATAACGTATGTAAAGGAAAATGGAAATGCCCATATGGATACATCGACATATGTATACATGCATACATATAAATATATATATATATATATATATATATAAATGATATGATATATGAATATTAACTTGATCTTACTCATTTGAATATCAAATGTATTCATATTTAGTTGACATGGAATATATATAAATGAATATATATATATATATATATATATATATATATATATATATATATATATATATATATATATATATATATATATACTATAGATACATATACACATATATATATATATACATGTATATATATATATACATGTATATATATATATACATGTATATATATATATACATGTATATATATATACATGTATATATATATACATGTATATATATATATATATACATGATATATATACCATATATCATATATATATATATATGTATATATATATACATATATATAACATGTATATATATATACATGTATATATCATATATATATATATATATAGATATAGATATACATGTATATATATATATATATAATATCTATATCTATATATACATATATATCTATTCATTTATATATACATGTATATATATATATATAGATATACATGTATATATAGATATAGATAATATATATATAGATATACATGTATATAGATATAGATATACATGTATATCTATATATATATAAATGTATATCTATATATAAATGTATATTCATATATATACATGTATATTCATATATATACATGTATATATATATCATATATATATACATGTATATATATATACATGTATATATATAATATATATATATATATATATATATATATAATCAATATATATACATATACATACATACATACATATATATAGCATTGAGGCTATTCATCGATATATATATATGGAAAGTAATAAAGGCTGATTTGTATATATACTAATGCAAAGTATAAATTCCGATACTTACAAGTTTATGTTTTGGTCGATGAATGGGAAATATAGCGCACTATATAATAGCGCTCTAGAAAATGTCAAGGCGTATTTATCATATTGGATTAAATGATAATGAAATACATGAGGCTTTAATCTACTGTATGAGTCAATAAACTGAAATATAGTGCAACGTATACATAATGTACCAAGTCAAAATTCATATGTAAATGAAAAAGGGTTGAATCATACTATGTGTCGACTACTTGGCTTTGACTTAGTCAATTGTATATGTGCAACAAATCTGTGTTAGACCATTTCAAATGCTAAACCACACACCTTCTTAATAGGGAATAAGCTGCAAACTTGGCACCATCATATGAATTATATAAATGTTGTAGAAGTCTAACAATCTTGGAACCGATTAGCTGGGTTAAAACACGTGCTATTAGAATGTGTCAAACCTGCTATGTCAATCATTGGATCAATTTTCTATGATGAATCAATGACTATCTTCATGTGAATTTTCCACCTTTTTTCTTCTAAGCTGAGTCAATTTTAAATGGCTGAGAAGTGGCAAGCTATGCACCTTAATTGTAGCTTTGTGAAGTTGAATCTTGTGTATAAATATAGGTCGATCATACCTCATTTCTTACACTTTTTCATATGCAACATTATGTTGTCATTTCTCCTGTAGTATTCATTTGCGTGATTGTTATCTTACTGAGAGCTTTTTGGTGAGATATTTTTAGTGAGGTTAAGTGAAGAAAGGTTGTTACCTAAGTTGATAGCAAGAGGAGGCCAAGCTAGGAGGTTCTAGAGTCTATTGGATTAAGTGATTGATAGGCATGAAATACTATTCTTATTCTATTTTGTCTTTAAATCTTAAAGGTTACTATCTTGTTTGTGTATTTTTGAATTGCACTATTTTGCTTATAATGGTGAAAAGTCTATTGCTTATAAAAGAGGAAAGATTGTGATTGATGTGTTTCCATATAAGTGATTGTATTTAATCCCTATTAAGGGGAGTTTGTTGACGTCTATAGTATTATATTCTAGGAATTACGAATTTGGAATAACTTGTTAAGTTATGGTTTTATGGCTTGGATAGCTTATGAGTTAAATCCTAGGGTTAGGTTATCCATTGAAGGGAGGGTAACTTATACTTTTGTTTATGTTCATTTGGTAGAGATTCTATCTAGATTTAGAAAAGGGAATAGGTCAAACCAGAGGTTAGGATTACCTATTGAAGGTTTACATATGCATAGATATAATGGTATAAAGTAGAACAAGCTAGGGTAGTGAATGTGAATAGGATGAATGTCACTTGAAGTATTGAGTGAGAATACTTTGGCCAAAGTAGTGTGTTTTCATTTGGATCCATTGTCAGTTCGCTGTGTTCCTTGTTAAGCATGCTAGACCAAGATTGCAAGGTCTACAAGTTCTAGTTATGTAGGACACATCACTAAGCTCACTAAGGTTAATGTTACGAGGTTTCTTCACCAATGTCTTTGTCAAAAGGTAGGGCCATCTATCCATTGATAGATATGCGAGGGACCGCATATGAGTTCGTGGTTGGCGAAAAAGTGCTTGAGTCATGCTTCTTCTCCTCAGTTGGTGATCAAGTTCTGTAGAAGATTCTTGGACCATTTGTATCAATTGCTTTGAAGCTCGGTTGAGCTATGTATGTAATTGTCTACAATATTGAGAATATTGTGTCATGATGATTATCGTATTGAAAAAAAATCAATGAATGAAATTTATTATGTCATTTATGTTCATTATTTCTCTCATTAGAAAATAATTTTTTTATTATAATGGTTTGGAAACATAGTTTATTTACTTGAAAGTGAAAACTTAGGAAATTTACCTGTGAGAACAGTTGGCATGTTAGATGTGGTATCAGAGCTACCAGGTTTAGCTCTGGAACCTATGAGCTCGTCATTCTTTCCGTCGAACATTAACTAATGTTTGGAAATTCTTGTGCCAGGATGGTGCATATCAAGTTAATCACATGAAAGTTAGTAATCGGTAACGAGCCCTACCTAAAAGCCAAGAAGGAAAAAGAAGCCATTGTTCATACGATAGAGGGTACCAACTACGATAATGTTGTCTGGTTAAGTGATACTAAAACCTTCAGTCACGCTCTTTCTCGGATTAGTGAGGTAAAGAGACAGATGAAGGAGGAAGCCAATTTCAACTATCTACCTCTAGTTTCACCAACAAAGTCTGATTCCTTGTCACTTTATAGGGATATGCCCTCGGAAGGGAGTTTTAGTCTAGCATTTATCTTTAAAGACCCTAGAGTTCTTTCGATGTTGGAAGTGATTGTAATTTCCTTAGGTAATGAATCAGAGGGCTATGTGCCTCACAACTATGTATTAGATGATAAATCTAAAGGTTATTATCTATTTTGGGATATATATGAACAAATGAGATATGAACATGAATCTATAGGGTATACCCCGTTAAGTTATGTGTCAGAGAGTGAATCAAAGGGATCCTCTCCACTTGACTATCTGAATAGTCACTCTATGTAATTGAAAGGATTTTGAGATCCTCGAAAATGAATAAAATCATGTGTGTATCAAAATATTTCACTTAAATCTTATGTGAATTTATTTTATGTGCAAATGAATGCTCATTTAAATGTTTTCCATAAGATAGATAGAACGTGATTGAATCTAATATGATGAACCTTTAGGTATAACCTTTTTCTTGCAAAGATTGTGAGGACTAGGACCAATCCTGGAGGAAGTCAAGAAGTTGGAAAAGGTCCAGTGGGTGCTGATGATAAATTGGATCAAATCTTGGCAAGGTTGGGAAATATTGAGCATGAAGTAAGGGTAAAGGATAGGGTAGATTGGGAAATCCCAATTAATGAGGATGAGGGAGAAAATTCTCATGACCATGATCAAACTCATGAACATGAGAAAGATAAATCACCCTCTCCTTCGAAAGGAACTAATAGGAAGCACATGGCCATTGAAATTTCTAAGGATAAATCACCCAAGTTTGAAGCTAGCACCAATGGGGATGAAGCTAAATCATGGTTGGTCTTGATGGAGAAATATTTTGAGATTCAAAATTATTATGAGGTTACAAAAGAAACATGGGGGGCTTACCAGTTAGTAGGAGAAGCCTCTAATTGGTGGATGAACAAAAAAAATGGAACTCGATCTTAGCTCATTGAAACTTACATGGAATGAATTTGTTGAAATATTCTAGAAAAGATGGTTACCTCAACTCTATTTTGACTAGAAACTCACAAATTCAAAAAATATGAGATATGGAGAAATGTTAGTTAATGAGTACTGGGAAAAGTTTACCCATCTGTTACATTATGTTCCAATGTATCAGAAGGATGAACAATTATGTATAAGGAAATTCATCATGGGACTTAATAGTTAGATTGGGGGTGAGGTAGATGTTCACAGTCCAACCAATATGGATCAAGTGTATGAGAAGGATATTAAGCAGGAGAAGAAGCTAAAAGATATATCCATCCACCAAGAGAATAGGAATTGTAAGAAGTTTATGGGAGCTCAAGTTAAACCAACTCCAAGGAGGTTTGAAGTGGTGCAATATTTTTAGAAGCAAGGGGATAAGGGAACCCAAATAATGGGAAAGAATCGAGGAAGGAGTGTAGAAGGAATAATTCCAATGGTGGTAATGTGAACAATGCTGGAAGTAATGCTAGTAAGCCTAGTGAACTTGTAAGGAAGAAAGGACCAACAACAAGATGTTTCACATGTGGAGGAGACCATTATGTATTGAATTTTCCTAATAAGCCTTTTGGGTCATGACCTTATGGAAAACCACTTCCTTTCCAGCAAGCGACATTTCAACAGAAGATTCATTCTGCTTTGGATGATCATCAAGTGGAGTATCAAGTGACTCCAGTGTAGAATCTAGGTATTTTGTTTGGCTTACCCATTTCCATACTTATAGATATTGGAGCTACTAATTTTTTTGTTTCACCTAGAATAACAAAGCAAATATTGAGGAAAGTTG
Source organism: Sequoia sempervirens (assembly GCA_007258455.2). NCBI lineage: Eukaryota > Viridiplantae > Streptophyta > Pinopsida > Cupressales > Cupressaceae > Sequoia > Sequoia sempervirens. The sequence goes on from VDFB02358134.1 coordinate 234,634,241, forward strand.
GTTACATTGCAAAGTCATGGGTTGTAGAATTTGCAAAATATACAAGAGAAATGGTGGAACAATGTTTGTTTGAAGCTAAGATTGAGCTACCTTGTTTTTCTATGAGCTAAAACTATATGTAGCACCCTTAGGATCCTATGACATTATCCTAGGAATGAACTGGCTTTGGAAGCATAAGGCCAAGGTAGATTGCCATGTCAATACTGTAGAATGTTTGGATGATTTAGGTAACCAAGTAATGCTGCAAGGGGCACCTAGGGTAGTCAAGATACGTAAAATTTCTACAATGCAACTGCTTAGGGATAAGAAGAAAGGATGTAAGCTATTTGTAGTAAAAATGGAAAAGCTTGAAGAATATAAGGAAATAGATTCAGAAGATGGTATAGTCAACTATGGATCAGAAGAGTACCAAGAAATGGAAGAAGGATAAATGATGGAAACTAGAGAGACATATATGGAAAGATATCCTATCTTGAGAAAGTTTGTAGATGTGTTTCTAGAAGAATTACATGGATTACCACCAAAAAGGATTTTTGATTTCTCCATTGAGATAGTGCCAAAATCAGAACCTATTTCCAAAGTTCCTTAATGAATGACAACTGAGTTAATGGAGCTTAAGGCACAACTGGATGAATTATTATCTAAGGGATTGATAAGACCAAGTGTATCACCCTGGGGAGCACTAGTAATCTTTGTGAAGAAGGATGGTACATTGCAGTTGTGCATAGATTATCATATGCTTAACAAAGCTACGATAAAGAACAAGTATCCATTGCCATGTATTGATGACCTTTTTGATCAAATGTAAGGAGCTGTTGTGTTTTCCAAGATTGAAATACGATTGAGATACCATCAATTAAGGATCAAGGATGAAGAAATATTTAAGAATTCTTTTAGAACAAGGTATAGGTATTATGAGTTTACAGTTCTGCCATTTGGAGTAACTAATGCGCCGACAAAATTTATGAATCTAATGAATAACGTACGTATTTAGGGATTGCCTAGATAAGTTTGTCTTAGTTTTTCTTGATGACATCCTAATCTATTCAAAGAATGAGGAGGATCATTGCAAGCATTTGGAGATAGTTCTACAATGACCGAGAGAACATAAGTTGTATGTGAAACTCTCTAAATGTAATTTCTTCCAAGAGAAAGTGTAGTACCTAGGACATGTGATATTGAATGAAGGTATCTAAGTTGATCCATCCAAGATAAAGGAAGTGCTAGAATGGTCGATACCTAAAATTTTTTCTAAAGTAAGAAGTTTTATGGGTCTGGCTGAATATTATAGAAAGTTTGTTGCAAATTTCTCTAGAATAGCCTTTCCAATTACTTCTTTGCAGAGGAAAGGGAAAAAGTTTGAGTGGAAAGAAAAATTCCAAGCAATGTTTGATCTACTTAAAGAGAAGTTAACTATTGCAACAATTTTGAAAGTACTAGATCCTGATGGTGACTTCACTATTATTACATATGCATCGGGAGAAGGATTAGGTGGAGTTTTAATGCAAGAAGGGCAAGTAATTTCTTATGAATCAAGGAAGCTGAAACCCTAAGAGAAAAATTACGCATCACATGATTTAGAGTTAGCAACGGTAGTTCATGCATTGCAAATGTGGAGGGATTATCTGCTAGGAAAACCCTTTGAGATGAAAAATGATCATCACGGGTCAAAGTATCTATTCACTCTGTTAGTGTAATTAATTATTTATCACACTAGCATAAGTTAACTTAGGTCTTTTATTTAATTAATTAAGTCCTAGGTTGCATCATTAGAAAATCATAAATAATGGGGTAATTACCCTTTCCATGTTTGTAGGAGATAAGATTCCTTCTAGAAGATGAGTTGTCTTTTCTAGAACTTATCTCAATCACTTCATCATTCCCTAGGTAGGTTGTTAGGGTATTCATGTTGTTACATGTTGTGTGATTAAGACACTTGGAAACATCATAGTGCATTCTATATTTTTCTCTTTCCTATTTAATTAGGGCATATGTACACTTGCAACATATTCTAGAGTCAATCGGATAATCTCTATTTGAATGCCATTGTTGCAACACTTTATGTGTGGGTGAATTTCTTCTTGGAAAAGGTCCTCTTGAAGGCTGCAACTTCAGGGATATTGTGTATCCATTATTTCAACATGGTATCAAAGTAATTCAAGTGAAGATTCATCCCAGAATCAAGAAAGCTGGGCTAAAGAGATTCATTAGAGGCTTGAAGGTTTCCATTGTAGGCAACTTGTCTCCACCTAGGGACCAAGCTGGTTTCTAGAGCAGATTGAGTCAGATTTGAGCTCTCCATTGTCTTCAAAAGGCCTTGAAACCCTAGGATTGCCTATTCATTCATCAAAATCAGATTCATCAACCCAAGAGCCATCAAAGGTATTTAATGGTTTGCAAAATCAATCGTACGATCCGTACAATTTGCAGTAAAAAAAATCCTCCCTATCCCTTGTCCTTTGTGGAAATTTTTTTTTAGCTGTAGGATTTTTTCTATTTTAGAAAAAATCATATTTGGGCTATTTTATAGTTTGGAAAAAAAATATATAGTCTTTATATAGTTTGCAGAAAAAAATTATTTGGAGCGTCTGGTATTTTTATTTATCTGTTGGCATAATATTCATACAAGGGTTTGATTTTTAAAATCATCGGGTTTATCAATTTCTTCGTCGGCATGCAATAAGGGTTTATTATTTTTTTCTTCTATGGATATAGTTTTATAAATTGGTGTTATATTTATCTTGATTTTTAATTGCTTTTAAGCAATATTAAAAATTAACAAAATATTTTGTTGTCAAAATTCTTAATAAAAAGTGTCTGCAGAAAAGTATTTAAATATTCGCATGAGATCCTACATCATCAACCACTTGGACCCATCGACACTTTCACCACTTTCATTGTTGGCTGCATTTATGTTTTTGTAGAGAAGGTACCAGTTTGTCGGTACTCGTCACCATCGTTGACTTGTCACATCATGTCGAGTCTCCTTGCCCTCTTCTACCTGCCGGTTCCTTCTACTTGGCCGTCGGTTGCTGTTTTCCTTACCCCATCCACATGCCAACCTTTTTTTCCTACTCATCCATTTTAGGGCCACCAATATTCATCCCTTGCCATCAGTGATCCACAAACATCCACCACCGATGATCGAAGGTTCACTTGCTCCAAGCGGTGCCACCTATCAAGCTGCTTCACCATTTCTACCGCCCCTTCTCTCAGCCAACGCACCACTAGGGGTGGCATTGTCCTTTTTTTCCCACTTTTGCAGCCTAGGTCATATCAGTGACTAGGTGCTAGCACCTGGGGGCTATATTTTCTCCCCTAATTAGCCTACAGAGTGCCTAATATAGGCCTTTTTTCATTTCTTCATATCTTTTCACCACGATGTCAAAATTCAACAAATGAGATATCGTCGGAAAGAGGATTCAACCTACTTTCTAGTGTGACATCCATTTTGTAGAATTTTGATTCTAGTGAAAGTGATAGTCAACTAAAGTCAACCATAATTTTTGGACTCAAACGCTCATATCTTCTCAATCGTTTATCAAAATTCAATGATTCCAGTGACATCTAGAAGGTATTTCAAAGCTTTTTCATCAGTTCAGTCACTTTGATTGGTTTTAGCTCTAGTTACTCTTGCATTTTTTTTTTTCAATTTGGTGCAATTTTTCAATTACTTGGATATCTTGAAGCTTGGAAAAATGTTTTTTGATCCAAGTGGCATCTCTTCAATTGCATATCATATTTTGAAGTTTCTATTTGCTATTGAAGGTCATTGTCTTTGTATGTTTTGGAGAAATTTCATAGTACATTATGGGGCTTGCATATACTCCTCTAGTTATGTTGCACAAGGGAAACTATAGAAAATGGTGAGATAGGATCATCCACCATCTCCAATCACTTGAAGTATTGCCACATCTGTATGGTATAGTTCCCCATCCAAGTGAAGGTATTCAAGAATTTTCTTGGAGTTGTAGCAGATACATTGTCTTAGATATCATTGGAATGCAAGTTGATTGTGATGTTTTGAGTGCTATTGATCATTGTGATTTTACTCATATCCCTTGAACTAAGTTTTGGGAGATATATGGATATTATCACACTCCACCATTCCTCGATGATCATGATTTAGAATGCCATTCCTCAAATTAGATACCCCATGATGATATTGCTATTTAGGAGCTTACAGATTTGGAATGTCTTGATTGTTTGATAAGGATGAAAAGGGTTCTATAGGCGCTTCTTCTCCATTAGAGACAGTTGGTATCCCTTCACATTCAGTGATTCCTTTTCCAAAGTCATTGATTGAGGCTTCCATAATTCTCAGGACACATTCAATTTTCCAGACTTGACATCATAGGATGGATTTGTTTCAGGGATTGCTAACTTGGCCACTTTTACAAGTTTGGAGGAAATTCTTGATGGGATATAACTCCTCTATTTAGATCCTACTTTGGAGAGTTTTCTTGAGTCTCCACATTCCTTTGTCTCAACATTGATTGGGGATCCAAAGACTATCTTGGAGGCACTTGGTTTCTCTTCAGAGATTTCATATATTAGATTTCTTCCCTCCCATTCCATTTAGGAGTTGGAGTTTCTTTAGCACCTGCCATTGGATTTTCTTCTTCCTAAAGGAGACATGTGGTTTGGACACCTTTGTTTCTTCAGACTTCTTTCAATGGTTTTGAGGACACTTCATTCTAGGGGGGAATTTAGTCTCCATCTATTCCTTCAATGGAAGGATCACTGTATTGCAGTCTTTGGATCTTGTTCAGAATCAATTTCTACATTGTCCTAGTTTGTCACCTTCTTCATTGTTTGGGCATGTACTTGAGTTGATTGTGGCATTTTCATCTTTAGTGACAAAGGAGACACATGAGCAGTTTTTAGAGACATCATCATCCACATTTTCCTTCAATTCCTATTTGGAATGGGAAGCATCCCTACACTCGCACTTGGTTTTCTTTCTTCCGAAAAGGAGATGAGTTGTTTGTCAACATTGGATCATGTTTTGTCTACAAGAATTTACCATTTTTATAGGTGATCTCATGTTCTGGGGGGGCTATATAGTGTCTCTATTTTCTCCCTATGGGGGGGGCTATAGTCGAGACCCATCATCATCATCATCATCATCCATTGCATAATCATTGCATAATAATTTCCTCCCTAAGTTGCACTTATGGGGGGGTGTTAGTGTAATTAATTATTTATTACACTAGCATAAGTTAACTTAGGTATTTTACTTAATTAATTAAGTCCTAGGTTGCATCATTAGAAAATCATAATTAATGGGGTAATTACCCTTTCCATGTTTGTAGGAGATAAGATTCCTTCTAGAAGATGAGTTGTATTTTCTAGAATTTATCCAATCACTTCATCATTCCCTAGGTAGGTTGTTAGGGTTTTCATGTTGTCACATGTTGTGTGATTAAGACACTTGGAAACATCATAGTGCATTCCAGATTTCTCTCTTTCCTATTTAATGAGGGCATATGTACACTTGTAACATATTGTAGAATCAATCAGATAATCTCTATTTGAATGCCATTGTTGCAACACTTTCTCTATGGGTGAATTTATTCTTGGAAAAGGTCCTCTTGAAGGATGCAGCTTCAAGGACATTGTGCATCCATTATTTCAACACACTCAACTTAATATGAATACATGACAAAGAAGATGGTTGGAGTTGATAGCTGACTATGAATTTAATACTAGGTATATCAAAGGAAATGAAAATTGAGTAGCCGATGCATTAAGTAAAAGAAGACATATTGCCTTGATAGTGACAATCCAAACTGACTTTAAAGGTCAAGTATTACATAAATTTAAGGAGGATGATAATATTTACAAGTTAAGAAAGCACTCACAAATAATCCATAAGATGCAAGATATGATGGATATCATTTTGAACCAATGGATTACTTAGGTATAAGGGAAGGATGTATGTGCCTAACTTTGAATAATTGAGAAATCTTGTATAAGGGAAGGATGTATGTTCCTGAATTTGAATAATTGAGAAGTTCATGAAGCACCATACTTGGGATATCTTGGTGTGACCAAGATGTTGGAAGATGTGAAGCCATTATACTTTTGGAAAGGGATGGAAGGAGACATTGCTAGGTTTGTGGCTAAATTCTTGGAGTGTCAAAGAGTGAAAGCGAAAAATCATCATCCTGGCGGCTTGCTATATCCACATGATCTTTTGGAGAGTAAGTGGAAAGTCATTAGTATGGACTTTGTGCAAGGATTTCCCATGTCAAGGAATAAGCACAACACCATTCTAGTAGTTGTTGACAAACTTACTAAGATAGTACATTTCATAACAGGGAATTTAGCCGATGGAGCTCATGTCATAGCTTGAAAATTCGTGCAAGAGGTGTTCAAACTACATGGAATTCTAGAGAATATTATCTCGGATAGGGATGCACGCATAACCTCAAGATTTTGGAAAACCTTATTCTCTGCAATGGGGACTCAACTGAATATAAGTTCAACTTATCATCCAGAAACAAATGGACAAACAAAAAGGGTGAATCAAGTACTTGAAGACCTACTAATAATGTTGTATGGATCAATAGTACAAGTGGGAAGACTACTTTACTTTAGTGAAATTTTATTATAACAATTCCTACGATTCAATGATAAATATGGCTCCTTTTGAAGCATTATATGGCTAAAAGTGTCGAACCTCAATAAGTTGGGATAAAATTAAAGATAGGGTGAGTCTTGGGCCTAAAATATTAGCTAAAATGGAGGAACAAGTTAAGATTATCAAGCAAAGGCTAGCTGAAGCTAATGATAGGCATAAAAGCTATGCAGATGCAAAGAGAGTACCCAAGAAGTTTGCAATAGGTGATAAGGTGTTGTTAAGGGTAAAACCACATAAGAGTTCTATCAAGTTTGGAAACTCATCCAAACTAGCTCCGCACTATGTAGGTCCTTTTGAGATTCTAGAGGAAGTGAATCTTATAGCTTACCAAATTGCGTTGCCACTAGCTCTTGCCTGAATGCATAACGTCTTTCATGTTTCTTACCTAAAGAAGTATATACTAGGTGATAATCATGTAATTGATTGGAATGCTTTATAGGTACAAGACCCTAGAGTGGTAACAATCGAGCCTATCAAGGTGCTTCAAACATGTAAGCCTCGCTTGCATAATAGGGAGGTTCTGCAATGCAAAGTCTAGTGGGACCAATATGCATAAGATTCTGCCAGTTGGGAAGACTATGCTGAAATAGACCAAAAGTTTCCACATTGTTTACGTGCTTTTGAAAGTTCTTGAGAAAAACAATGTTTTGTTTGTTTTATTTAGTTTATGTTTGCTACATAAAATCATTGGGGACAATGATTCACAAGGGGGGAGTATGTCACACCCCATTGTGCGTTTACCTATTTACTATTACTATGTTAGGGTAATTATTGCATGTGTTAATGTATTTGGAATACTGATTGGATATATATACATGTGATTGTTCTTTCTTATCAAAAGTGAATGAATGTTTATTTCATTTAATGTTATGTGATGAAATGCATATATGGAATTAATTGTATTGAATTGATATTCTAACAATGTAAAGGATAATGCAAATGTTTGTATTGATGAATAGTTGACTACCATGAAAATGTGTTAAGTTGGACGCAAGTTCATAATCAATCCCCTGGAAGGGAGGGGAAGTATCACTCAGGAGAAGAACTTGGTGAAGTAATCGATAACAAAACCTAATTGAGTTTACATACACACATTCACTAGTAGAATGGTTGAATCAAGTCATAGTGTTTGGAAATTGGTAAGTTATCGTTTAGCATGATGTGTTTGAAATAGAGGGGAGTTGATTTTTGTTAGGAGCATTCTTGGTTTATGTTTAGTGCTTGTTACATGTGAGTACTTCTTTATATTGCTATGCTTGATTGATGAGGTGTACACACATTGAATGTATATATGTTTATACACACGCATGCCGATGATAATCCATACACATGAAGGAATGCATACATGAGAGTGCATAGGTAGACGTACCTATGTGCACTTATGGACTAGTATCTTATGAGCATGGTGATATCAAGAGGACAATATGAGACATATATATGTCATACGTATATATATCTACCAATAAGATAGCAACTTTTATGTATGTGATTGAGTTATCAAATGTATATATATAAGATATATACATATATACATTTGTATACATGTATCGATATAAATGTATGTACAGGAAAATGGAAATGCCCATACAGATACGTTGACATATATATATATATATATATATATATATATATATATATATATATATATATATATACAAATGATATGATACATGAATATTAACTTGATTTTATTCATTTGAATATCAAATGTATACATATTTAGTTGACATGGACTATATATATATGGAAAGTAATAAAGGCCAATTTGTATATATACTAATGCAAAGTATAAAGGCTGATTTACACAAAGTATAAAGGCCGATACATACAAGTTTATGCTTTGGTTGATGAATTGGAAATATAGCACACTATGTAATAGCACTCTAGCAGATGTCAAGGCGTATTTATCATATTAGATTAAATGATAATAAAATACATGAGGCTTTTATTTGTTGTGTGAGTCAATAAACTGAAATATAGTGCAACGTATACATAGCATGCCAAGTCAAAATGCATATATAAATGCAAAAGGGTCGAATCATACTATGTGTTGACTACTTGGCTTTGACTTAGTCGACTGTATATGTGCAACAAATCTATGCTAGACCATTTCAAATTATAAACCATGGGCCTTGTTAATAGGGAATAAGTTGCAAACTTGGTGCCATCATATGAATTATTTGAATGTTGTAGAAGTCTAACAAGCTTGAAATCGATTAGTTGGGTTAAAACATGTGCTATTAGAATGTGTCAAATATGTTGTGTTGATCATTGGATCAATTTGCTGTGATGAATCTTCATATGAATTCACCACCTTTCTTCTTCTAAGCTGAGTCAATTTTAAATGGCTGAGAAGTGGCAAGCTATGCACCTTAATTGTAGCTTTGTGAAGTTGAATCTTGTGTATAAATATAGGTTGATCATACCTCATTTCTTACACTTTTTCATATGCAACATTACACTACCATTTATGCTGTAGTATTCATTTGAGTGATTGTTATCTTGCTGAGAGATTTTTGTTGAGAGAATTTTAGTGAGGTTAAGTGAATAAAGGTTGTTATCTAAGTTGATAGCAAGAGGATGCCAAGCTAGGAGGTTCTAGAGTCTATTGGATTAAGTGATTGATAGGCATGAAATACTATTCTTATTCTGTTTTGTCTTTAAATCTGAAAGGTTACTATCTTGTTTGTGTGTTTCTAAATTGAAATAGTTTGCTTATAATAGAGAAAAGTCTATTTTCTTATAAAAGAGGAAAGATTGTGATTGATGTGTTTCCGTATAAGTGATTGTATTTACTCCCTATTAATGAGAGTTTGTTGATGTCTATAATATTATATACTAGGAATGATGAATTTGGAATAACTTGTTAAGTTATGGTTTTATGGCTTGGATAGCTTATGAGTTAAATCCTAGGGTTAGGTTATCCATTGAAGGGAGGGTAACTTATACTTTTTCTTCTGTTCATTTAGTAGAAATGCTATCTAGTTTTGGAAAAGGGAATAGGTCAAACCGAAGGTTAGGATTACCTATTGAAGGTTTACCTATCCATAGATATAATGGTATAAAGTAGAACGAGCTAGGGTAGTGAATGTGAATAGGATGAATATCACTAGAAGTACTGAGTGAGAATACTTTGGCCAAAGTAGTGTGTTTTCCTTTGGCTCCACTGTTAGTTCACCATATTCCTTGTTAAGCATGCTAGACCAGGATTGTAAGGTCTACAATTTCTGGTTATATAGGACACATCACTAAGCTCACTAAGGTTAATGTTACAAGGTTTCTACACCAATCTCTTTGTTGAAGGGTAGGGCCATCTATCTGTTGATAGATGTGTGGGGGACCACATATGAGTTCGTAGTTGGCAGAAAAGTGCTTGAGTGATGCTTCTCCTCCTCAGCTGCCGATTAAGTTCTGTAGAAGATGTATCTACTACTTTGTAGCTTGGTTGAGCTATGTATGTAATTCTCTACAATCTTGGAAATATTGTATCATGATGATTATTGTATTGGAAAAGAAATCAATGAATGAAATTTATTACATCATTTATGTTCATTCTTTCTCTCATTAGAAAAGAATTTTTTTATTGTAATGGTTTGGAAACATAGTTTATTTACTTGAAAGTGAAAACTTAGGAAATTTACTTGCGAGAACAATTGGCATATTACACATATAATAAGTTGGAGATATTCTAATGAAAATTCCCTTAAAGATTTTATTTTTCTCCTTCGATAATATTCATATTTTTTGATGTCAATTTATATATTAATGATGATGATCTTAATATTCCTAAGTCTTAAGTTAGTTAATCTTGATACATATTTACATTTTTGTGCACTTTTTTATAAATTATAGAAAAATTTACAATATTTAAACTTAAATAATAATACTAATAAATCTACTTTCGTACAAAATTGACTTTCACATATTAAATCTATCTAATTTAATACTCTGGAGAAAAGTAGCATTATATTTTATTATTTGAGGCTAAAATATCCTAGTGCGTACCATATTTTATATGGGTATTTTATGTTCCATTTAACTCATTCTAACAATAGAAGCATTGGCATGCAATAGATATTCTTTTATAAATTTATAAGTTACTTGAGAAGAAACATTGAAACCTTTGAAGATAAAATGAATACAAGAATTTCAAACTCATATGCATAATTTATATGGGTAGAAACTCTATAGACTAATAGCTCTTCAGTATTGACTAATTTGTGGACATTGTAGTTAAAGGTAAATCATCAAGTCCATTATGCTACAATCATATTAGTGTTCATATACAAGCTATTTTTATTACCATTAATTGAAATATTTTTGTAAAGGCCATTTCTAATATTTTTGTAAAGGACATTTCTAATACGTTGGAACTATATGAGATCAAGTCAAGAAGTTATATCAATGTTTGATAGATTGATGTCCCCAATTTATTATGTTCTTGCTTTCGAGAACTTATATCAACAAGACTTCAAATTTACAATGTTATGATACCCTCCATAAAATTTTTACAACTAGGCTCCAAAAAAATAGACATCTCTCTTATTATGCCATATGAGTTTTCTTTCAACACAAAATAATCCCTAATCCCTTTTTTAATTTTCTATTGTGGGAGGAAGCCATTTTTTTCTCTCGCTAGAACATCATTCAATACAGAATAATTCGAGGCACATATATTTATATGAAGCCATGTCCCTTTTTCAGTATTTATTAAGAGTTAGAAAGAAGGATCCTATTTGTTTCTTGATTTAATTCTCTTTCAAAGAATGTGGTGTAGAGGTTAAATGCTCCAATAAACATATTTTGCTTTTTAATGTGTGCTATGTATAGGTCAAGCTGTTCAAAGTTAGTAACAAAAACTTGTGGCAAATGGAATATATAAAATAGTGTTGAGCATTAGAGTAGGGGGATAAAGTTATAAAAAAAATGTATCATGAGGCAAAGTGGTGATTCTATCTACAATGGGAATGTGAAACTCATGCAAGTCTAGTGATTGATTACAAATTGAAAAGTATTTGAAACCATCGTGTGCCATGTGATTTAGTATTTAGTTTTCTATTTAGGAAAATGAGTTTTGTATCATAGGATTTTGGTCAATAGGACTTGCTAATCCATTCTAAATAGGCAGGGGATATATACCAAAAAATAGATGGGAAATTCAACTTATGTGAGAATTAGATTAACATGAATGGTTGGGTTACTATGATATATGTGCTTTCCTTGCATGATAGTTGGAATATAGGATGAACTCATCACACAAAAATGTAAACATAGCCTAATTTGGGGCCAAACTATTCTAAATGTATTATACATAGAATGAACATAATAGTGCCACAACTAAGCTCCATTAGGCTTCTTATTACTATCCAACATGATGTATATGGCTCAAGCCATGTGTAGAGACCCTATGGGGGAAAAATTAAGCTCATGGTACACACTTTGTGCATCTATTTCCAATGTGTAAGTCATTTCTAGCTTGGTAGATTAATTTTGCTACAAGTATTTATAGAGAGGTCAATGGGAATGGAAAAAAGGAGCCCACAAATAACTCATTCCACCCCCATTTGATTGTGGATTAACCTGATGATCTATGCAATTATGATAGCCATTTCTTTTGGTTTCAAATAGGGGCACACTATTGGATACTTAAGGAAGACTGAGATGCCTTGCCACCCCTTTAAGATGTTTTGAAAAAAATATAAGTGAGAATTGATTGGGTTTCTCTTTTGATGAGGTAATTAGGTCATCCTGTTAATTATTTTGAAAGAATAACATAACACAACTCTTCAAAAATTACATACATTAGTGATATTTTTGAAAGACAATGTAAAAATATGGACTATATTAGTGAAAAAAAAGAAACTGTGTTTGAAGTGTGGGGAGGTAAAGCAAGCATTCCTTCACACCATATAATTTGTGACCAACCAAGATGTTATGTGGTTTATTTAAAAATAAAGTTATCAATAAATGAAAAATGGTAATATTTGGATGATGTCATGGAGTAATTCTTTTTGGTTCTTTCCTTTATGGGCACCTAAGAATGGATTTTTCTATAGAATTAAAAGTAGAGTCCCATGTGGAGCCTATTAGCTACCTTTGTCTATATTTTTATAGCCAATATTCATTATAAGAATACTTATTATTTTATTTTAATAGATGAACAAAATAAAATGAACAGTTGTTCCCTATATTCCTTTAAGTGATTTATTTGTTAAGATCTTATTTTGTAGCATTAACCAAAATCATTTCTTTAATTTTTAGAAATGGTTTGGAATCTGGATTGTTAATGACATTTTCAAAATTTGTTGAGAACACCAATTTCATATATAAGAGTTCTCTTGTAACCCACATGCAAATTATTTATTTTATTTTCCTTATATATTGTTCAATAAGGTATATAACCCTACCCAATTTTAAATTAGAAAATGCACCTTCTATGGATACCCACATATTGAGACATACAATGTATTTATAATGTCAATGTACATATAACTTACCTTGTGAAGTCTAATCGTCCAGATGTCCCAAGATCATTTCTTTCAAATAACACACTCATTTATATGGATGGAAACCAATCAATGTTTCTCTTCGGCTTTGACATGGTGTCATCTTCTCCTTTCACTAAATTCTCACGACTGTAGAAGGCCATACTATTTCTTGTGGGCTCAAGGAAATATTACTCGAGAAGTAAATTTATAAAATTTGAGTGTATTATACTTTTATGTCTTCATAATGTTACCATTTGAATATTTTCATAAAGTGACACCTAGAGCAGGGGTCTTTAATTAGAATGATCCCTTTATTTAGCTCCCTATGTGGGTGTGTGTGGAAACGACTTTGAAATTTTAAAAAAGGTTCCTTTGAGGGAAAGTTAAGCTCAAGGATACTATATAAGGCCTTTTCCTTAGGGATATTCTTAGTTTCATCAATTCATTCCTTAAAATAAATTGATATTTGGTTCATATACTAATAGAGATTGAGGATGAAAACCAATATATTTTCATCATTGATTAATGGACATAAATCCATAATTTCCATCAAAGGATTAAGAGATGATAACCCTTGAATTTGATTTAGGATTTGAGTGGTATGATTTGGCTTCTGATCACTTGCATGAGACCTAGTTGTGAATTTATTGCTAGTTGCATGATTATTTTAGTGTTATAATTCATTGATTATTGGTGATCACCTTAGTACCATTTCCTTGTATTTTATGGGTGTCTTTTTGAGTGAAATATATAATAAATTAATTGCTGGTTTGTTGTGATAATTGATTTGGATCTATAACTTTAGAATTATTTGTAATTTTGAATTGGAAATAAATAATATATTATGGAATTTAAAAATGACTATGGTCTATTGTTTTCCCTAAAAAAGCATGGAAAAAGGTTCAGTGAATCTCTGGAATTTGAAATCAAGGAGAAATTTTATGCTATTTTATTTCTTCGAGATTGTGTGCAACATTCGTTTCTTAGCCGTTTTGTAGAAAAAAAGAGATAATAAGTAATGAGCCAGATGCCCAAATGCTTCGAACATTTCAGGGTTTCCCACATGCAGAGAGCTCCAAAGCTCCATTTCAGGGTTTATTGCCTCTTGATTGGTCAGATGCTGTGGTTTAACCTGAAAATGAAGCGACCCAGTTTATTGGCTATGATTTCTTTGCAAAAGAAACATTCATAAGCCAAGTTGATTTGAAGAATGAGCAAGTTGTGGCGTTTGATAGGAATTTAACCTGTGATGAACGAATGGAGAAGTAGATAAAAACTTGTCAATTAAAATTTTGCTATAGTTATCTTTGTAGAGGCTTGCTATGAGTATTTGCTCATTTTTCCTTAGCCATGTAATTAACTATTAGTTTAACTATTAGTTTAAATTTTATAAGGTGGCGGTACTATAGATAGTTTTTTGAAAATATGCATACTGTCCTTGTCAAAGTGGGGCAATTTTGTAATCTTTTGTAATATTCTGACTTGAATTATGAAATATTTTGGGCTATAACCAGAGGTTTTCTTCCTGGTTCTTTCCTCCCGATATGCCCTCTGCACTAGGTCTATGTATATTTTCATATATTAATATATTATAGTGGCTCACCAATTTTATCAAAAAAAATATATTATGAGTGGGATAGTGTGTTGTTAGTTCATAAGTGTTATATTTAATTGTTGCAAATTTATCTTTTTTGGTAATCTAATCCTAATTTGTGACAAAATGAATTCAATTACTAAGTATTGCAATACATGAGGTGAGCAACTTAATTAGATATTAGTCAATATTCCAATTAAGGATATTATAGCAGTATTAGAGCCTTGATCGTGTCAACATAGGGAAATAGGGGATAACACAATTGGGTGAAAACTAGATAATAGTGTAGTAAGGGAGACATAGGATGGAAATAAGCAGAAGGGATGTTTTAATAGAGGAAGAAAATGCTCATACATTGTTTTAAGAATTGGTCAATTTGAATGTAGTTTAGATGGAAATGACAAAAAATTAAAGACATGATGAAAATGATGGTACATGTCTATCAAGGTTAGAAAGTTCCTATAACTCTATAATCACCTACCCAAAAGGTAAGTACATTAGGGTTAACCAAACCATTGGTTCTTTTCTCAATCCCTTCCAACCCAAATTCATTAAAAGAAGAGAAAATACATCAAAAGAACTGGAAATTGAGCTAATGGAATATTTTTTAATCCTTTCATACTTAATACAAGTCTCTAGAGCAAGAATTTCAACATGACCTATCATTTGTTACATTCTACAACATCAAACTCTGAAATGGTCCTTGAATTAAAAAGAAACAAGTTTATAATTAGGCTAACAAGGAATTACTATAATGATTGGGCAAGGTTCACATAACTATGTATGATGCAATACATAAGTATTTAGCTCATGTATGGATACAAAAAATCAAATACCTACCTATCTCTTAATCTAATGTATGAAGATGCCATCAAGTTTTTTTCTATTCACTTGGAAGGGGTAGTCCATGAATGGTGGTATCATGAAATGATGACGCAAGGGAATAATGTAATCACTACCTTTGAGTATTTCAACCAAATATTGGTTGAAATATTCAATAGGGTTGATCTAGAAGTTTAATTTCAAGAATTGGTCAAGCTAAAATACTATGAATCAATGGAGCGCTACATAGGATAATTTCATAATATTTTGGTCAACTTTCTTGATGTGTCTAGAAGAGAGCCATGGTTTCATTTTTTGAAGGACTAGAAGAGCCACTAAAGATTTTGGTCAAGGAATTAGAGCCTTCCACTCTTCAAGAGGCAATAAAAAATCCCTGTAGTACCCTCCATTCTCACAGGATGTGCGGTAGTCTAGCTAAGGAATCGGAAGAGGAAGATGGGACAAGAGCTTCTAATGGTATTTTTGTGAGTATGATATTACGTCATGATTGCATTTAATTAGTGATGCTTTTATATAGATGTAGTATTAGGTGGTGATGCAGTGAATTAGTAAATGTTCATGATGATATGATATGATTTGTTAGTTTAAAAATGATTAATTTATCGGTTATATTATATTGATTGGATAGATGTGATGAAGGACAGTGTAGCACCACTCGTTTCCGGGTGCCCTGCTACGCTGCGATTCCTTCTCACAAGGTACTTGTATTTAAATAGATATATTGTGCACAACATTGTTTGTATGCAGGGATTGCAGGTACATAGTCTCGATTCCACCTGCTTCGGCAGGACAGGGCGAGCACCTATAACCCAACGGTATAATGTTGAAACAGAGGTGGCGATGAAGTCATCCCATCCCATGATGTCAGACCATCTTGTTTAAATGGTTTTGTACGTTCTTGTAATTGTCGTTCTTTGTGGTCGTCGTTTGTGTCTTGTCGTATTTTATTTTTGTTGGTATTTTATAAGTTGTGATTGAATTAATTAAATAAGGGTAATATTGTTATTAAAATGTTAGATTAAATTGTATTTAAATATTTAAATGTTTTATTTATTTTTAAAAGTCATGTATTTATTAAATGTTAATTAAATACTAAATTGTGTTTATTATTTTAATTAATTATCTTGTTGAGGATAATTGTTAGAATAAATTATTTAAATTAATTAGATAATGTGCTTTGCAAGTAAAGTTGTAAAAAATAGAAATTAAAACAAAAAGTATTATGGAATAGAAAAAAATAAATAAATAAAAGAATGAAAATGTTGTGGGAATGAATGAGAATTCAAATCTGACTGAAAAGCTTGCTTTTAAAATTATAATTTCTTTTATTTATGATTTTTGAGAGCTTTTGAAAGAGATTGGTAATATCTTTTATTTTTAATTGAAATTTTTGTAAGTTGGACAGAGACAGAGGTTTTGTGGAGACAGAAGTTGGAAAAAAAATAGGGGTTATGCATCTTTGAATTTTCTGAAGTTTTCATAAAGGATTTTTCCATTCCTTTGTCTGAATTTTTTTTTTTTGAGAAGAGTCTTGGGAATAAGTATTTGGATTCGAGATTTGAGCATGGTTACTGAGAGGAGATTCGAAGCAGGAAGGAGGAGCTCTTCATAAAGGCCGTCAGAAACTAGCTTCATCAGATTCTCGAGAGTGCAGGACTCCAGGTTCCACTCTCTTCTCTTAATTGTTTTAAATCTGTAAAAGAAATAAAGGGGTGTTTTAGAATCAATCTCTAGCTGAAAAATAAAATCGTTATGTGATTTAGATTTAAATGATTTCTTTGAGATTAGAAAATGAATAAATAAATAGGTCTTCTTTGAAAAAAAATTCATGTTGAATTTAGAAATCAGGTTTTGCAAACAAATTGAAAAGAAACTCTTCGAAATTCGTTTAAATATGCCCTATTTCTCTATTTTATTTTTCTGTGGAAAAAGAAATTAATCTTTATATTTTGGATGGTTTTGAAATATTATTTTAATAATCATCAATATATATATACTGTAAATATATATTGTTTTGTAATTATAAAGAAAATTATATTCTCTGTTATTATTTATAAGTATATATATATATATATATATATTTAAATTTATATATATATATATAGATAAAAATATGTTATATGTATTTAAAAATAAATTGATTTTTCGTGCATACAAATAAGGCTGAATTCAACTGTCGAAATCCGTGCCAGGGCGGAGTCTTCATTGTTATTTTTAAACAATGGAAATCTTTTATAAATAAAAAATTATATATATATATATATATATATTAAGGGGGGGGGGAAGGGCCGTACCCTTTCCCTGCCCCACTACCCATTGTGGGGATTTCCCACAGTAGTCTACGGACTACTGTGCGCGGCAGTCCGTAGGACTGCCGTACGCAGCAGTCACGAGGACTGCTGTTTGCAGTCCTCAGCGTACTGCTTTTCGCCGGGTTTGAATTAAATAAAATTTTATTTTATTTTTATTTTTTTTATATAAAATCTTATTTAGTGGTCAATTTTTATATGCAAATTTGAATTAAATGCATTTTAATTTATTTATATATATATTTATATATATATGTATTCTGTGTAATGCACAGTTTGCTAGTAAATTAATTTGATCAGAGTATCGTTGTGTTGTATAATTAATTAAGTACAATAAATCTAGATGGTTAATTATTGATATAAATATTTATGAGATATATATATATATATAAACACACGAAATAAATGTTAACATTGTTGATTTTGATTCCACTGGTTAATTATGAAAATTAATATATATTTGGGTAATTAAAAAAAATAAGTTATGGAAATTGTAGAAATTATTATTGTGCGAGGAAAATGGGGTTACTTTTAAATATAATTAAAACCATGCATTATTTTATTAAATGTAGAACTTTGGATGTAATTGGATGACAAATGTATTTGGTTATCATTAAGATTTGGAATCTTTTAATGTTCAGTTATTTGGTGTACTAACTTAGTTATTTGTCTGGGAACAAAAGTTAATAATGCTATCTTGCAACTGTAAAGCGAGTTTTCTTTTATATCTTGTTTATGTTTGTTTAGTGTTGTCAAAGTGAGAACCGTTGTTGTTGGTGAAACCTTGTTCCAGAGGCTTGTTATTTCATAATGTTATTCCCGTCTTGGTTATGCTTTTGGATTTATTGGTTTTATGTTGGAAGGGTTGAACGGTTTTGTAAGACTTTTGGTTATGGGTAATTGCGAGAGGGTTAATGCCTCATGTGTCTAGAATTGGTTTTATGCTTTATATGTGTTAGTTCAACCTTTCCCTGGTTTTGATCTATGTTAAGGGTTTTAGGGAGAATGACTCTTCGTGGGGGCTGGCGCCTCAGTTGGAGGAAGGGCCAGGTGAATCCCATGAGAGCTATGCGATGATGCTCTCCACTAGACACCCATTTGCTTTGTTGCTTATTGCCTCTGGAAATGTATTTTGAAAGTTGCATGCTTAATGTGATTCATATTCTTTTAAGAATGATTTATGAATGTTCTTTGGACTTGTTTAATTGTCATTGCTTTGATTAATTGTGGTGAGTTTCTTATCTTTACCTTATTTCTTGACTCGTGAATGTTGTGGTCTATGTCATTGTAACCTTGAGTTGTAATTGTATTTGTACTATGATTGTTTGTGAGTTGGTTTGGCATTCTTTGTCGGGTTCTCTTCCTTGTCACCTCTGAGCACGGGGGGTGAGTTACTTGTAATTCACATGGTTGGGTGGAACGTGCTCCACACCTGTTGGGTTCCCCATCAACATCCTATCTTCTCAGTATTTCCGCAGTTGGAGTTGTACCAGTGTTCCTTTGTAGTTTAGATTTCATTGTATTTATATTATCCCACACGTTTGGGAAATTTGATGTAATTATTAATCAAGAGCTTGTAATGTAATATTAAAATGATGATGTAATAGTTAGGATCAATTGTAATTTGTTAAAAGAGATTCATTATGATTGTATTATGTGACGTATTAATATTCTCACTATTTTGGTTATTAGATGTATTCTTATTCATGGTTTATAATATTAATAGTTATGTTGTTATCTTTTGCTTTCGTTGTTAGTTGTTTGTGAAGTAACCTCGCGTGCCCCAGAGAGCTAAGCATATTAGTGCAATGTAATGTGTTATGTGATTATGGTTAATGTTTTCTTGCATGTTTAATTGTATTGTTTAAAAAAAAAAATTATTTGCTATGTGTGTGTTCTCTGTTTTACTGACGCTACACCCCTACTCACTTAGAAACCTATTGTATTTTTCTCCTTTAATTTTATTTGTAGTCAAGATCTACTCCTACACATTGGATTAACACAACCAAATATAGAACTTGAACAATGATCCTTTCCAATTGTCTTTTATTTTCTAGATTTATGTCACAATTCTACCACTTTTTGGTTAATTTTGTTGCTATTAAATTTGGAATTGTAATGCAATTTTTAGAATCATAACTATCAATCTTAGAATCATTTTTGTAGTGTAGGAAAATGCATACCCTTGCATTTTCACACTTTTCTGGGCCCGCATTGCTTTATTTATCCCTATTTATGTCTTAATTGGTCCTATTTTGCATCTACAAGCCTAATAAATTATATATTTTTATGGTTAATCTCGACAAACATCAAAGGGTGAATGATAATTTAATGATTCTAGCTGTGTATCCCTAATTTTTGGGTTAGGACTAAGACACCACCTAGGGTATCTTTGTCCCCCAAAGCTCTTGGTACCCTAATTTCAAAGGCACCTTAATTGGGCCCCTTTTTGGAGTCTGTGCCCTGAGTTTCATGGCTCAGGACTAAGACACCACCTAGGGAATCTTAGTCACACAACAATCTAAGCATCCAAGCATTTGAGCATTCAAGATAAATTCATCAAGCATTTGGAGCAATCATCAAGATTGAAGCATCATATCAAAGATATTCTTGCATCATGTATTTTTTGAGCTAACATTTGTGATGTGGGGTTTTGATTCAAGCAAGCAATTCAAGTCAAGATCTATCAAGCACTATTTCAATTCAAGATCTACATTCAAGCTATCCATTTCACAAGAGTTTTCATATTTCATAACAAGGTTTTGGTGAGCTGCAACATAGCATTTTTTTCATTCATCATTTCCCTTCATTATTCTATTTCATTCAAAGGTTTAATTACCAAAAATGGGTTTGACCGAAGCAAACCCCCATTTACTAAAAAACAAGTTTTGTCTCTCTTGCATGGTTTTGTTTGCAGACTTAGGTTGAAGACTTGAAGATCATTTGGAGTGCAAAGTTGCAAAGTTGCATTGCAAAGTTTTCATCTTCATGGAAACCCACCTATGGGCTAGATCTGGAAGTTTTAGGACCCTAGATCAAAGAAGAAGGAAGTGCATACATTGAGCCTCAAGATCACATTCAAAGATTCCAAAAGTTCAAGAAGGACTAAGTCAATAGTAAGGGTGTCTTAGTCCTCCAAGTGGAATTTTGTAGAGATTCTTTTAGATTCTATTTCGACATCTGAAGATTCTACATCTGCCTCAAAAAATAGTGTAGACATACAAAATTAGCATCATTCACATTCATCCATTCATTAGGTAAATCAAGTTCATTAATTTCAATCTCCTAAGGTCATCCATTAAATAAATCATTTGTCTTTAAATTAAGCCTAACATCATCCTTTTAATTAAATAAATCAAACTTCATTTAATTAAAATCTCAAAATTCATATTCCTCCCTTTTGATTTAAATAAATCAAAATATATAAGTCAAATGGGTCAAAATCACCTAATCCTTCACTAAATTAATCTAATCTTGATTAATATAATCTAATCACCCATCACATCCTCTAGCTTTTCCCACTTGCACAAATATATCAATTTATTGATTTATTAATTCTCCATTTTCTTTCAACTTGGCATAAAAATGGAATATTCCCTCAAGTTTGAATTCAAAAACAAGTTGACATGTACATTCAACAAAGCATTTAAGAGGTCTTACATGTATCTTGCAAAGGTCAAACTCAACATTTAACTCTCAAATTCAAATTTCAAATCTCCCCCTCTTTGGCACATTGACCCAAATGTGCTCATTCCTCAACCTCTCACATGTTGACAAGTGGCCTCTTCTCATTGGTGGATTTTTAGTGCCACATTCACCCATTTTTCATGTCTCTCCATCATTCTCTCTTAGAAATAGAGAGCTCATCCTTTGCATTGGATCATCCACAATTTGAGCATTGGCATTATAGTCAAGAAATCATACATCTCCATCATCAAGAGCTTATCAGGGATTGGGAAAGGGATTCTTTCCACATCAAAGCAGCACCAATCCCCCTATAGAATGTTGGTTTCATCATTAGAATAATGTTTCATTATGTTTTACTTCTTTTCCATTATTCTTGTGTTCAAATGAATTTTATAGGGAATCTTGGGTTTTTTTATTTTTGAATTGACTAATAGCTAGTTGTGGTCATTGCTTTCTAAATGTAGATTTAAGGTTCACATTATGGCACCCATCGTGGGGCTTAAACCAACAAGTATTTCAAGTATTTTGGTTTTTTTATTTATTTATCTTGTTGGCTATGAGCTCCTCCGTGATAGCTATTATCAATATTTAAGTTTCTTTTTATGCTACGTTGTTGGTTTTACATATGTGTCAGTTATTTTTATCTAATATCATTTCCATGTCAAAACCATTCCATTTGAAAGCTTGTGGTGTTTAATTTTTATTAGAAATCTGCTAATAATAATTTTTTTGTTATAAGGCAAGGCTGCTCTCAGTCGTCTCCACCATCGTACTATGTTCATTATAAATGAAGTTGAACCTTCCTAACAGAACTTCAGAGAATCCTTGGTGTGAATATTTTATTGGATGCATTCATCTTTCTATTTTACTCAATTTGGTGGAACATCGAATTCAAAAAAATTTCTAACTTATCCTCTAAATGAATTGATGGGCTTCATTCTTCTTGGATGCTCTTCTTAATACTGATAGGAGGAAGATGCTGGATGGGGCTATAAATCTTGGAAATTTGTCAAAATTTCAAGTAGTTTAAATCTTCAGGGAAGTGAGAGAAGGAAAAAAGACAATGTCATTATGTCCTTTTCAAAAATCTCTTCTCGGCTGTCGTTCTTCAAATTCCAGCAACGCTTTCTTGGACTTCGACACATAGGTAATTATTTACCTCATAAACTATTCAAACATTATCCCAACCTTGACGCATAATCTCATACAATAGCAATCAGGCTTCCAAACTAGGAGCTATGCCATATCAATTAGAATCATTATATTAGCATAATTTTCTTTTCTTTCCAACTAGCATTTTGGCGCTGGCAAGGAGGCCATGGGCCAAGCAATGGAATAAAACTTTACACCTGCCATGAATAATTCCATTTAGTTTGAAAGTTTTTGTTTTTTTGAATGATATTGAGGCACAAATTTATACCTGACAAATGTATTTTCTTAAAAAATTCTTATGCCTTTTTTCAAAGAAGTCTATTTTGTGCAAATATTGCAATATTTATCTATTGTGTGCTAGTATCTCTTTCAAGAATTCTATCCAACAGTCAAGGTATGTCATGCATGGGTGATCTGGGGAAAAATATGAAGTGAGGAGTTACACCTTAATTTTTAGGTTCACTTGAAGAGATGCAGTGGAATAAGTGTTGGTCAAAGATTGCGGAATTTAAGTTTATACCTACTGATTGCATTCGCTTTACACCATCCAACTGCACTAGCTTGAAAGCCACCCAAATTCTTGGAGTCTGAAAAAAGTTCAATGGCTACAACAGGGGTGCATTAACTCATGTAATTGGATGTTGGTGAGAGAAACTATGGAATCTGACTTTACACCTGCCAATTGCATTTGCTTGAAAGTTACACCACCATAGGTTGTAGAGTGCGCTTTACACTTGCCAAATGCATTTGCTTGAATCTTTTCAAGATTTACACCTACGAGTTACATTGGAAATAATAGCATATGCTTGCAATAAATATTTGCAGAGGAGTTAATGTTTTTCGGTGGATAAACTTCAAGTTTGTATTGGCATGGCTTCCATGCTTTGAAAGTTGATTCAAGATTGGACTTTCAAACTTTATGTCATCTACAAAACTCTACTAGATATGCGTGATCACTCGAAAAGTTGCACATTTTAAATTAGATTTTTGTTTTGATGTACTTGCAAATTTGGGGATTGGTTTCAAAATCTGATTACATGCAATTTGCTCCTATTTTTCTTTTTTTTCTCTCAACGCCTTCAAATTACTCACTGTCATTTTGTTGGAGAAAAGCATTTGATTGACAACTCACACTATAGCATGAAGCTTCCTGACATCTTTCAAATTTATAAGTCACATGATAATGAATTTTTTGATGTGTGATTTCGTATAAGATCTCTCATTATGTGTGTTGAATTCCAATGCAGAAATCTTAGGGACTACACCTTTGGAATAAAAATATTAGACCACTTATTCATAAGAACTTGGTCATGATGATTTGCATTGAAGTTTTAAATCAATTTTGCAACATGCTTTCAAAAGGATTCACACTTTATTATTTACATCAAATCTTATTTTTAGGGATGCATATAATCAGATTTCTAGTGCTAGCCTTGTAATAGTCATAAAATCCTTGAACTAAATCTTATCTATAATTGTTTCAAGAAAAGGAAAACAAAGGAAAATAAAGGAAAGCGTAAGGTGTGAAATTTAAAACGAAGGAAAGTGGGGAAGGTGTAAAGGAAAAGCTAAGAGCATTTCGTTGCACAATTAGCTTGCAAGAGATCTTCGAAGGAACTTGGAGATAAATTGAGCATCAATCATGAAACTCAAAAGCATTTTTTAATGCTTGGAGATTCCGTCTTATGCCTTAATTTTCTGTTTTAGGCTAACTCATTTGGCTTTGGGATTTAAAACAAACATTTCAAAAGCTTTTCATTGCAAAGGGGTTAAAACAAACTTTAGGCAAATTGACTAGATTTCGTTTGAGGTTAACAATTAAACAAGGAAAGTTTTCACATTTCTTTTGGTGCTTTAAAATGAATTGAAATCATTTCTTTAAAAGGTTAAAATGAACATATACTACTTTTTTTTT
>VDFB02358134.1:234658974-234680328 GCA_007258455.2 Sequoia sempervirens
CTCTGCTTAAGTTTTCCCATGAAGGCTTCTTTTTACCCATGCCTCTTTTCTTTCTGGGAATAATTTCCCCAACAGACTGCATTCATTTTTCCTCTACTCCCGTACAAATCCAAATAAAAGAAATTTTTTAATAATTTTAAATCAAATTTATTCATATATATATTTCTTTATTTTATTTATCTTATTTCTAATAATAATAATATAACTTAGAAGCTATTTCAATTAACACCAAAAAACAATGCAATGGAAAATTAACATTCAAGGCAATGTGAAGCAACATAGAAGCATTTTATTTAATTTATCCTTTTAAACCATAATATTACTTAATCCATTTAAATATAGTTAACTTTAACAACTCTTAACAAAATTAATTAAATCACACTTAACAAAATTTAATTAAATTACAACTAAATATGAATCAATACTAATACATTCCCATTCAAAGACAAATAAAACAAAGACAACCAAAGACTCACAGTAGACGGACTTGGGACGAGAATTCTTTCCTAACCACTCCTTTTTTCAACATCAATCCCGTTGAGTTTATTTTGATACTCGCCCTGTCCTGCCGAAGTAGGTGGAATCGAGACTTTGTACCTGCATCCTGCATAGAAACAAATGTCGTGAAGCATGTAAATATCCATAGAAAACACACTGTGAAAGGTAATCGCAGGGTGACAGGGCACTTGCAAGCAAGTGATGCCACTCTGTCCTTTCACCAAGACTCACAGGTAACACACCAAACAATATAACAGCATAAAATTCGCAACATCATATATGTATTATTAAAGAACACCGCAAAAATTCATATAACATAATCACCATAAAAAGTATCATCTAACAACAAATGTAAAATCTAATGCAACTAATCAACCAAGGCATAAATCCATGCACAACCAAAATGGTGAACTGGTCACCCACACAACCAAGTACAAGATCTGTCCATAAGAGTAACAACAACATTAGGGGTATCACATTCTCCCCCCTAGAATATGGCTTACTCCTGGAAGCCACTAAATAAGTATGGATAGGCCTCTCTAATGCGGGATGCATCCTCCCATGTCGCTGAAGTCTCATCATTCAGGTCCCATTGCACCAGCACCTGTTCAATATCTCTGCCCCTGAGGGCGAGTCTCCAATGCTGAAGCATGGCCACGGGCTCGAGTGCTAGCTGCCTGTCCTCGACCTAAAGAGCATTCCAATCAAGTACGTGAGTAACATCAGGAAAATATGGTCTAAGTACAGAAACATGAATAACATCGTGAATCCGTGATAGGCTGGGTGGCAATGCTAGGTGATAAGCAACTGGGCCAATCCTCTCCAAAACTTCAAATGGACCTACAAAATGAGGTGCGAGCTTGGAACCCTTTCCATAACAGATTGGGCTCTTCTGCGGTCGCACTCTCAAAAAGACACGATCACCAACAGAGAACTGGCAGTCAACTCTATGTGCATCTACATATTTCTTCTATCTATCTTGAGCTGCCACAAGGTGCTCTCTGATACGAACTACCTGCTGTTCCATGTCCTGAAGCATTTCGGGACCAAGGAGAACTCTGTCATCAAGACGATCCCAACTTAATGGGGTCCTACAAGGATGACCATATAGTGCCTGGAAGGGAGCCATGCCAATAGAGCTGTGAAATCCATTATTATAGGAAAATACCACAAGATGCAAATAATCCTCCTAGCGCGACTGCTGATCCATCACGTACATACGAAGCATGTCCTCAAGAACCTGATTAACTCTCTCTATCTGTCCATCTGTCTCAGGATGGTAGGTAGAACTGAAGTTTAGCTATGTTCCTAAGGCATGCTGCAATGATGTCCACAATGCAGATGTGAACATTGGATCTCTGTCGGAAATGATTCTCCATGGAATACCATGCAAACAGATGATGTCTTCCATGAAGATTCTAGCAACTGATGAAGCTGTGTAAGATGAACAGACTAGAGAAAAGTGAGCCACTTTGGTCAATCTGTCAACTGTGACCATGATAGCATCATGACGTCGCGAAGTCATAGGCAATCCCACAATAAAGTCAACAAAAATTATGTCCCACTTCCATTCCGGAATGAGATGAGGCTATAATAGACTTGCAGGATGCTGATGCTCTGCCTTGACCCTCTGATACTCCAAACATCTAGCTACCAAATCTGCAATATCCCTCTTCACGCCAGCCCAAAAGTATAATGCCCGAAGATCTGCATACATTTTCTTAACTCCTGGGTGAGTAGAATAGGGAGCTCGATGTGCCTCAAACATAATTAGAGTCTGAAGACCCTCAACAGAAGGCACGTAAATGCAACCCATATACCTTAGAAGACCATCAGACTCAAGTGAGTACCCTGCAAACTTTCCTTCTAGAACTCTACCAGACTCAATTTCTGACTTCACTTCTTGATACCAACTATCAGATGGAAGTGCTATGAGGACTTGACTCCTCAAATCTACCTCAAAAGCCACTGTAGAAATCTCATGTCTCCGCTGACTCAAAGCATTTGCAACTACATTTTCCTTGCCTTGAACATATTTGACCTCAAAGTCATATTCGTAGAGGAATTCCATCCATCTTCTCTGCCTAGCATTCAGGTTCGGCTGAGTAAAAATGTATTGCAAACTGCGATGATCGCTGTGAAGCTCAAACCTATGACCCAACAAGAAGTGTCTCCATCTCACAAGGGCATGAACATCTGCAGCTAACTCCAAGTCATGAGTGGGGTAATTAAGCTCATGGTCCTTGAGCTTATGAGATTCATATGCAATTACACATCCCTCTTGCATCAAGACAGATCCTAAACCCTCCAAGGATGCATCCGTGCACACTACGAAATCCTTAGTAGGATCAGGAACCGCCAATATTGGCACACTAGTCAATCTGTCCTTAAGGGTCTCAAATGCTGTCTGACACTGTTTGGACCAAATGAACTTCTTCCCTTTCCTCTGAAGAGAAGTAATAGGATATGCAATCCTAGAAAAACCCTATACAAACTGCCGATAATAGCCCACTAACCCCATAAAGCTGTGAATCTCTGGAACATTCTTGGGTGTTGGCCAATCAACTATAGCTTGGATCTTTGAAGGATCCACTGCAATACCTACACCAGAGATGACGTGCCCCAAGTATTTCACCTCTGTCTTGTAAAAATCACACTTAGCCAAATTAGTAAATAGCTGATTGTCCCTTAAGCATTGTAATACCTGTCTAAGATGTACCTCATGCTCCTCCATAGATTTTGAGTACACTAGAATATCATCAAGGAACACAAGTACGAACCTATCCAAATAGGTACAGAAAACTCCATTCATTAGGCTCATAAACACTGATGGTGCATTAGTTTACCCAAATGGCATAACCATGAATTCATAATGCCCATAGTGAGTATGGAATGCAGTTTTATGAATATCAGCATCGGCTATTTGCAACTAATGATAGCCAGACTTAAGATCAATTTTAGTGAAGACTTGAGCTCGTTTTATTTGATCAAATAAGTCATCAATCCTCGGCAAAGGATACTGATTCTTGATTGTCACCTTGTTGAGTTGCCTATAATCAATACACAATCAGAGCGAACCGTCCTTCTTTTTCACAAATATAACTGGTGCTCCCCAAGGGGAAACACTAGGATGGATAAACCCTTTCTCTAATAGCTCCTCCAACTGCAATCTAAACTCCTGCAATTCCTGTGTTGTCATACGATATGGAGCTCGAGAAATAGGCTCAGCTCTAGGAACAAGATCAATTCTGAAGTTGATGTCATGCTTAGGTGGCATCCTAGGAATTTCACTAGGAAAAACATTAGAATATTCCTTAAGAAGGGGGTAATCATCCAATGAAATCCCTTGACTCTCATCGGAGTCCAACTCATTAACTGACACTACAAATAGCTGACAACGGGCTATCTGAAACACCTTTTCAATTGCATAGCTGAGATTAAGCGTAATGAGATAGGTCTCTGAATGCCTATGATCTCCACCTCACTACCCACATCATCAACACAATGCACTACCTTATGCCGACAATCAATTAAAGCACGGTGAGCATATAACCAATCCATACCCAAAACCACATCATATGAACCAAGGGGTAGGATTCAAAGATCCACCATAGTTGTGAGTGCCCCTATTTGCAATTTGCAACCTTGAACTAATGAATCAACTGCAACCTTTGCCCCGGAGGCCAATTCAACCTCCCATTTAATGCCTTGCCTAGCTGCCACCAGTCCACAACGTTCCAGAACTAAAGGAGAAATGAAAGAATCTGATGCACTTGAATCAAAGAGAATAGATATACCAGTACCATTCAACACACTTGAAGTTTCAACTCCAGTGCCTTGATATTCAGCTTGGTGATTCTCTACTGCTGCAAATACCCGATGTGCTCTCCCTGCATCTCCCACTGTTGGCTCAGAAGCAGTCGTTCTCTGACTAAATCCTGTAGTACTCCTCTGTGGGCACTGTCTCGCTATATGCCCCTGTTGCCCACAGGAGAAGCAACTTGTACCACGTCCATACCCTCTAACACCTGATGGTGCACTTTGCTGGAAGCTACCTCGAGATGGTGTCATCTGTGTACTCTGAGCAGGTTGCTCAAAGTGATCCTATCTAACTCGTTGCCAGCTACGGTTCCTTCTGCTTTGAGATCTATCACCCTACTGTGTCTGAGGTTTGAACTGTCTAGATTGTGACTATTGTTGTTACTGCGGACCACCCTTAGAAGGTGCCCAAAAATTTCTAGAAGTCCCTACCACTTGAGGTTGTCCACCTCAAGAACCAACACCTGTAACTGGAGCACTACCAATCTATACTCCCGTGTGCCCTCCTAAAGCCATAGCTAGATTTTCTTCCACAAGGTAGGCTTTCTCAACTACCACCTCCATCGTCTTCGGCTCAAAGACACGAACACCACCACTGATACAAGCATTTAAGCCCCTGACAAAATGTTGCACTAGCATGGCCTCATCATTTCCGATACCCGCATACTGCTTGAGCTCGTAAAAATGACTCTCATATTGTTCCACAGTCATAGTCATCTATCTTAAATCATGGAACTCATCAGCTCTACGCTGCCTCTAATGATCAGAAAGAAATCGAGCCCTGAACCTCTCCATAAATAACTCCCAAGTAACCATACTGATGTCAATGTGCAATTTTTGCTCCTCTAGCCTCCACCAAGTGGAAGCAAAACCTCTGAGATGCATGATAGCGCACCTAGCCCTAGTGTTACTGCCATAGGGATGCATCGCAAAGCATCTATCCAAATCGATCAACCAAGTCTCTGCCTCTAGACCCCCACTAGAACCATCAAAAGTAGGGGGTTGTGCTCTCAATAGGTCCCTCATATGACCTGCCACTACTACATCCTGCTCAGCTATGTTTTCCCCATGTCTAGGGGATCTCTCCCTTTCCCTATCCAATCTCTGTTCCTCATCCTGCCTAGGGCCAAGACGACCCAATAACTCCTCTAACAAATGTTGCAACTGACCACCTAGACCAGGTTGTTCTGGGTTCTGGTCACCACCTCCTATCGGAATGCTTTGGCAACTCTGAAGTTCCTCACGCTCTGACCCATGTGAGCTCAGAAGTGATGGACTCTGGCGATTGGCCCCACGGCCACCACCTCGGCCTCCTCTTCGGCCACGACCTCTACCCCTAGGCATGATCTTGCACAACAATTGAGTTATGTCAGAACAAGAGTTATGCCAGATTGCCTAATGGACTCAACTACCTAGAGTACCTGGTGTTTGCAAACCTGGCTCTAATACCAAGTTTAATCTCCTCAAAGAAAGTAGACAATACTTCATTTACACCAGAAGAAAGCATTTTACAAAGAAAACAAATTAAATATAGTGAAATACCTATTTCCTGTAGGTTGTAGAAGTAAGAGTTGTACCAAACTTTGCCACGGTAGCCTGTAGCTTAAAAACTCCCAAAGCTTCACCTCCAGCCAACAAGAAAATCTTTTGGAACCCTACAGCTTACTCCCAATTTTACAAATATTTCCCCCAAAAACCCAAATTCTCCACCTAGCTTTTTTTTTTTTTTAATTTTCCCACTATCCTCTGCCAAAATTTTCCCGTAAAGAGCTTCTGTTACCCATGCCTCTTTTTCTTCCGAGAATAATTTCCCCAATAGACTACATTCATTTCTCCACTACTCCCGTACAAATCCAATGCAAGAAATTTAATAATTTTAAAAAAATCAATTTTTATTTTATTTAATTATTTAGAATGTGAGAGTTGCTATTTTAATTTAGAGTTAATTAAATTGTTTTTAAAGACTATATTATTATTATTTGAAAGTTAAATAGCCTATATTTTATTTAATTTATCCTTTTAAACCATAATATTACTTAATCCATTTAAATATAGTTAACTTTAACAACTCTTAACAAAATTAATTTAATCACACTTAACAAAATTTAATTAAATTACAACTAAATATGAATCAACACTAATACATTCCCATTCAAAGACAAATAAAACAAAGACAACCAAAGACTCACAGTAAACGGGCTTGGGACGGGAATTCTTTCCTAACCACTCCTTTTTTCAACATCAATCCCATTGAGTTTATTTTGATGCTCGCCCTGTCCTGCTGAAGTAGGTGGAATCGAGACTTTGTACCTGCATCCTGCATAGAAAGTGCACCTTATTTATTTTATTTTCCTTATATATTGTTCAATAAGGTATATAACCCTACCTAGTTTTAAATTAGAAAGTGCACCTTATTTATGGATACTCCACATATTGAGAAATATTAATGTATACATAATGTCAATGAAGATATAATTTACCTTGTGGTCTAATGTTTGCATGTCCCAAGATCATTTTCAAATAACACACTATTTATAGGATGTGAAACCAATCAATGTTTCTTCGGCTTGGACATGGTGTCATATCTTCCTTTCACTAAATTCTCATGATTCTCTATAAGCCCATACTATTTCTTGTGGGCTCAAGGAAATATTACTCGAGAAGTAAATTTATAAAATTTGAGTGTATTATACTTTTTATGTCTTCATAATGTTACCATTTGAAATATTTTTATAAAGTGGCACCTAGAGCAGGGGTCTTTTGTAATTAGAATGATCCCTTATTTAGCTCCCCTATGTGGTGTGGGAAACGACTTTTGAATTTTTTAAAAAAGTTCCTTTTGGAGGGAAAGTTGGGTGCTCAAGGATACTATATAAACAAGGACTTTTTCCATAGGATGTATTCTTGTTTTATTAGTTCATTTCCTTAAATAAATTGGATATTTGGTTCATATACTAATAGAGATTGGAGGATGAAAACCAATATATTTTCATCATTGGATTAATGGACATAAATCCCTTATTTACATCAAAGGATTAAGAGATGATAACCCTTGAATTTGATTTGGGATTTGAGTGGTGAAGGATTTGGCCCGATCACTTGCATGAGACCTAGTTATGAATTTACTGCTAAGCTTCATGATTATTTTAGTGTTATAATTATTGACTATTGGTGACTACCTTAGTACCATTTCCTTGTATTTTATGGGTGTCTTTTTGAGTGAAATATATAATAAATTAATTGCTGGTTTGTTGTGATAATTTATTTGGATCTATAACTTTAGAATTATTTGTAATTTTGAATTGGAAATAAATAATATATTATGGAATTTAAAAATGACTATGGTCTGTTCTCTTCCCTAAAAAAGCATGGCAAAAGGTTCACTGAATCTCTAGAATTTGAAATCAAGGAGAAATTTTATGCTATTTTATTTCTTTGGGATTATGTGCAACATTCATTTCTTAGCCGTTTTGTAGGCAAAAAAGAGATAATAAGCAATGAGCTAGATGCCCAAATGCTTTGAACATTTTAGGGTTTCCCACATGCGGAGAGCTCCAAAGCTCCATTTCAGGGTTTATTGCTTCATGACTGGTTGGATGCTGTGGTTCAACCTAAAGATGAAGCGGCCCAGTTTATTGGCTATGATTTCTTTGCAAAAGAAACAATCATAAGCCAAGTTGATTTGAAGAACGAGCAAGTTGTGGTGCAGGATAGGAATTTAACATGTGATGAACGAATGGAGAAGTAGATAAAAACTTGTCAGTTAAAATTTTTCTATAGTTATCTTTGTAAAGGCTTGCTATGAGTATGTGCCTCATTTTGCCTCAGCCATGTAATTAACTATTAGTTTAAATTTTATAAGGTGGCGGTACTGTAGATAGTTTTTTGAAAATCTGCATATTGTCCCTGTTAAAGTGGGGCAATTTTGTAATATTTTGTAATATTCAGACTCGAATTATGAAATATTTTGGGCTATAACCAGAGGTTTTCTTCTTGGTTCTTTCCTCTCGGTATGCCCTCTGAACCAGGTCTATGTATATTTTCATATATTAATATATTATAGTGGCTCACCACTTTTATAAAAAAATAAAAAAATATTATGAGTGGGATAGTGTGTTGTTAGTTCATAAGTGTTATATTTAATTGTTGAAAATTTGTCTTTTTTGGTAATCTAATCCTAATTTTTGACAAAAGGAATTCAAATACTAAGTATTGCAATACATGAAGTGAGCAACTTAATTAGATATTAGTCAATATTCCAATTGAGGATATTATAGCAGTATTAGAGCCTTGATTGTGTCAACATAGGGAAATAGGGGATAACACAATTAGGTGAAAACTAGATAATAGTGTATTAAGGGAGACATAGGATGGGAAAAAGCAGAAGGGATGATTTAATAGAGGAAGAAAATGCTCATACAGTGTTTTAAGAATTGGTTAATTTGAATGTAGTTTAGATGGAAATGACAAAAAATTAAAGACATGATGAAAATGATGGTACATGTCTTTCAAGGTCAAAAAGTTCCTATAACTCTATAATCACCTACCCAAAAGGTAAGTACATTAGGGTTAACCAAACCATTGGTTCTTTTCTCAATCCATTCCAACCCAAATTCATTAAAAGAAGAGAAAATACATCAAAAGAACTGGAAATTGAGCTAATAGAATATTTTTTAATCCTTTCATACTTAATACAAGTCTCTAGAGCAAGAAGTTCAACATGACCTATCATTTGTTACATTCTACAACATCAAACTCTGAAATGGTCCTTGAATTAAAAAGAAACAAGTTTATAATTAGGCTAACAAGGAATTACTATAATGATTAGGCAAGGTTCACATAACTATGTATGATGCAATACATAAGTATTTAGCTCATGTATGGATACAAAAAATCAAACACCTACCTATCTCTTAATCTAATGTACAAAGAAGATGCCATCAAGTTTGCTTCTATTCACTTGGAAGGGGTAGTCCATGAATGGTGGTATCATGGCATGATGATGCAAGGGCATAATGTAATCACTAACTTTGAGTATTTCAACCAAATATTGGTTGAAATATTCAATAGGGTTGATCTAGAAGTTTAATTTCAAGAATTGGTCAAGCTAAAATACTATGAATCAATGGAGCGCTACATAGGATAATTTCATAAGATTTTGGTCAACTTTCTTGATGTGTCTAGAAGAGAGCCATGGTTTCATTTTTTGAAGGACTAGAAGAGCCACTAAAGAGGTCAAGGCATTAGAGCCTCCACTCTTCAAGAGGCAATAAAAAATCTCTCATCTTGGAGTCTTCCTTGCCTCAAAATAAATTTTTACTCCAATGCTTCATGCATAAACAAGAACAAGTTCCAAAAAGGAGAACCAAGTAAATAAAATATTCCACCACCATTAAATAAGGATGGATATAGTTGGAATGATTTATAAAGAAAAAAATTGTTTCAATTGAAAAGAACCTTGGGAGTGAGGCCATAGATGCCTTGGCAAGGGCCAAGTCCCTTAAATTGAAGTTATCTTTGATGAGTAAGAAGTTGAATAAAAAAAATGAATGAAGAATATAAAGAAGATTAGGAAGGTCACAAAAGTGGAGGAAATATCACAACCTTATTCAAAACTCAAAAGTACGACCCATTCAGGATTTGTGGAGTGCTAGCAAGAAAGAGGATCACTATCTTGATTGATAGTGGTGCTACCAACAAACTCATAGATGAAGGTGTAGGGTCCCAAAAGCACTACTCTTCCTAGAACATATGTTCACATTCAAGGATAGGGTGACATCATGAAAGTAAGAACCCATTCATCCATAGAAAATGGAAGGTTGAAGTTCAACAATACAAGAGGTACACCTAAATAACCAAAAATAACTACAACTAAACCCAATTACATTCTTGAACCCAAATACTATCACTAGGTTAATAAAGACTAGCTACAACAATTGCTATATAGCTGATTCAAATGTGCAAAAATAACCCATATGAGATAAGTTCATTCAAGGCTTCCTTAAGATTAATTCCTTTGTTAAAATACAAGATCATGAATCAAAACACTAATTTTATTCCCAAACAATTGAATAATCATCATGATTTGTTTTGAATGTGTGAAATTAATTAAATGGGTCCAATATTGGTGGCTATACAATTAGGCTATAAACTCACCAAAAAAAAAGAAACAAAAATAATGAATGAAAACATTGAAGAACCGATCTAGACATATAGTCACCACATTATAGGAATTATACACAAATCATACTTAGTAATCCATAAATGAATTAGATAAATACATATGAAAAAAATTATTATCACAAAGATTGTAATAGTTTTAAAATGTTTCCACATTATCAAATACTTGATACATTCATGTTAGAAAATATGACAAGAGAGAACCTTAACATGAAGTAAATATTCCCTTGAAGGTGTACACACAACTCTAGAGACATTCTCTACATGAAATATAATACAATTCATCCTTCAATTGTTTCACAAATTCACCCTTCTATAACTCGACATTCAATGATTGAAGTTACCTTAAAAATCACTACACCTACAAAATATCAAACTGCCACCAAAAGAATCAACTTCCCCAAAATGAACAAAATCCTGTTTTAATAGCTGCAAGGCATCCAACCTTGATCATTGCACTATATAGCATACTAAAAATCAATGGCATAAATGTATTCCTACCCAAATAAATGCCTATAAGAGAGGAAATCGAAAGAAGGTATGTAGGGTAGTTGGGAGAGCTCCCCTACATTAACGACGAGTAGACGAGTGAGTATTAATAACAACATTACATTTTTCACTTAACACTATGTTTAAAATGACCTTTGCATTATACTCAATCTTCCTTTTTATAAATTTTACTTTTGAAATTGTTTGAAAACTACCCCCTTAACCTATCAATAATATAGGTGCATTTGAAAATATGTGGGCCTTGGGAGGTAGTTATATAACCATCTCAAACTAATAACAACATTATATTTCATTTGCTAAGCCCTCACATGTTCATGATTTCCCCTCTTTCTTATTTTTTAAACATTTGCAAGAAAATGTAACCATGCCAACACTTAGAGAAGGTTATAAAACCATTATAAACATACAACATATAATATAAACAAACACCTCCCCTTTTCATTTTTTGTTGACTTTCATGGTGATGACATAACTTACTTTAGGAACCATAGGTGGCTATAAAACCACCTCAAACCTCTACCATTGTGCACCCAAAACTCCCTCCCCATAATTTTGATGATCTAAATCATTTTATAACTTTTCAAAATATTTACAACACAAATCAATACCATCCATTGGTGATTTCAAGAGATTCATAACCTCTTCAACATTTGGAAAAGTTTCAAAACCATACAAAAATTTGAAAAACACACCAACCTTCCACTTTTATAAAATTTTCAGCACTTGGATGCTCATTAGGAACTTAAATCACTTCACAAACCATAATAAATCTTTGACAAACATTAGGAGTAGTATTTTTTGGCACTTTGATGAAGTCAATTTTTTTCCCAAGGTATGAGAAATACCATAATTCTCCCTCCATCCACTAACAAGCTCTTTCCTTTGCGTGTTATTATTTAGGGGAGGTTCACAAATCATCCCAAATGGTTAACATTTATCATATTCTTTATATCTTGGAAATTAGAAAAGGTTCTAGAACTAGGGAAAAATCTTGACAAACAAAACACATCCCACATATAAAACACTCCATACATTTTATTCTTGAGTGGTTAGAAAATCATTGCAACATTAGAACAATAGGTGGTTAGAAAACCACCCCAAACCTTCACTGTGGTGAATCCCCCCCCTTGTTTATTGACACACCGACAAAATTTGCAAACCATGACACATCTTAAAAATAACTAGGATTTTTCTTGGAATTACATATCGACTCCCCTTTATATGTTGACACTTGGGGATGGTTCACAAGCCACCCCAAAAGACAGGCAAACATAAAATGAAAATCCATTAGTATTTTGGTTAGCAAGCAAGAGTTACAAACAAGGAGAAAAATTTGATAGAAAAATAAAAGGCCACATTGGGAATTTGAGTGGAGTTAAAAAATCAACCCACCAATCCCAAAAAAAAAGAATCTACCCTAAACTAACTTGTAAACATGCAACAATAGGAACTTATTAACAAATATTTTAAAAGAACATACTGGAGGTGAACAAAGGAACAAAGAAATTTTTTGACCCAAACATGAAATATTTTACATTTTTTTAACAAATCCCTAACAATGGCTCTAGTTGGGGATTAGTGCCTCTTGCAAGCACTATGATAATCCAAAAAATATCTAGTTGCAAACCACAATATACAATTAAAATATCATACAAAATAAAGCACAAAAACACTTCATCATGACAAAAAAGACATGTGATTACGCTAACATAAAATTTCTTATAAAATGATGCAACACAAACACAAATACCATATATACAAGGCTTAATAACAAAACATAAACAATTTATAGGAGATTCACCTACAACCAATAACAAGACAACACAAAAATTTGTAACATATGGTTGGAAGTGAAACCCACATAATTTATTGTAGGAAAAATCCTATACGATGACCAATGGCACATGGCCATGAGAAAATGGATGTACTTTTCTACCTTTGTTAAACATAGTTAAGTTGAAGGAGATAGTTTCTATCAATCTAATGCTACTTTCTTCACTCAACTACAAAAAAATTGGCCCTTTTCTCACATGTACAAACTTGTGATTACCTCTAAAAGGGTGAAGAATAGCTTCACAATCAATTCTTTGATTGCATGGAAACCACAAATAGTATGCTTCCAACTTAGTTTATAATGTAACATTTAAAACTATAGTATTCAAAGACACAACTTGAAGGACTGGGTTAGCCCCAACAGATAAAAAATATTTTTATACCCATTAACCTCCTTGGATAAATTCAAGAAAAAAAATGCTTCTAACTCACATTTCAATGAAACACATGCCTCACTATCTTGTTAAAATACACAAATAAGCTCATCCTCTAACAACTCAAATTACAAAATTTGAAGCTTTGACACATTTTTTTTAGCATCCAGTTGATCATCAACCTAAAAAATTTGTTACTACTCAACATCCTCACAATTGTTATTCTAGAACCAAGTGAAATACTCAAACTTAGGCCTACCATCATCCACCACATCAAAATTTGCATCTTCATAATAAAGAAAAAATTCATATTCAACTTTTCTTATCTTAGGGATAACATGCAACCGACATACATCACTCTCATATGTATTGATGCACATTTCATTATAAAAAAACACCATTATGAGACACCTCATGTGAATAATTGTACTCTTCAAATTATCACTCTTTAAATTCTATGTCAAAATTTACTGTGATACATTTGATGCAATAAAAATCAGACCTATGGCACAATCCACCTTCCACATTCATTACACCAATAACAATATTTGATGACTATTTTGAAGTGGAATGTTCATGAGGAAGAAAACATCTCTTGCACCAAACATATAGGTTCTCATACACTTCAATATGATCACCATCTTCACATTCTTCAACTACAAACTCCTCATATTGAAAATCAACAACTGCAATTAATATTATTTTTTACAATTTCATCTTCATGTATAGTTGTTCATATGCTATCCTCATGCACATAATGATAATTAGTGTAAGGAAGCTAAGGTAGTGGACCAACTTCCTACACTAATCTTGAGAGGATAATAACGCAACACTTTACAAATCTTTTCAACAGTTGCAAAAACATAAATAAAAATAAACATAAATATCATGCATACCACAACATAGTGATTTATGTGGGGAAAACACTTTCGGGAGAAAACCCCCACACTCCAAAAGCTGTCCAATATATTATTCAGAAATCATGAATATTACAATATGATTACAAAGCTTCTCATAGGAGTATCACCAACTAGAGATCCAAAGGCAACATGATCACTATCAGACTCTTAGAATACATCACAATATGTAGTCGTAATACAACACCCTCATAAAATAGGGTCTCCTTCTAGGGAAAGACAAGCCAACAAAACATTTATCGTCAGATATGAGACCTAATGATGAACAGTCCAGATTTATGATATATCATTAATTTAATGTATATCAACAATTTAATATATTTTAAATTATTTTTGTTAACACACTCACATTTCGCTCCACCCCATGTTACCATTGTAGGTTACACCTCTTGACATAAATTTAACATATTTATCTTAAATACATCCTATCAACAGTAAACCTTATATAATTGCAAGGTTGAGATACATTTTCCCAACAAATATCCCACTTGTCGAACACCTTGCAAGAGCAACAAGAGGGAGTACAAACATCATCTCTTAATTACTAGTGGTTGAAAGGCCCATAGAATTTGAACACTAGCTGAACTTATCTATGATCACATGCTTAGTTAAAGAATCATCAACATTCATGAAATTATCTACCTTAACTAGCTTCACCCAACCATCTTCGACCATATATCTAATAAAATGATACTGCACATCAATGTGCTTGGTCATGTCATGAAATTTTTGGTTCTTAGCTAAACATATCACACTATGACTACCACAATAAATTGTCACTACACCTTTTTTTATTCCAATATTTGAACACAATCTTAATCCAAATTGCTTCCTTGCAAGAATGAGCATCTGCCATATACCCAACTTCAGTAGTGGACGAAGCAACCATAACCTGTCTCTTACTCATCCAACTAATCGCACCACCAAATAAAGTAAACACATAAGCACTGGTGGATCATCTACTATCAACATCACTTGCCTAGTTTGAATCAACATAACCATGAATATCAAGGGAAATACTGTCTTCAATCAAATTACTATGATAACACAAGGAATACTTTGAGGTACTACACAAATATCTAAAGACTCTTTTAAGTACATCCCAATGAACTCTACCAAGATTATACATATATCTAGAAAGAATTCCCACTACTTGGGAAATGTCTAGTCTAGTACAAACCATATAATACACCAAACTTCCAACTACACTTTGGTAAGACACTCTACCCATCTCCTCCATCTCTGATGGGGATGTTGGACAATCTAAAATAGATAACTTTATTCCCTGGCTGAAAAAAAAACATAAAATGGTTTACAATCTTACATGTTAAACCTCTAAAAAATTGAATTGACATACTTAATTTGACCAAGCCATAGCTTTATGTTCACTCTATCTCTTCTAATTTCCATCACAATAATGTGTCTAGTTCCACCAAGATCTTTCATTTCAAATTTACCTACAATTTGAGACTTCAATTATGAAATCACACCTTTCCCTTTGCCAATAAATAACATATCATCAACATATAATGCAATAAACATGAAATGATCACATTAGTTTTATAACAAACACAATGATTTGATTTAGAACACTCAAACCCCAAAGTCAACACATATGTATCACATTTTTGGTACCACATCCTAGGAATTTGTTTTAGGCCTTACAAAGATTTCTTCAATTTGCAAACCAATTAACTTTTACCTTTCACCATGTAGTGCTCTAGCTATGTCATATAAATATCCTCCTCCAAGTCACCATGAAGGAAATTAGTTTTCGCATCCATTTTCTCAACCTCTAAATCATAAGCAACAAAAATAGAAAGAAAAAATCTAATGAATGTCATTTTTGCAACATGAGAAAATATCTCACCATAATCAAAACCCTCAACTTGAGAGTACCCTTTTGCAACCAGCCTTGCTTTGTACTTCTTAATACCTCCATCATAACCAATATTTTTCTTGAACACCCATTTGTGCAACCAACAAGTTTTTGTCCTTTACGTAATGGTAAAACATCCCATGCATCCTTCTTTTTCAAAGCTTCCATTTCTTCGTTCATAGAAATCTTCTAGTGATTTTGCATCATTCGTACCTAATGCCTCTTCTATAGATCTGGGTTCATCCATGTTAGTATTAAAAGAAAAAATACATCTTCAATCATCAGGTGAATAACCTTCAGGTGGTTTTTTATGCCTTGTAGACCTACAAAAGAGCTGAGTTGGAGGTTCTTCCACCTCTTCTAAAGATTCAAAGTTGGATGAGCTCTCCTCAACTTCTTGTCTATCTAGGAGCCTCAATTCAACTTTCTCAGGTGTAGAAGGAAGTTGAATCACATCTTCCTATTTACTTTGTTCTTGCTGCAATGTAACAAGAAAAGTCTTATTTTCTCTAAAAAATACACTTCTACTATATATTATCTTTTGTGCAACATGATCCCAAAGCTTGTATCCTTTCACACCATAACTATATTCGATGAAGATACATTTCACAACCTTATCTCCAACTATGTTTGCATCTCCTTTGGCACATGTGCATATTCCTCACAACTAAAAACTCTAAGATGTCTTAATGAAGGCTTGTGACCCAACCATGCCTATGCAGGAATCTTATCAACAAGATTTGATGTAGGAGATCTATTAATTAGGTAACAAGCAATGACAACAACTTCAGCCCAAAATATTTATTCTAGAATAACACCACTCAACATAATCCTAGCCTTCTCCATCAGTGTCCTGCTCGTTCTTTCTACAACTTAATTTTGCTGTGGAGAATACAAAGTTGTCTTTTGTCTATGAATATCACAATATTTACAAAATCTCTCAAAATTATTAGAGAAATATTCACCACCATTATCAGTCCTAAACATTTTATTTTCTTTCTAGTTTGCAACTCAAACATTTCTTTAAATTCTTTAAATTGACTGGAAATTTTAAATTTATTCTTTATAAAATATACCCATGTCCTACTACAATCATCAATAAATTAAATGAGAACTCGAGCAAAATTGAACACAGTTTCATTTTCCATAAATGCAATGCTCACATAAATCAAATTAAATATTACAATCAAACAAACCTTCAACATAGTTTTTTTAAATTTTCAAGGTCCTTAGATCCTTTTCTCCAATGTGGATAAGTATTTGATTCCATAACAGTTTTATCTATAGGTAACTTTGATTCAAAAGAAAAAGCACCCTTGGGTACCCAAAATTCATGACCATCTTCTGAAGATGAAACCCTCACATCTTCCAATGAAGTAGTCACATAATTTATTTTCATAGAATTACTATTGCACTCAATAGTGCACAAAATCAAGCTTATATAATGTGCCATATCCAACACCTCTAGCAATCACCATAGCACCTCTAACCATCTTGCATTCTGCATCAAAAAATACTACCTCTACACCTGCATCTATTATTTTGCTCACATATAAATTTCATGCTAATCTAGGGATATGCAACACACCAATAATCCTTTTTATTCACCATCAAGAAACTTGGTTCTAAATTTTCCATGACTAACAATATTTAAACAAGAATCATGACCCAAGTACACCTTACCTCCATCAAATTCTTCATATTCAAAATTCCATTCTCTATTAGAGGTCATATGGAAAGATGCACCTGAGTCAATTAACCATCCATCATTACCTGCATGAGTTTCCAAAGATAAAATGAATGCATCACCATCTTCCTTCTCAAACTTAGAATTAGAATTAAATCTCCTCTTTTTCTTCTTCTTTTCTTATCTGTAGTCCTTATGAATATGTCCAAGCTTACCATAGTTTGAACAAATAACTTTGGACTTTCCAGGAGATTTGGATCTCTCCTTGGACTTGGATTTATCATGCTTCTCATTCTTCTTGCATTTTTCCTTAAGTATTCCAAAAAAAATTAGGGCCTCCTTGGCATTGATGGATACCTTCCTCCTCATCTCTTCAAAAAGCAAAGAATCCATGACATCTCCAATCTTCAAGATAACAAAAATACTCCCAATATCCATAACAAGAGAATCCCATGAATCAGGCAAAGAAAAAAGCAAGACCTAAAATTTCCCCTGCTCATCCATTTTGACACCAACTGATGCCAATTGGGCCACCAACATATTGAATGCTTCTAAGTGGTCTGTAATTCATCCACCCTATTTCATTCTCAAGGAATAAGATTTCTCCCAAAAGAAAATATTGTTCGCTAAAGATTTGGCTTGAAAAATATCACTGTGTTTCTTTCGTAATTTTTGTACCAAGGTCTCCTCATGGACATTGATTAAAATAGAACTTTCCAAGCACAATCTAATTAGAACCTTGGATTTAAAATCCATACCATTATATTGAGTAGCCAAAGTAGGATCTGCAAGTCTTGAAACATTCTCATCAACGACATCCCATAGATCTCGATCTATCAACCGAATCCTCCATCTTCAACTTCCACATCTCAAAATTATTTCCAAAAAATTTATCCACCTCTATTTTCCCAATGAAATTTCCATCTAAAAATTCTTACAATAAGATCACAAATTAACTTTTGGACAAGCTCCCACTCAGATTTGGATTAGTTCAAAAAATCCAACAACCCACAACTTAAGCCAAAGGTGATCAAACTTTGATACGACTTGTAAAAGCTAAGGTAGCAAAACAACTTCCTATAGTAATCTTGAGAGGAGAATAATGCAAAATTTTACAGATCTTTTCAATAGTTACAAAAAATTAAAAATAAATAAACATAAATATCATGTATACCACAACATAGTGATTTACATGGGAAAAACCTTTTTAGGAGAAAAACTCCACATTCCAAAATCCACCCAATATATTATGTAGAAACCAAAAATTATAATATTCTTTCAGAGCAAGCTTCTCATAGGAGTATCACCAACTAGAGATCTAGAGGCAACACAACCACTATCAAACTCTTAGATTACATCACAATACATAGCCACAATACAACACCCTCATAAAATAGGATTCCTTTTAGGGAAAGATAAGGAAAAAAAAAATCTACCATCATATCTAAGACTTAATGATGAATGATCAAGATTTACAATATATCATTAGTTTAATGTATGTCAAAAATTTAATATATTTTAAATTATTTTTGTTAACACTTTCATATTTTGCTCCACCCCATGCTACCACTATAGGTTACACCTCTTAGCATAACTAGCATAGATATATTAAATAAATATTATCAACCATAAACCTTATATAATTGCAAGGTTGAGACACATTTTCCCTTTAATAAGTAGCATCAAAATCACAAAACAGGGCAAAGGAAAGCAATAGATCAAACAAGAAAACTATTTATTGTTCACCACTCACACCACCAAAATATGCATGCTCTATATAATAAGCCCCATGAGCTAATTCATCTAATTTTTTACTTGCATTCACACCTTCATCATCGACACTTTATTATAATAAACATGAAGGTCAATAAATTCACTCTCAAATCAAATATATTCATTTATCTCTTCCTTATTATCATATATTGATGACTAATCTAGCTTGA
Source organism: Sequoia sempervirens (assembly GCA_007258455.2). Classification (NCBI taxonomy): domain Eukaryota; kingdom Viridiplantae; phylum Streptophyta; class Pinopsida; order Cupressales; family Cupressaceae; genus Sequoia; species Sequoia sempervirens. Next base: position 234,678,615 of record VDFB02358134.1, read on the forward strand.
AGGTAGGTGCAAAAATTGTCATCTTAATTTGTATTGTTGTCATATTATGCACTAACACCTTCCTCTACTCACCTACAAACATAATAATCACTTGATATTATGCTCAAATATGATATAATATCTATACCATTACTATCCACAATAGCCTATCTATAACCAACAATTTCCATGTTTGATGATAATAATTTTGCAATCATATCTATCCTCAAGACATTAATGAAATCAAGGAATTTATTACTACTACATATTTACCAAATTAAATTATTCCCATATTGAACCATAACCTTGAGAAAAGTCACAGGATCCAAGGAAAATATCAATAAAAGTAGGTGTGTTAGGTCTAAAATATTTTGGAATCTTGGAAAGGAAAACTACAAACCTTTGATTGAACTCCATGCTACTCTTCCTCTTACCACTTGAAGTTTTCTAATTGTTAGACAAGGATAGTAGGGTCAAGATGCAATGCAAAATTTTTGAATACAACAAGGTGATCCTAGAAAGAAAAAGAACATTCTCATAAACTATCATACTAAATATTTGCATTTCCTTATAGCGACCTAACAAAACATCTCATCCAAATGTCTTCATCATGAACTTGAAATTTTTTCATGAAATTGAAAATAATTCAGCATGTTCATCCCCTAATGAATGTCATACCCATCAAACCTAGGAATCAATCTATAGATCCCATATTTCATTGTTTCCTCTCATAGTTGACTCAAGAAAACTCAATTTATTTATAAATAGGATCTATTGGGATTTTGGTTGATGGAGAAAACTATTTATTTATAATGGATAGGTGGACATTGGAATACAATACCTTGATTATTTTTCACACTCCTAAAACCTAAAAAGATCCTTAATTTCTTTCTTTTTCTTTTATATAGCTTCCTGCATGTTTGAATGTGAAATTTTATCTTGTTTTGGGTTGTATGAAAAACATGCATATCCATCCTCATAACATTCTTGAATATGTAATCTATCATAACATCTAGGGTTCAAATAATATGATACATATGATGAGGCACTTGTAGGGATATAAATTAGTCTATTCCAATCGGTCATTGTTGATTACAAAATATTTGTGCAGGGTAAGAAAGAGAAGATTACAAAAAATTATTCCTTTACCATGAAATAAACCATGCTTCAAATTGTGGAAGGATAACCATGCACCTTATATATATTTGTACCAAACTTGATTTTTATTCATGGAAACATGAACAATAATTTTTTTTTTGTCTTAAAATATTAGACTCACCACCTCATTAATTTAGGAAATCCCTAAAGTAAGAAAACCTCCAAGGCACAACATATTTTTTGCATTGAACCACCAATAAAGTCTTCAATTTGTTCAACCCATTAATGTCTTACTGAGTTGGAAGCCTACCAACTTGCATCAAAATTTTTATTCCTCAACAAGAAAACCATTTTTATGGGTCTCAAAACCAATACACTTCCTAGACCATATTCTAACTTTCAAGGCTAGGTGGTGCAGGGGCACCTAGTCAAGTTGTGCAATTTTGGTCTAAGGTTAAGTTTTTGTGTTGTTGAGTCTAAATGTGATGTAATAAGGTTATAATAAACCATTTTAAATGTTATAATTCATGTGGGGTTGGTATATATTAGATAGGTTGTCAAGTTCTGGTCATGTTTTGTAAATGTTGTCAAAAGTTGCTTTCAACTTTGCAAAATTGTCATTTTAGGAAGATGACCA
>VDFB02358134.1:234691650-234821501 GCA_007258455.2 Sequoia sempervirens
GATTTCATCATGGGATTACCTAAGGTGAATGGTATTTAGAATGTATCTATGTGGTAGTAGACAAACTTACAAAATATGTGAATTTTTATGCTATATTTTTTAAAATTTAAGGCTCTCCAAATTATTTATTTATTTTTCAAGGAGGCATTCAAATTACATGAGCTACCCAAAAATATTGTTAGTGAAAAGGATAGTAGGTTTTTGAGTCAATTTTCACAATAATTATTTCACTTGATAGGAATATAACTTACTCATAGTATAATCTACCACCCCAAACATATGGGAAAACTAAGATCATAAACAAATGGATTGAAGGGTATTTGAGAAATTATCCAGTTTGTAGCTTGGATAGGAACTTCCTCACATGTTTAGTGTGAATGTATTGGAAGAGGTTCAAGTTATTTTATTTTGCATTTCACTTTTAATAAAAAGGGAAAGTCTTTTATTTAGATAATTAAGTCTAATGAATTGTAAATATAGATTGACTATTTAGACTTATCTTTCAATACATTTCTTCTAAGAGCTAAATAAATTTTTGAATATTATAATTTTTCCAAATAGTGTAAAGATAGGTGCAAGATAGAAGATTATATGTACAATGATAAATTTCAAGTAGCTATTTGAAGAAAAAATTGTAGAGGTTTCCTTGTAAGTATTTTGAAGAGAATATATAATTGACTATAGGGTGTAATTATCTTTGTATTTGTTTTACACTTACACAATTTAAAATTTTAATAATCGTGTTCAAATGATGTAATTTAAGAGAATTTTTATTATTAGAACATCAAGACAACATTCACTTGGGTTGAAACTCTTCATAGTATCAAAGTAGGTTATTATAAGGGTCACTTGATTAATTTTTTTAGGGGTTATATAGAATTTTCTAAGGAAAATCATCATTGATTATTCTAAAAATTATGTCATTTTTTCAAGGAAAAATTGGCCATTTTTTTCCTACTAAAAATCATAATGTCCTTTATTTGCAAATTGTGCTATTGTTTCTACTAAAAATTGTGGAACTTTTGATAAAAAATTGCATGGAATATTTCTAAAAGTCGTGATGGAATTTTTTTAGAGAAAATATGGGTTATTTGATCATATATTTTCCTTGATTCATAAGTTTTGAAGTTATTTCTCTAGTGATGTCTAGGATTTTCAAACTAATGTCGACTAGGGTTTATAGTTGTGACTAGGGAATTTTTTTATAGGTACTTATTTAAATATTTTGAGAAATTTATGATTTAGATTTGAGAGTTTTGTGATTTTTTTAAAATGGAATCAAATAACCTCATATTTGAGGATTTATTGGAAGGTGCATTAATTTTCCCATTTTAAAAATTCATTATTGTTGAAATATTTATAACAATTGCTACCTCATAAAAAGAAAGAGGTAAAGCATAAGTAGATGATCATGGATGCAATAAAGGATCGTTTAATTCCTCATTTATTTGAAATATAGCAACCAAGGATATGTTTGATGCTTTGGTTAATCTTTACTAGAGTGATAAAATAAATAAGAAGATTATATTGTGAAATGAATATAGGTCTATAGAGATGAAGAAATTAAATGTAGAGCTAGCTAAGTTGGCATTGAATAGTTTCTCATCTTCATGAAAAAAAAATTATACAACATATTTGTGCCTAAGAGAATATTCCTTCATTTGAAATACTATGTGATGACTCTATTAATTAGGAAAATCAAATATAGTAAAAAGATAATAAGAAGAGTGGTGATGATAATTTATCCCTCTTTGGACATATGAAGAAAAGTAAAGGAAATTGGCTCAATTATTAGAAATATGGGTAGAGATTTAAGGAGAGTTTATAGAAGCTCTACATAATTTTTTTTACACATACACTTGCATTCTTCATTATAATTTTGTTCAATACATTTGCATATATATGTAGGATCTACATATCCTATATTATAGGAAACTACCTATAACAACTTTCTAAAGACACGAGTTGTTTTAACAACTCATAATACACACAAATAAATAATCACAACCAAATAACAAACACTCTACGAGAATGATGTGATATTCCCAATACTCATAACCAACCTACTAAATTGTTATCTTATGCATCCTATGTGAACACTAATTTGTAACACCCCCCATTAGTGTGAACATGGGGTGAAAGTACATCACAATACTTGATGACCACACACAATAGCTCACCAAATAATATAAGATAAGAGTAGGGACATACACATCTACTCATGTCAAGCAATAGTGGAACTAGCCTCACTATGCTTAGTGTACTTTCATCCAAGGATAGGGACAAACACTTCTACCCATGGAACCAAGGATAGGGACTAACACATATACCCAAGGTATTACATCAAGTTCAAATAGGGACAAACACATGTATCCAACATCAAAGTCATGAATAGGGACAAACACATCTGTTGACAATAATTATGATTGGGGACACACACATCCAATCATAATTACCGACTCATGTGACTGGGGAAAAACACTTCCAATCACTCTACTACCTCGTGAATGGGGACAAACACATCTATTCACCAACAATCAAGAAATGTGATTGGGGACATACACATCCAACCACAACATAAAAGCTTGAACACCAAGCCCTCATTGTCGCGTATGTAGCCACCACTATAGATCAATGCCACTCTGATCACAAATGATATGACACAGTTGCCACTGCCACTTATAAATCGATCTTGGTTTTAGTCATTTTGGCACAAATAATTTTCGTCACTAATGCAATTTCACGACCCCGTCGCTAGTGACTGATGAGAGATTGCTGAATGTCCTCCAACCTTTGGTGCCTCCATCCTCCAATTGATTTGCTACTTAGTAAATTTGGTTTTGAAACTCAAATTTAGAATGCCTCCCTTAATATGAACATCACGTACAAGCAATAATGTCCATTTACAATTAAGACATTTTTTTTTTAATAATTTTTTTGACACTTTTTACATTTTGACATGACAGTTAATGACCATATTCTAAACAAAATAATACAACTTGATTTTTAGACTACGACACAAAATATCTCCTTATAAACTAAAAACACATTTTAAGATACTATACTGGCAATAAATTATAATAACCACCGTTGCATCCTTACTCCCTTTAAATCAATCCTCGAGAAACTTCACCTCTCCTTCATCGATCTCCACCTACAATTCCTTGGGGTCATTGCCAAACGCCACCTTATATGAATAAATAACTTGATGCCTTCTGATTGCTCATTTATCGCTCCCTTATGTGGAACCTGCAGACAAGTACTTCATATAATCGTTGCTTTGACAAGGATTATAGTGCCCTACACTATCACGTTCACTATTTGAAAGCTGGTGCATTATTCGATTTCATCATCTTACGAATTTGTTCCTCCAACTCAAATGATGTTTGTTATGTATAACAAAGCATGCACCCATTGAGTGTCTCCACTACCCACTATATTTCACCACAAATTCGCACCAAACAAATATGGACAAATGAGAATTATACTGACTTTCAATGAGATACCGATCGAATGTGAAGCAGAACTCTTATACGACCAACAATCAAGATCTCGATTTGAGGTGAAGATCTTGCTATGCACTCTCTACAATGAAGTCATGCAAAGAGTTGGTGCTGATCTCGTAAGTAGCAACTCGCCTTTGCAATTTCCAGGGCGCACCACCTGCATTGAAAATCTCAGTGTTGAGCAGATCGTGCAATTCAAGGGTAACAGCCGGCCAGCACATGAAACCATATCAATAAAGAATCGACATCTTTAGCAGCATCTCTAATACGCAAGATCCAATTACAATATCTTCTGCTCTAAGAAGACCCTCATCACGCCAACAATGTTCGCCTTTACAGCAAATTTGGATGCTCACACCAACACCGAGTTAGATCATTTTGCAGAGATATAAAAAACATTGTCTCCAACTATGTATTTGGTGTGATTCTCATCACAGACACGTTAAATGTCACCTAATCATTTCTACAATGTTCACTACTTCAAGCATGAACTGGCAGCGATTCTTCAATGCACCCACCGTATCTCTCGTTTATGTCGTCCTTGAACTGTTCTATCCCTCCTCTGGCTAACTATGGAGACAATCTCATCTTCGATTCCTATTTCCAGCAATCGAGAGAAGCACTACAAACTGTGAGTGCTTGTGAGAATCAAACTCATAACTTCCTCCATAACACATATGATATGGCAATCCACCAAATCTCATAATGAAATCTGCATTTATGGATACCAATCGACACACAAAGAGAATTTAGATGTTCAAGCTGGCTGGGCTTAAGTATCACACACTAAGCCTCTGACCGGTCAATGTTCTTTTTCTTTTCCCGTTTTCCGTTGGGGTCCAGCACTGGCTATGCTATGGTCATCCGATGGGTGGCTGATGCATAGTCTTACAAATTTTGTCAGGAAGTACTGTAACTTGCAGCGAATTCCCGTACTGTCCGTAACTTACGTGCAACAAACTCATTTTCACAGCTCCCTAGTTGTTTCATTCAATAAATTTTAAATCTCGATTAAAGCAAAATTATTAAACTTTGTAATATTTGATTTTTAAAATTGTATTATTAATTATTATTTTTAAATGATAGTGGTTTATTATTCTTAAAGTTTATAGGTATATATGTTATGATAAAATTGATTCATCCATATCAGTTTTTAGAAATTTTGGTATCAATGTTAATTTTTTATAAATCAATTAAAATATACATTTAAATTTTAAATTTTTATAATATAAAATAGTATTATAAATTTTGTGATATTTCATTTTTATTTATTTTTAGAATAATTGTTTTTAAATGATTGTTATTGTTTTGAAATCGATTCATTCTTATTAATTTTTATAATTTTTAGAATCAATATTAATATTTTATTCAAATCAATTAAATTAGTTATAATGTTCATTATTAACAAATTCTTTGATAGGTAATTTTTATGATTAATAGATTTTTGAGTTGATAGTTGATTACTTTTAAGTTAGGTTAATTTTTATGTTTAATTTATATGTGATAATCTATTTTTGTTTGGTTATGATTATGTTTATAATTTATCTAATTATTAATTACTAAGTGATGTGTGTTGGTAAGTATGACTTCTTATATGTTTTCATTTATTGGTGGATTTGAGGATTTAATTTGTTGATTAGCTTGTGTGCTTATATGGTAATTTTTTGACACCATTGTGGTAGTTTTAGGGTGTCACATAAGTGATTTATGTTAGTATTTTTTCAACTGTAAGTTTGAAGACTCAAGTTTTATATTCTAGTTTTAGTTTATATGTTAGAAATGGATATTTAATTCTATATATTTTAGTATGTGGTTATTTAACTAACTTATATATAACAAAAAATATATCATTAATTAACATGTGGATCTTCTCAATGCCATTAATTTCATTTCAAAAATAAAATTGTCACTTGTAATTCCTAAATAAATTCCTAAAATTTATTTAATTTTGTAAAAAATAATATTAGGGTAACATTATAAATGGTAGATTGAATAAGTTGAGTACCCTCACCCTCCATTTTTTCTTCTATAATATTTACATATACACATCAAAGAAACCAAACATACACATATAGTATGCACCAAAGAAATGTGATATGATCATTATCATCAATTCCATTACATAATAACACGAATCTATATTTGAAGGCAATACATATAGATATTTTACTATGTGATTTATGGTTTTTAACTTTCTTTTTGCATAAATTTTTTTATGTATAGTAAATAAAGTATTCTTGAATTTTAATAGTAAATAATTTGTTCTTGGATATATATAAACTAGAAATAAATTAAGTTATGTTTTCATCTTCATTTATCAAAATGAAAAAGTTCAATCTAGTGGTGGGAATTTGATTAATTAAAACGGTTGAGAATAAAACAAAATTATTTGATGGCATCCATTCTATTATATATAGATTACAACATGTAAAATTTGATTTGATGCTCAAAAAGTAATCCTCTTTCCACCCATTATATAAGCTAATTTATTTTTCCCATTGTTTTATAAACAAATAAGCATATGTATTTAAAATATTTTTAATCCTAAAATCTATTTTTGATGCTTCAATATTTTAGTGATCAATAAATTATATTTTTTGAGTGTAAAACTATATTTTCATAATATATCTCTAAAACTCCTTCCTAAAAGAATCTATTTATACATGATACACTAGATTGATTGTCAATAAAATAATTTGATAGACAAAAAATTGCATGTCCTATTATAAGTTATTTAGAAAACACAAAATTTTGGAAGAAAGAATATAGCATAGAAAGATGAATAATCCATAACAGTCTAAAATAAATAAACTCATGAGAAGATGCACATATATAGTGAAAATGAGAGAAATCACTCCTTGAAAGTGGCATGCAACTCAATAAAAGAATAAGGTTAAAAAGTACACTTAAGCAATCTTATCTTCAAAAAGAAAAAAATCATAAGAGAATATGTCATAGGATATTCTACACTAACAAGGAACACACCCCTACTAACATATGACTAGAAAAGAAAGCTAATAAAGCTAATTGAAGGAATTTCATACATTATCCATAGTATCACAAGAGGTAGTTACAACTACAATGAAATTGAGGAAAGAGATTAAAAATTTATAACTTTGAATATTTTTAGATCATGAATATTTTTAGGTCTTTAAAAATCAATTCACTTGGAAGTTTTGACTCCAGTACTCAAACCCTCTAAGGCATTTTTATTTAATTTTTTATATTTACTAAAAGGGAGTTACCTCATGACAACCACCTAGCTATAAAAAAGGTTTTTCCTTTTACCTATTTATATATATTTTCATGTATTTAGCAAATGAAATAGTTCATGAATAAACAAAATTATTTTTGAAAAGGGATCTAAAAGATTCTTTTAAGAATTTTTTTTAGAAATGTATAATAAAAATATAGCTTCACACTAAAATATTATAAAACAATCAATTGATAAAATATTAGAACAATTATTGAGAAGGGTATAACGAGATTCTTTTGGGAAGGAGTTTTAGAAATATATTATGAAAATATGGTTTTACACTAAAAATATATAAGTTATTGGTCACTAAAATATTGAAGCATCAAAAATAGATTTTAGAATTAAAAAAATATTTGTAACGACATATGCTTATTTATAGAACAATGAGAAACATAAATTAGGTTATATAATGGGTGGAAAGAGGATTACTTTTTTAGCATCAAAACAAATTTTACATGTTGTAATATATATATATATATATATATATATATATATATATATATATATATATATATATATATATATATATATATATATATATATATATATATATATATATATATATATATATATATATATATATAATAGAATGGACCTCGTCAAATAATTTAGTTTTATTCTCAATCATTTTAATTAATCAAATTTGCACCACTAGATTGACCTTTTTCATTTTGATAAATGAAGATGAAACCATAAATTAATTTATTTAGTTTATATATATCCAAGAATAGATTATTTACTATTAAAATTCAAGAACGCATTATTTACTATACATAAAAAAAATATGCAAAAAGAAAGTTAAAAAACCATAAATCACATAGTAAAATCTCGAGACGAATTGCCTCCAAATATAGATCCATGTTATTATGTAATGGAATTGATGATAATGATCATATCACATTGCTTTGGTGTATAATGTATGTGTATGTTTGGTTTCTTTGGTGTGTATATATAAATATTATAGAAGAAAAAATGGAGGGTGGAAGTACTCAACTTATTCAATCTACCATTTATAATGTGACACTAATATTATTTTTTAAACAATTACATAAATTTTAGGAATTTATTTAGGAATTACAAGTGACAATTTATTTTTGAAATGAAATTAATGACATTGAGAAGATCCACATGTTAGTTAATGAGAATTTTTTTATTATATATAAGTTAGTTAAATAACCACATACTAAAATATATAGAATTGAATATCCAATTCCCACATATAAACTAAAACTAGAATATAAAACCCGAGTCTTTAAACTTACAGTTGAAAAAATTATTAACATAAACCACTTATGTGACACCCTAAAACTACCATAATGGTGTCAAAAAATTACCATGTAAGCACACAAGCTAATCAATAAATTGAATCCTCAAATCCATCAATAAAAGAAACCATATAAGAAGTCATACTTACCAACACACTAGTAATTAATAATTAAATAAATTATAAACACAATCATAACCAAACAAAAATAGATTATCACATATAAATTAAACTTAAAAATTAACCTAACTTAAAAGTAATCAACTACGAACACAAAAGTCTATGAATCATAAAAATTACCTATCAAATAATTTATTAATAATGAACATTACAACTAAATAAGAACAAATAATTTGTCTACAATTTATAAAGCTAACTAATAAAAACTATTAAAGGAGAATAATAATTTATTTAATTGATTTGAGTAAAATATTAATATTGATTCTAAAAGTTCTAACAATTGATAAGAATGAATCAACTTAAAACAATAAAATATCATTTAAAAATAATTATTCTAAAAATAAATAAAAATTAAATATCACCAAATTTATAATACTATTTCATATTATAAAAATTTAAATGTATATTTTAATTGATTTGAAAAAAAATTAACATTGATATAAAAACTGATATGGATGAATCAATTTTATCATAACATATACCTATAAATCTTAGCAATAATAAACCACTATCATTTAAAAATAATAATTAATAATACAATAAAAAAATTAAATATTACAAAGTTTAATAATTTCAATGTAATCGAAATATAAAATTTATTGAATGAAACAATTGGAGAGCTGTGAAAATGAGTTTGCTACAAAGTAAGTTACAGACAGTACAGGAATTAGTTGCCAAGTTACCGTACTTCCTAACAAAATTTGTAAGACTATGCAATAGCCATCGGATGACCATAGCATAGCCAGTGTTGAACCCCAACGGAAAATGGGAAAAGAAAAAGAACATTGACCGGTCAGAGAGGCTTAGTGTGTGATACTTAAGCCCAGCCGCTCAAGCTTAAATAGATAATAGCTGACATAGAATGCGTGACATATAAATAGCCTTGGAATGCTGCACAATTATAAATAAAGCTTATATCCTTTCATTTGACACTAAACACACAACTACAAATGCATATCCCAAGATTTTCTAATCGCTCTGATACCATATTAGAAATATGGGTAGAGATTTGAGGAGAGTTTATAGAAGCTCTACATAATTTTTTTAATACATAATACGCTTACATTTTTCATTATAATTTTGTTCAATACATTTGTATATATATAGGATTTACATATCCTATATTATAGAAAACTACTTATAACAACTTTCTAAAGATACGAGTTGTTTTAACAACTCATAATACACAGAAACAAATAATCACAACCAAATAACAAATACTCTATGTGAATGATGTGATATTCCCAACACTCATAACCAACCTACTAAATTGTTATCTTATGCATCCTATGTGAACACTAATTCCTAACATCAATAAGGGTAAGGGAAAAGATGAGGATTCATCCTCACAACCAAGAAAGAAGGACTTGGATAAAATCAAGTGCTTAGCTTGTCATAAATTATCACTTTACATCAAAGATTCCAAACAATACAGACAAAAGAAAGAAACAACAAAATAAAGTGGTAGTCTCTATAGGTATTCATGTGAATGAGATCATTGAAAATTTTGAGAAGGATTTATCAGTGGTATCTTGTCTTTATTCCAACATAATTCTAAGGGATTCTTGGTATGTGGATAGTGGGGCATCTAGACATATGACATCAATCTATAATTTCTAATTTGAAAGAAAATAACTTTACAATTCAAGCTGAGCTTGTGGATGATGCCAAATGTCTAGTAGTAGGAGTCAATACAATTCATTTTCAACTATAGTTAGGAAAATATTTATATTTTGATGATGTTTTAAATATTTGTTCCTAGTATTTGTAAGAACATGATTTTAGTTTCAATCTTAGAAGATAAGGGATATGTCATTTAATTCAAGAATCAGCAAGTCCTTATCAAGGTAAAATAATCTAGCCTAGACATTACACAAGAAATAGGGGTTAGAGAAGGAAATTTATATAGGTTACAAGGTGAAACTATTTAATGTCTAGTTCATAATAGTAAAAATTTATACAAGTTATGACACAAGAGGATGGGGCATCTACATCACAAAGTGTTTCCTATTCTAAGGGATATAATTATGTGTCTTCTAGATTTTAATATTGATCAACATGGAGTATGTAGAGGATACATAGTTGTCAAGCATTCCAAGGTTACTTTCCAAAGTAGTGAGCATAAATATAAGGAAATTATAAACTTAGTGCATTCAAATGTTTGTGGACCAATGTCAGTAGCATCAATTTTAGGAAGCAAGTATTATATTTCCTTTATTGATGATATCTCACAAGAAATAGATATACTTATAAAAACCAAGGATGAGGTCTTTAGAAAGTTTAAGGAGTTCAAAGTTCTAGTTGAAAATAAAAAGGAATAAGATCAAAGTCTTGAAATCAAAATATGGGGGTGAGTATACTTCCAAGGAGTTTAAGCATTTCTACAAATATTAAGGAATTAAGAGGGAGTTAATTTTTCCATACAACACACAACACATTGGGGTTGGAGAGAAAAGTGATCCATTAAAGAGGTTTCTAATGCCATAATTCATGACCAAGACTTACCAATTTTTTGTGGGAAAAAGCATGTAACACAATATTCTACATAAAAAATAGGCGTCCTGACAATATATTAGAGGAAAAGACACTATAGGAGGCATTCATTGGTATTAGTTCATAAATGAGTGATTTTCACATCTTTGGTTGTCTAGTTTATATTAATATACCTATAGAGAAGAGGAAAAAGTTGGAACCTTCCAACAATGAGGGTTTATTTGTGGGTTATAGTGAGACTTCAATGATTTACATGTTCTATATTCCAAAGAAAAGATAAGTATTAGTTAGTAGGGATGTAAAGTTTGAGGAAGACTTTGCATCTAAGAATTCCCTTGAGCTCATTATAGTAATAGAGGTTGAGGAGTAGGAAGCTATAAAGGTCGTTTCTTTATCTCCAAAGATGCCGACTATTTTTAATTTAAAAAATTCTTCATAAGAGACTTTAGCCCCTTCTACTTATTTTAGGAGACCTCAATGGTTCACACAGACATTGAGGTATGTGTTGACGCCAAAAATTGATGAGGTAACAGTGCCTTATGGGAAACTTAGTTCAAGGGGGACCCTTTGTGCCAAACTGAGTGACCTTCAGATTTTAAAGAAGCTGACTTCTTCTATAATGGGTTTTGGAAAGGGAAAAAGAAACAGATATAATGAAGCAAAGTCTAATCTAAGGCGATGCGCCAAAATTTGCTGATGGGCACAATAAATCATAGATTTAGGGGTTTGAATGGTGTTGTTGTGTTCCAAAATGTTAGAAACTTAAAGCTATAGCATAAACAATTCATTTATTGACATAAAATAGTATTACATACATCCTCACTACTAAGAAGAGTCATTAGACATGATTTAGGTAAGCAAGTTTGTATTCAATATATAAAAGTTCCTTCAAATGAAATACTTAAGGTAGTATAGAGCATAGTTTACAGTTTAATCAAAATATGAAAAACAGAAAGGCCGAACAGTTGGCACAATTTGAAAGTTTCTTGCAAATAAAATAGTAAAAGAGGCCTGATGTCTCTTGCTAAAAACTAGTGTGTTTTCTCTAAATTTTTTAGACCCTTCTCTCATTGACAGAGAGAGTATATATAGCAGGAAAAGAAACCTTCCACCGCTTTGGAGAACTATAACATAAAAGATCCCACAATCCCCTGCAATGATGTCTGAATCAGAAGATTCCCAAGGCCGTTACAACGACATTGAGCTAGAACACAACATCCGGTCATCCAGGTGCAGGTGCATCCCTCGTAATGATGGCAGTGGTTCCAGCCAGGCTCAAGGAGACAAGTGTCATCCACCGCTACAAATGACCATGATAAGCGGCATCCAATAACATCATCTCCCTCAGCCAGCCTATCGCTCGCTCTACAGATTAGTTGTAAGGCACGTGGCAGCTTTTTGTTGCCCGCACGAAACTTTCTCCCATTGCTGCCAAGAGATTGCGAAGATGCAACACGTGTCCAATGGGCTGAGATCCTCATCGCAGTGGAGAGAAAGCTGCATCAACTGGGTGCGAAAGATGCATGGCAGTGTTTCACTGCCCGTGGCTATTCGTTTCTTTACTGCATGAAAGATTACGAATGGTTGCCACCTAGCAGAAGGTGGGGCCCGCCAACACTTTTAGAAAATAAAAAGAAACCCAGCGGAAGCATTTCATAGCCCGTGGTTGATTATTTCATTCCCACATGAAAAGTTTGCGATCCGCCTCCACGTAGCAAGATGTAGGACCCTCTAACAATCTTTAGAAATGATGGTCCCGCAGAAGCCTTTCATGACCTGCATGAAGCTTTTAAGGAAATAAGAGATAAAACCCTCTATAAGTGCAACACATGGACGCCCAACGCAGCCTCTCAGGACCTGAAAGGAAGCCATTGCCTGAAATTGCGAAGAGGAGATGCGCAAAGTAGTAGATCAAAACTTGATGGAAAGCCGAATAAACTCGGCGATGCATAGGCCGATGTACACACAATACAAAAGAAATCCAAAGGGAGCTACTAAAATATTTATTTTAATAGCTTTTGGTGACTATCAAGGGTGTTTCAGATAAGGAATGGAGAACCCAAAAATCTCTCTGGTTCTGCAAACCAGAGCTTTATTCATAGGGCTAATGGAGTCAGAGTTTGGAAAGAGCGGCTTGTAAGGGCGACCATTCACTTTCGGATATCTTTGCCATGCTGCACAAATTTTCTTGTGCTCCGCGTAGATCAATAGCTTCCTTGTGAGACAACACCTCAAGTAAGCCGGCGCCTGCTTGGATATGGAAAAGTAGCTGCAAGAGTGGATGAATGACTGCTTCAATGTCGGCCGCCGTTGGGGAGTTGTTGAACTCCCTAAAAGCCTCTGGGTCATTTTCCTTCTGCTCAATAACCTCCGCAATATGTGTAGTTGTGGCAATAGAGCCATCTTCGAGGAACGGGGACGACATCCCCAATTTTCCTAACTCGGAGAAACTTCCCCGTATGCCATCTAGTGCTTTGCTTAAAAAATCCATGGTTACCTTAGTGTGCTGAAAAGCGGAGTGACAATGAATGAATTTATTTGCTATTTGAGCAGTAGTGTCCTGAACTTCAATACCCGCCCCGGCAAGGATTTCATCTGAGACGGAGTATAGTTTGTTGAGCAAGTCCCTTGCCTCGGGAACCTTCTCCAGGATGAAACGTGGGAATTGCTCAATTGTATTGCTTGCCTCTTGATTGAGCCTTGATGCCTTATCGATAAATCGGAGGGTAGGCTGCAGTGTTAGGAAAAAGGTCTTGACTTTCTCCCAGTGAGAAATGTATAATTGCCTAACTAGCAGAATGACATCAGGTTGGGTAGGGGCAGGCAATAGAGAGGCTTTAAGCGAAAAAATCTTTGCGTCTCTTGAAATAAGGACCTTATCTAATTCTACCTTCTTCCTTTTCTCAGACACTAGCTGCTCCACATAGCTGCTCATTTCTTTATTCCAATTCTGTTCAACTTGGGAGTGGTTCGCTGATTGCTCTTCCAGAGAAGCTTTTGTCTCTTGAGTTCTTCCTCCAGTTTAGCCCACAGGCCTTTAAATTCAGCCTCTTTCTTCTGTACTTTTTGCTCATACTGCTCTTGTAGGCGCTCCAACTTCGCACCCTTTTGTGCCATCCCCTGACTATGCTCAAGGTGGATGCATTCAAGCTCCTCCTTTAACTGTAGGCTCTGTCACGCTGCTTGGTTCTGGATCTGCAGTTCTTTTATTAAGTCTGGGTTAGCAATCTGGGTCTTCGCAATTTTGCCCTAAAGTTTGTTCCTCTCATTTTCTGCTGTCAACGCCCTTTCAGTCATTCAGGTGATATCTACCTCTAATGATTTCTCCTTTGTTTCTAGCAAACTCACCATTTCCTTGGCTACCCTGAGCTGTTCATCATTTTTCTTTAATTGGTGACCAGTTTTGAGGAAGTCGGAAGTGTTGCGTTTCCTCCATGATTTCGACCTTATCTTGTGGTCGAGCTACCTTCATGTCAAGTCTGACAGCATATATCTCATAGTCTTCGGGTTGCATTTCTCCCTAAGGCTTGCTTACCCTTAGGTACATGGTTGCAAACTTTAATTCTTATCGGGCCTCATCATACAAAGCTTGTACTTTCAGCTCAGCGAGAGCATTGTCATCCTTTGCCTTGCGTTGCCTCATTTTATTCATACGTGCCTCTTTTTCACAATCTATCTATGTTATGAATTCGGCTGGTGATGAAACTAGCCCACCTACAAAAGGAACACCAGAGGGCAGGGTATAGGGATAGGTAACTTTCATAGGCGCACACATTTGCTTCTTTTGGAGAGTGACTATTTATGGAGAAAAGTGCCGCACGTTCCATAGTTTGGCCTGAGAATTATCAGCAGGGCTAGGCATTTGTAGCGGCTGAATCAGGGATTCAGCCGTAAGGCTCATTGGCCAGAAAATGGGAGTTGCTAACGGGGTGTCAGCTTGTTACAATGAAAGGGGATCTATAAGCATAGCGGAAAAAGAATGGGCACCGACAGGGGGACGTTCTCCGAAAGTGAGACAAGGAAAGCCTAAGCGGCAGCAGTAGGCGTGAGCATACTCGGAGGAGTAATTACAAGTGGGTGGGCCTGCGAAAACTAGGTGAATCCAACTGAATAAGTTGGACCAAAAGCAGAAGGTAGAGGGTTCAGACTTATGGTAGGAGTTTCTAGTGAAGCAGGGGTAGATGCAAAAGAATGAGATGCAAGAGAAGAAGGAGTGAAATAGACCTGTTGACTGGTCGGCGGTGGCTCTAGGATCTTTCGTGACTCGCTCGCAAACCCCGATATTTGGCTAGCAGCGGGTGTTTCTCCTTTGGCGGGTCCTTGCAAAACCCCTTCGATAATACTTTCCGTGTGCTATCTTTTCACATGTGGACACTCACTAACTTCGGTAGCCGAATATATCTGTTGAGGCATTAGCCTGGCTGACTTAGCGGCCCAAGTGAGTGTATGTGAGCCTCTTGATATATTAAAATATACGTTCATGGCCACATAGGCGGCATGCCCGAAGACCTTGCCCCTTTGCGCTGAAGAGGATAATGCTGCCACTTCTTCTTCATGCTCCTTAGATTCCTCCCCCTCTTAGCTCCCATCAACACTAGAGCTTAGGCTGGGGTGGCCTTCTTTCCACCATCTATCAAATTCCTAGTCATCCTTTAGCTGATTGTAAGGAGCATCCAATTGTGCTACTTCCTGGCGATATTTCCAGAAAGCTTTTATTTTTTCATCACTCCATTCCTCATCCCTCTTCAACCTATTATACATGTTGTGCTCCATGGAAAAATTGTCCTTAGCCATGGCCACATGAAAATAGAACTTGTGCCATGGGCCTTTAGTGTCTGGCATAGGGATTTGCACTAATTCTACAAAATCCTTATCTCTATCCGTTCACAGATTAAGCCGCTTCTCCTATTATGGTCGAGAAACATGGGTAACTTTCATATGTGGTTTTGGTAAGTCATTGAAAGGGTTGTATTCCCACTTATCGTTTACCAGTACCAATCGGCTTCTCTTTTAACAACTTGTGCGATTGTTTTTTAATCAGAGTTGCCGACTTAAAACTCTTCGGACAAGTGAAGAATCCCTTCTTCTTGACCCTTCCGCTGCTACAAAAGTGAAATCAATGATACACACCTGCCAGAAAATTTTCAGCACGAACACTCTATCTATGATGTAAGCTGGGAGCAGGAAATGTTTGCCAGTAAAACCCCGCATTCGGAGGATTGTAAAATCCCTGCCTAAGAACCAGTCACAAGCAGGGGTGTAGCTCTGCATAAATCTGGTCTACGCTTTGGTGAGCTAGAAAATATCACCTTCTCCGATTAAATCATTCAAAACCAGGGCTATGAAATAGTTCGCAAACGCATAATAGTCATATGATGCGGAAAGGAAAGGTGTCCATGTAGACACCAACTTTCTTTTATTCTGCTCATCAAAAATTGATAGCAGAAAAAATCGGGCGAAGAAATTTAGATTCTAATGCAGAAACATGTGGACTAGGTAGGAAAGAAACCTAAACTTCTTCTCCGCTTGATAATTCTCAATTTGTTGTTTCATTTCTTCAACTATGAACTCAAAAAAATCATACCAGAAGAGGTCAAGTTGCTTGCAAAATTGTATTGCCGGTCCCAGCTGAAAGCTTTCTATCTTTTCATCAGAGTCTCGGTCGCAAACAAATGCCAGTATGGACATGGCGTCTTGGAGATCATTGCGAAATGTGCCACACGATAATGGGATACTTGGTGCTTTAGCGCCTGGGATACCTTTCTTATTAGTCTCTTCTAATAAGAAATCTGAGCCGGTTTTCATCTTCCTCCATATTTTCTCTCCCTTGCTCAGGCGAAAAGGATCGATAGTCTCCTTCCTTTTACTAGGATCCAGGATACATAACATGTGCCAGATGGCTTCTGGACTGATATGCACCCTTAAATTGCAGCCTTCAATGTAGTGGGTATTTGGATTATAGCGCTGAATAGCAGCATCAACCACTTATGGGCAATAGTGTACCAATGAGACCATGTATTGTGAGAGATCGTTATACCAGACTCTACTTGCCATGGATTGGTCCGCCTATGGTGCTGATAACCTTGCACAAGCTGCCTCTCTGAGGGATTTAGAGTTTTTTACGAGCTTTGGTTCATAGATATTGTCCCATTTTTCTTCAACCTTTTTCTGGTTGCTTCATTCCTTTGGTCTATCTAGCTCCTCCGTGTGGACTCTTCTCGTCTTGCTGGGTATACCAGGTGTGGTGTACGCTACATCCTCATAGACATATACCTCAACTAAGAAACGAATAGCCATGAATAGTTCCTGGCTAATTTCTTCCTGCATTGGCTGAGCTGAAGATTCTGACATTTTTCCTTCTCTGAAGATTTTGTAAGCTCCTGGCCTGCAACTATGCTTACTCTAGATAGACAGACATAAAACAACTCTGCACTTCACTTTGCGTTTGTAAAAGACTTTGAAATATTAAGCCTTTTCATGCAATATAGCAACTTCCTAAGGTGGTAGGCGAAAGCAAGCCTTTTTCATTTAATTCGACATGTACCGTTAATCTTGCAACTCGTACAAGATGAACTGATTGCTATTTCGAGGTGGCCAGATTTCATCATTACTTTTAGGTGATCGTGTGATACGCCCTGATCTTCTTGGAACTTGAGCCTGCAACTGGCTTGCCAACCTTGCGTTAGCATGCGCTAGCAATTAATATCCCGGCTAGAATGATTATGCCAAGCAAACGATCACCGCCTAAAAAGATATGAGTATCGCCTTAGGCTCTGGGATGCGCTTGAGAGATGACACAATAGTCTATGGCCATACGTCCTCCCACCAACAAGCGCCACCTTTTTAAAACTAATTAATCAACTTCATCTAATTAAACATGCATCGAGCCATGCTATCACAGATGCAACTGGCCTGAAAATGTGAACAAACGTAGGCTCGTCTTTCAAGATAGCAGCTAGGATAACATCACATTTTTTAGAGGCAGATCAACATGTGCCTTGTCAATTTTTCTATAAATAGGCAAGTAGATAGTGAGCAAAACATACTTAGCATTTAAGAAGTGATAGGTCAGTAGTAGAGTGTTAAGCAAGTCCTTTCATAAGTTAGGTGGTGAACAAATTCGATATTATCTTAGAAGCCTAGTGATAGTGTCAGAACAATGGATACCCCAATTTGTCTAACCTCGTATAAGTCACAGACGGCGTTCCTAGGTGAGATTTCAACTAGGAGACTGAAAAGGATGACAAAGAACAAGCATTCTCTAGTTTTGATAGCCATTAAGTGGGCTTAGGTAAGGATTGCATAGAATACGAGAATAAGTATAGGGTGAATAATGACGTGTGCTCCCACTTTGTAGCATCTATGCTGGACATCTGCATTCCTCGACCACTTATCCTGAAGCTGGTTAAAGAAATCTTCTTGAAGAAATACCTGAATTGGCTTGGTGAGGTCATTACACATGCTGCATATGGGATAGGCTTGCCAACAGCCAACGACCTGCGTCGCTTTATTGAAAAAGAAGTTGTCATTGTTTGACTACCATTCCTTAGTGGATTCCACCTGCAGACCCATGACCAACACCAGTAGAGGGTTACTCAGGCCCTACACTTTCTATTTTAGAGCTACAACGTGATACTTTCTATGATGTAGACTGGTATACTGACTTCAGGAACTTGGTGTTTCCACCACCACTGGCGGTTGTGCCAAATGATGCTACCAGTGCCGCTGAGGATCCTGTGGACGAGGAAGAAGTAGACACTATAGTGAATGCATTGATTGCTGCCAGTCATGCCTTCGGATAGACAACCCCTTTGCCTGCTTGTTCAAAATGTAACTCTCCTACTTCAGATAAGCCTGATAAAAGGCTATCGTATATAATATACCTCAATACTTGTACATTTTGAAAAATAGCTTCCCAGCCATTTTGTAACCAAAGAATATACATATATATAAATATATATCTCCCATTTTAAGGAAAATCTATGCTCTTTCTTGCTTATGTGTTTAAATTTTTTTAAATTTGCAAGTTTTATATGCTATTTCTCAGTGCATGAGTGTATTTTGTGTAAAACAAATTTTGTGTTTCACCCACCAATGATAATGAGTTAATTTGCAGAACGACAACTGATTTTAGAAAAGAATCGGCTAAACAACAGGAAAGAAAATAAAAGTGCTATTTACATATGTACAAAGTAGAGCTCAATGCCTTAATGGAACAACTTAAGATGAATCCCATTGACCGGGATTCCTAACGGTTCTTATTCCATATTCTCCAGCTCAAAAGCATTGTGTTGCTTGCACCGAATGATTTTAAAGGGTCCCTCCCATAGGCTATCAAATTTACCATGCTGACCTGGATTTGCAGCCCTATTGTCATACTTTAGCACTAAGTCTCCACTTTTTAGACCCTGGTCGGAAGCCTTCTTATCAAACCATCATTTGACCACCTATTGACGGCTTGTCATTGCTATTAGGGAATTCTCCCTTTTTTCTTGCACTTCCAACAGTTCGGTGAGCTGAACCTCCATGGCTTTATTTTGTTCTATCTCAAGGGATTTCAATAATTGTATTGTTGGGATCTCCATGGAGATAGGTAATAGCGCCTCTTTCCCATATACCAGTTCATAAGGTGAAGTCTTAAGGACTTGCTTAGGAGTTATGCGGTTTTCTCAGAGCACTTTTCAAAGATTTTTATGCCATTCCCTCTGGTGCTTTGAGCCAACCTTTTTAAGGAGTCAGACTAAGCTTTTGTTTGTTGACTCGGCTAGACCATTTCCTTGTGGATAATAGTTTGATAATGTTTTAAGGAATATGCCATTTTTTAATGCAAAGTGACATACCTTTGTTCCTAGAAATGCTCTGGCATTGTCCGAAATGATCGTTTTCAGAGGGCCGAACCTTGTCACGAGTTCTTCGAGGAAGTCTACAATTTCTATTTTTGTTGCACCTTTAAGGGGAACAACTTCCATCCACCTTGTGAAGTAGTCTGTATTGGTTAGAATCCACTTATGTCTGGCACTAGAAATCGGGTTGAGCATTCTAATGAAGTCTAAGCACCATTGCGCAAATGGTTTGTTTTCCACTATAGGTTTGAGGGGCATTTTTGAATTCTTCCTTCAATTAGAGAAGAACTGGCATTTTTTACAAGCCCTCACCAGAGAGTGGGAGTCACTAAAAAGTGTAGGCTAGTAATAGCCAGCTCGCATGACCTTGATGGTGGTAGTTTTGGCAGAGAAATGTCCACCTTCGTCACTATTGTGGAATGCGTCGAGGATCCTTTATGGCTCCCATAAACTAACACATTGTAGGAGCACACCATTGAAATTTCTTTTGAAAAGAACTCCTTCTATCAGCGTATATCCACAGTTCTGAAGCTGGTAATACCTTCTTTTTTGGGATGAGAGGCCTGGCGGATACCTTCTGGTTTACATGAAGTTCATTCTATCAGTTAGCCAATCGTCTTCCGATCCTGATCCATTTATCAAGACGAGCTCTGGCTGTTCCTCCTTGGTAGGTACCTCCTCATTCTGTGCCATATACTCACATAGTCCTCTGCCTTTAATAGTCTTAGTAGGCCTGACCTCGATGTCATATTCCAGGGTCTTGGTGATCCAATTAGCCCTTTTTCTGTGATCTCTCCTTCCATGATGTATTCATGCACACTAGAATGTGCGACATATACCAGAACTTTGTTGCAAGAAATTAGATGGCAGAATTTTTTTAGTCCCTTTACTATTGCAAAGGCCTGTCTTTTGATGAAGTTATAATTTGCCTCATATTCTTTTAGGTTCAAGAATAGAACGCTACTGGGTGCTCCCCTTCTATGTTACCCTTTTGGGTTAGAACAATAGTAATACTAGACTTGCTACTGAAGGCATACATTATAAATTTTTTGCATTGATCCAAATTAACCAGCACTGGGGCTATGGAGATTGCTTCCTTGACCCGTTCAAAAGCCTCCCAAGCTTCCGTTGTCCATTTGAAAGCTTGATCTTTTTTTAGCATTAGGGTGATCGGCCTAATCATCCCCGCGAAATCCAAAATAAATTTCCTGATGAAATTTACTTTGCCTAGAAAAGACTTGACACCTTTCTTATTTACCGGAAGGGGGAGCTCTTTGATAGCCTTTAGTCGTTCAGGATCAATTGAAATACCTTCTTTAGACACAACATGTCCTAATAGCTTACCCTGCGGCACTCCGAATACACATTTCTTTGGATTCAGGGAAACCCCGAACTCCTGGCACTTTTGAAAAACTAATTTCAAATGATCAAAATGATCATCCTTAGATTTAGAGAACACAATAAGGTCATCCAAATAGATTAGAATAAACTTATTGATTAGTTCACTGAATGCGACGTCCATTGCCCACTGGAAAGTTGCCCCTGCATTGGATAAACCAAAAGGCATTTTAGCATATGCAAATGTTTCCCACTTGGTGGTGAACGTAGTCTTGTGCCGATCTTCTTCTTTGACTCGAATCTGGTTATAGCCAGAGAAGCCATCTAACAGAGAGAACATTTCTGATCCTGTGACAGTTTGTAGGATTGACTCCATAGAAGGCAACAGATAGTGATCCTTCAAAGATGCTCTGTTCAGGTCTCGAAAGTCCACACATAAGCGGATATCACCATTCTTCTCTCGGATTGGTACCAGATTTGATACCCAAGTACTATGTTTGATTGGGAAGACAATACGTGAATCAATGAGCTTGGTTAGCTCTTGTGCCATTAGGGCCCCAAATTTAGGGTTGACTGGCCTCTATTTCTGTCGGACTAGTTTTGCACCTTCTGTTAGCTCAATAGTGTGCTGAATGATGCCAGGATCGTAACCCTCCAGATCATCGTAGGACCAGGCTACTACTCCATATTTTTCACAAAAACTGATAAGCCTTTCTTTATCTCAATGTGGGACATCTCTCCCGACCCGGAGATTCCTACCATCAAAGACCCGAAGGTCCTCATAATCACTTTTATCCGCCACAAACTTCCGCTTAGCATTTCAAGTGTCGTTACAATCAAAAAAGTTTTCGAGAGTAACTAACCCTTTCGGAAGTTTATTTGATTTGAACTGCATAATTTGTCCTTCATAGGCTTCAATGATCTTTAGTTGAAGCTGATCAACAAATTCTCCTGAGTGCTGGATAAATGAAGCGATGTGTTCATCGCTTTCAAAGACTTTCCAACTCTAATCATTATCGGGAATTGCTGGTCAGATAAGCACCCGTACTGAATATTCATTTTGAAGCAAGTCGAAGATAGGATCAAACTGAGCACCAATTACCGCCATACGATCTGCATCGCTATTCCGCCTCCGAGGAATGGTCCGAATGTTGAAAGCTTTGAAACCCTCAATCAGGTCCCATATTCGATGCCAATAGGATCTCATGCAGACATTCTTCGCTACAGAAATTCCTCGGACCTGATTAACTACTAGTTCAGAATCTCCGAACACAATCAATTGCTTAATACCCATTTGTTTTGCAAGGCTTAGGCCCTAGACTAACCCTTCATATTCAGCCTCATTATTTGAACAGGCGAATTGAAAATGGAAAGACCTCAACAACTTTTCATTTTGTGGGGATATTAGACATACCCCTGCTCCAACACCTACCTTGCTTCTTGATCCATCGAAATACAATGTCCATAGCTCATTTGCTTGGTTACTGTCAAATTCTTTGGCGACCCTTAGAAGCACCTGGTCTTCATCATAAATCACATATGTGCCCAATCCTGTAGCATGATAATTCCTGAAAGGGTCATTGTTTATGTGTTCGCTCAACAGAGCATCTTCCTTATCATTTCAGTCTCCACTCACCTTTTCTTCCTCTAGCAATTCAACACTATACATTTCCTACTTGGTGATAGAGGTATGCACAGCCTCAAAATTGATCAGAGCCTCATCTGCCACATGTTCAGAATGTAGAGCATCCGATTCTATCTTCATTTTTGCTCCATGCTTGGTCCTAAGTATCAGATGTGACCAATCTAAAGACAAATATCTGCCCACCTTTGAAGTAAATTCTTGGGATAGATAGAGACCAAACATAGGAGGAACATCTATGATCACCGTATCTTGCGGGACCGTGATACTGGGGCAGGCAAATAGAGTTAAAGGAAGCACTTTGATGACACCTACAGTATCAACTTTATTTCCATCAAGCTACATCACCCCCTTCTTCATAGGTTCATAGCTGAGTGCCAAAGCTTCGGCTATCATTTTTGGCATAACAGTTGTACTAGCGCCAGAATCAATCATAGCGTTGTGTAATAGTTTCTTTCCTATAATGAGAGTTAAGAAGAAGGGCTGAGGTTTCGACCTACTTCTATCTTCAGCATGGGATTCCTTCGCTTTTTCTATAAGAACCTTAGCTAGTGGTATTTGATAAACCACTTCTATACTGGCCGATGGCTCTATTGGTGTTGAGTTGATCTCTTATTGAAGTGCCTTATGTAATATAGTCTTCTATTCAGGGATAGCTAGAATTTCCCATAAAGACACATTTGCTGATGATTTCTTCAATTGCTCCACCACATTGAAAGGTGGCAAACTCAGAGATTTCTACTCTTTGGTTCTTGCTATAATAACTTCCTTCCATGGTTGAGAAGGTGAAGGGACGGTTGTAGCGCCAGGAATTCAATCGGACACGCCTTTGCGTTGCAGGCTGTTCAGAAGCAAAACAACGGGCTCACTGGTGAATCTCCTCTTTGAGTGCGTGTTGTAGTCAGGCTATACCTACGGCGTTTTAGCTATGGATGTGTCATTGGCAAACACCATTTCCTCATCTTCCATCCAAGAGAAGAGCACATGATCAGGAGCAATATCAGACTCTTGCTCTAAGGACATTCCTTGCATTTGCACGGTAAGGACCGCACTCTCCATTGGCGAGGCATATATGTATCCTCCATCTTTTGTTGTAGTACCTTAACTGCATTGCTCTGCTACCTTCTATTGTAAGTTGCCACACGGACAATTTTGAGGCATATGCGCATCATTACAGGGGAAGCACCATGGATTGATGTCATCAATAAGATTATTTTATCCCATGGTTAATTCTCTACTCAAGCTTGGCGACGCACTTGTCAGCGGCGTAGGCACCAGAACCATTTGGTTTGTAGTCGGCGTTGGTGGATTAGTGCGAGGCGCACTCTGATATTGATTTTGCTGATAAGTAGACCGCCACCTTGATAGTTTTGATATGCAGGCCATGGGGGCGTTACTTGGTTCCGCTTGAGAGTTGTTATGTCATTTGCCATAGTTCGCAACATCTCCTTGAGGTCGCTTATTTCATCCTTGGAAGAACCTGATATAGAATCCAAGTTTTCAGGAGTGACCGCATATGAGTACATTGACTGGGGAGTTGCTGCCGCACTAGTCGATGCAACCTCTTGTGTAGAGGTTGATATTTCAAGAAATATCAGCATAATAGGTTGAGGAGGCAATTTTCTGTAATCTATTAAATGATTCTCAGCTTTGATAGCGGTAGCATAAGCATTTGGTAGAGTGACTCCTCCCAAAGACTTGATCATCACAGAAATGTCAGGATTAATGGACTTCAAATAAAATATGAATGCCAATTCTAGAGTCTGGCGGATAGTCACAGGAATCCTCTGCCAATTTGAGTGAAATCGGGCATTGAAGTCCATCAGAGCCTCTTGGGGGGCTCGTCTTATGACGGATAGCTGATAATATAACGAAGAACGATCTCTGTCGTTTGAGAACCTTTTAAAAAATGGATCTCCGAGCTCATCCGAGGTGTGAATTGAATTAGGAGTCAGTGTTCAGTACCAATCCAGAGCCTTGCCTTTGAAAGACGTAGTGAGGAGCCTCAGGACTACATTCTGCGCTGTAATACCGTGTACCAAACAAACATCCGCTACATCCTACAAATGTTCTGCTGGCATTTTTGTGTTATCTTTGGCAAATTTGGGAATAGCCTTCAGGGCCAAAACCGGGATAGTGCCCCAAACAGTTGACGCTACCGAGGCTACCAGGGGACTTTCAGCATCCCATGCTACATAGTTTTTATTCGCAACTGGCAACATGGTGAGAGGAAAATGTGGTGGGAATGGAACGGTTACCAACTGATTTGCGACCTGGACTGTCCCTAACGGAGGTACTAGTAAACCTAGGTTACTTGTGGTCTGGGTTCTAGTTACAGGCTGATGGCTCATACACCCCTCTACAAAGCAATTTTATTAGTTCAGGTCCCACCGGGCATGCCAGAAAAAGGTACAAACTGTTGACACCAAAAATTGATGAAGTAACAGTGCCTTATGGGAAACTCAGTTCAAGGGGGGCCCTTTGTGCCAAACTGAGTGACCTCCGAATTTTAAAGAAGCCGACTTCTTCTATAATGGGTTTTGGCAAGGGAAAAATAAACCAATATAATGAAGCAAAGTCTAATCTAAGGTGATGAGCCAAAATTTGCTGATGGGCACAATAAATCATAGATTTAGGGGCCTGAATGGCGTTGTCGCGTTCCAAAATGTTAGAGACTTAAAGCTATAGCATAAACAATTCATTTATTGACATAAAATAGTATTGCATACATCCTCACTACTAAGAAGAGTCATTAGACATGATTTAGGTAAGCAAGTTTGTATTCAATATATAGAAGTTCCTTCAAATGAAATGCTTAAGACAGTATAGAGCACAGTTTACAGTTTAATCAAAACATGAAAAACAGAAAGGCCGAACAATTGGCATAGTTTGAAAGTTTCTTGCAAATAAAATAGTAAAAGAGGCCTGATGTCTCTTGCTAAAAACCAGTGTGTTTTCTCTAAAATTTTTGGACCCTTCTCTCATTGACAGAGAGAGTATATATAGCAGGAAAAGAAACCTCCCACCGCTTTGGATAACTATAACAGAAAAGATCCCACAATCCCCTGCAATGATGTCTGGATCAGAAGATTCCCAAGGCCGTTACAATGGCATTGAGCTAGAACACAACATCGAGTCATCCAGGTGTAGGTGCATCCCTCATAATGATGGTGGTGGTTCCAGCCAGGCTTGAGGCGACAAGTGTCATCCATTGCTACAAATGACCATGATAAGCGACACCCAATAGCATCATCTCCCTCAGCCAGCCTATCACCTGCTCTACAGATTAGTTGTAAGGCATGTGGCAGCCTTTTGTTGCCTACACGAAACTTTTTCCCATTGTTGCCGAGAGATTACGAAGATGCAACACGTGTCCAATGGGCCGAGATCCTCATCGCAGTGGAGAGAAAGCTGCATCAACCGGGTGCGAAAGACGCGTGGCAGCATTTCGCCGCCCGCAGCTGTTCGTTTCCTTACTATGTGAAAGATTTGCGAACGGTTGCCACCTAGCAGAAGGTGGGGCCCGCCAACACTTTTAGAAAATAAAAAGAAACCTAGTGGAATCATTTTGCAGCCTGTGGTTGATTATTTCATTCCCACATGAAAAGCTTGCAATCCGCCGCCACGTAGCAAGATGTAGGACCCTCTGTCAATCTTTAGAAATGATGGCCCCGTAGAAGCCTTTCGCGACCTGCACGAAGCTTTTAAGGAAATAAGAGATAAAACCCTCCGCAAGTGTGACACGTGGACGCCCAGCACAACCTCTCAGGACCCGAAAGGGAAGCCATTGCCCGAAGTTACGAAGAGGAGATGCGCAAAGTGGTAGATCAAAACTTGATGGAAAGCCGAATAAACTCGGCGATGTATAGGCTGACGCACACACAATACAAAAGAAACCTGAAGGGAGCTGCTGAAATATTTATTTTAACAGTATGCTCATGAGAATGTTGACATTCCTAGGAACACATTTAAGGAGAGTAGGCCTCTAGAAAGAATATTCCAAACTATGAGGTATCAATGAATAACATAAAATATTTATAGTGTTCTAGCTTCTAGGAAGCTATAGAACAACATAGATTTGGAAATACACTATGGTGGAAGAATACCCTCCATTATTAAAAATGATGTATGGGGAATATCTCTAAGACAAAAGTTAAATAAATTGTGAGTTACAAGTGGCTCTACAAAATCAAACATGTTGCAGATGACAACATTGAGAAGTTCAAAGTGACGTTTGTGGTGAAAAGGTTCTCTTATAAAGGAGTGGACTATAATGAACCATTCACTCCAATCACTAGATACATTCCCATTAGAATAATTGTCTTTAGTTTCATTTATGGGATGGAAGATTCATCATATGGATGCTAAGATAAATTTTCTTAATGGAATAATTGAGGAATAATTGTATATTGAGAAACCTCAATTTTTTGAGGTAAATGAGAAGGAATCCTATGTTTTTAAGCTTAATAAATATATGTATGGACTCAAATACCAATAGGCTATTATTCTAGGATATATAAAAAATTGGAAAGTATGGGCTTCATTAAATTAGTGAAGTAGATCTTAGTTTATATTATATAATTATTGGGATTGATCTACTTATTTGGGTGTTATATGTAGATGAATAATTTATTATAGGAGCATAGTTTCTCATTGTAGGGTGCAAAGTAGATTTATACGATGAGTTTGAGATGAAGGAAATCAACATGATACATTAATTATTGGGTTTAGAGGTTTGGTAGAAACTAGGGGAGATGTTCCTTGGGTAAGGTAACTATACATTTGAGATTTTGAAATGATTCTAGATGGAGGATTGTAGACATATGATCACTAATTTCAAGAAGGAAAAAAAATTGAATTTAAATTTGGTGGATCACATGTTATATCGACATCTGATAGGTTTCCTAATGTATCTGGTAAACATAAGACTCTATATGTTTTGTAGTTAACAAATTAAGCGAATTCATGGTGGAGCAAAGGTAGAAGAATTGAGAAACAATAAAAATAATGATCATATATTGAGGGGCATAATGGAGTAAGACTTGAGATATCTTGTAGATGGTGAAGTAAATTTGTGAGGTATACAAACTCAGATTGGGTAGGTAGTTAGTAGATAGGAAGAGAACCTAGGGGTGTTTCTTTATCTTGGGTTCAATGATGATATCCTAATTTAAAACATGAAGTAAAATTATATTGCACTTATCTTAGTAGAGGAAAAATACATGGTACCCAATAAGTTGCTAGTTGTGAGTCCATCTAGGTTAGAAATTTACTTGGAAATTGTTTTGATCAAGAATTGGATCCTATGGTCATTTACTATGATAATTAGAGTTGTGTCAAAATATTTTAGACTCTAGTGTTTCATGATAGGTCTAAGCACATAGAGATCATATATCACTTCCTTCGAGACAAAATTTAGAAGGGAGTAGTTAAGCTTCAATAAGATCTCCATAGATAAATAAATATATGATATTTTTGAACAAGCCCTTGGTAAAAGGGAAGTTTGAAGAATTTAGAGAAAAACTTGGATTGGTATAGAATTCCTTCCTCATTATGAGTTTTCAGGTTTTATAGGAAATTCCACATAAGTTCAATGTTAACATGTTGAAAGTGGTTTGAGTTATTATAATTTGTATCACTTTTAGTAAAAAAGGAAAATAATTTTATTTGGCTAATTAATTCTACTAAAGTGTACATATACATTAATGATTTAGATTTATCTTCCAACTCATTTACTGTAAGAGATAAGGAGATTTATGAAGAATGTTTTTTTAGCTAAATAGTATAAAGATAGGAAAATGATAGAATAATCATAGACATTGATACATTCTTTTTAGCTGTTTGATGAAAAAATTGTAGAGGTTTCCTTGCAAGTTTTTTGAAAAGAACAAAAAATGATTTGAGAGTGTAATTATTTATTTTTTAATTTTCTGCTTCCATAATTTAAAGTTTCAATTACTCTATGATTAATGCAATGCTAAAGGAATAATTTTGATTATTACAAAATTAAGACACCAGTCACCTAGGTTGAAACTCTTCAAAAATTATGTTTGGGTAGAAAATAGCATAGGTTAAAGGGTTGCACTTTGGAGAGTATTGATATAACAATTCCCATCATATGTCCATAGGAATATCTTCTTCTATGCATTTAGATGGATATAATGATTTAACAATTATGAATCTAACAATCATATAAAATATAGGATACTTGGAGCAACAAATATGATTGAAAGTATTTAGTCAATAGATATTTCAATCTCTTAAAGACCATATTAAACTTGCCTAGATAATCAATAGAAGCTTTATGTAGATCAACACAACTCATAAAAAGTTTTTGAAGTTAGGGCCATGGTCCACTTGAGGATACAAACATACAAATATTCCACTCAAGAAAAAAGGAGTAGAAAAGTTGAAGCCAAGATTTTATGGTCCTTATAAGATCATAAGGAAGGTGGGAGAAGTACATTAGGATTTGGAACTGTCAGATAATAGTAGGAATCAATTTTTTTCATGTTTCATGCTTCAAAAAGGCATTGGAACAAAATATTTCACCTTCCAAAGACTTTCCTTCTTTGGATGATGAAGGGATTTAACTTATTTTGATATTATAAGCTATCATGGATACTCAAGAAATAAAGTCAAGGAACCAAAATATTATAGAGCACTTGGAGTGAATGCTACATGAAAATAATCCTACATTTTGGAACATCCACAATTGAGTTGCTTGAGGGCAATCAATTTTTTGGAATGAAAATTGTCATGTGTTGCCTTTTTAGTAAATTCCCATGGTGCTCCACAAGCCCAATTCCTATTTCCCATGAGCTTAAGGAAATATTACTAGGGAAATGAATTTATAAACTTTAAGTGTGTTTTTCTTTTTATGTCTTCATAATTTGACTAGTTAAAATATTCTCATAAAGTGGATTTATAGAGTGGGGGTTTCTTGTAATTAAAATAATTTTTTATGTAATTTTGGGCTATGTGGAATGAGAAGAGATTTGAAAATTTGAAAAAAAAAAGTTTCTTTTTGGAGATAAAGTTGGGTGCTCAAGAATATTATATAAGGAAGGACTTTTTCCAAAGGACGTATGCTTGTTTAATGAATTCATTCTATCAAATATATTGGACATCTGGTTCATCTATCATTGGATATTGGAGGACAAAAACCACCTAATTTCTATCACTATATTAATGAATGAAAACCTTTTATTCAAATTTGGCCAATCTCATTTTTACGTTGCACTTGGGCTTCATTATATTTTGAACAATTGAGGATTCAAGGCTAAGTGGTGAAGGATTTTAAGGTCACTTGCATATGACCTAATTGTAGATTTATAGTTGATCTAGGTGATCTTTTCAATGTTATAATTATTGATTATTGATAATTACCTCAATGTGCCATTTCCTTGTACTTGATTGGTGGCTTGTTGAGCACCATATATAATTAATCAGTTACAAATTTATTGTGATAACTGATTTAGATTTCTAAATTTAGAAATATTTGTAATATTGAACTAAAGATAATAATATATTAATTTTTTGATTATTTATTCATTATCTATGACAATTTAGGAACTAAATTACTAAGTATTTCAATCTATAAGGTAAGCAATTTCATTAGATATTACTCAATATTTCAATTGGGGATATTACATATGGGGACATGTCAAAATTTACAAGGGGAGAGAAAAACTCTAAATTATTTATTTATTTTTGAGTGGGTCTTCATCCTTGAAATAAACTTGAAATTCAATTACCTTAGTTACTTAAACAAAAGAAATATCAAACCTAGTATTTTTTATGAAGGGTCATTTTAATTTATTATTTTTTTTTTCTTATGATGCTTAAGGGGATTTTTATAGCTTCTTTATTTTATTGTACTTTATTATTTGACTTGAACAACTCAATGACCTTGTGTATATGCTTTATTATATAGAACTAAGATCTTCGAAATTTCATATCATTCTTGATTATTTGTGATCTTTGATTTTATGTTAAAATTATTTGTGATCAAATTAGGTATTAAATGGAGACCCTATTAATAGCAATAAACAACTTTACAAGCAAAAAAAAAATTATGTTACATCCTTGATGGATTCAAACTTGTCGCAAAACTTTGTTTCAATGACTACATAAAAAGTTTTAAACTCTATTAAAAGGTAATTATATACTTGTTTCTAGTCAATTATATTTGGTATAGAAAAGAGGCTAGTCATGTAGTCCAAAATGTATGATTGTCATCTTGGAATGCATTTTGATTATATAAATATATAGTAGTCAATGATAGGTGACCAACTTGATAAAGTAAAAAAGATAGTAAAAAAGATAAGATATTAATCTATACAACTTATATTTCCTCCACAATTATGAAAGATACATAATGTTTATTTACATGAATTTCCTTGAGAAATGCAACCATAGTTCTAATCATGTGATTGATTAGTTAGATATTTTTACTTAATCTAATTGTGATTAAAGTTAAACTAGTAAGAATTATAGACACTAAAAATTGTCCTTTGCCTGCCAACACCATTTTTCCTTGTCAATTCCCTTTCTTTCTTACATAATTAAATAATTTTAATTATATGATTATTGTCTAAAGTCATATTTCTTCTATTGATTAAATAATTTTAATTATTTAATTATTTCATCTCTTTCCTTTTATTTCCTCCTTTTGATTAATTAAATAAATAATATTTATTTAATTATGTCACTAATGTCCTCTTTCTTCTATAATTAAATAAATAATTATTTATTTAATTATTATCATCTTTCTACTATAATTAAATAATTATTTCAATTATTTAATTATTCATTATCCTCTTCTTCTATAAATTAAATAAATTTTATTTATTTAATTATTTACTAATTTGTCCTTTTGCCCCACTTTTAAATTAAATTGTTATTTAATTGAAAAGTCAACTTTGTCCCTTTCTTCTATAATTAAATAATCATTTTCATTTAATTATTCATTTTCTTTCCTAAATTAAATAATTTTATAATTATTTAATTTTCTCCAACAACCTCTTTTTCTATGCCAATCTCTTTATCCGTGTCATTCTTATCTCTTCACATATCAATTTATTTTCACCATTCATTGAATTATTTTATAATTTAATCTTAGCTATCCATCCTTAACTAAGCCCTATCTTTTCCCTAATTTATCCCTAACCCTATTTCATACTACATCTTTCAATCTTGGCCATTGATTTTCATATCTTATTGTCTTTTAATCTCAACCCTTCATTCAAATTTGGCTTTCTATAAAAAGTCCTATCATTGTCATTTCAACCCTATTGAGTAACAACTGGTCAATGCAAGTACACTCTATGTAATGCCCCGCCTCGCAACCCTAGAGGAAGTTGCAATTTACTACTCAAACGTAATATTTTTTTTTGTTTAAGTATAAAGAACATGCAAGATCACTATCCATTGCCAACAACCTCTAAGGTTATGAGACTGAGATTACTTAAAACCCAATCAAGAACATGAATTAAAACATAACATTTAATTACTTAACAAATTAAATACTCATACATTCCATACAAGATAAAATTACAACAAAGGCATAAAAGATACCAAATGATTCCAATAATATAATTTACAATATGGTTTCAAAACTCATTCCCTGAATGAGGTAATTCCAATATACATAGTTACAAAATTACATCTTCCACCTCAATATGAAGAGGGGTAGCAAAAAACAAGATCAACTGAAAGAATAAAGCATGACAAGATACTGGATCCCATGAGCTCTCCAACTAGAAATCTCACCACAAGAACCAAAAAGTTGACCCAACAGATTAAGGTGCATGTTCCACCCAACCATGTGATACCCAAAGGCTCACCCCCTGTGCTAGGAGATAGTAACAAGGAATTCCTAGGCAAGACCAACCACCACTAGACATAGGATAACTAACACTAATACAACCAATCACCTGAACCATACAACCATAAGAATAATAGAAGTACAACTCCAATAATCACTGACACATGTCACATTGCTTCCAGAAATAAAGCAGATCGAGTATGATAAGAAGACCATACACATAAAACCAAATACCAACTGTTGTCGTAGAAAGAGTGTCATCACACAGCTCATCATGGGATATCCATATGGGAATCTTCCTAGGCTCCGACCCCCACTATGGGTTGTCCTGGTGGCCTCTACCGAATCTCAGCACCCATGCCCACTCATGCGGAATCAAATACCTCTCGTAAGGACAAGATAGATGATCTGGCCATTCCAAGCCTTCCCGTCTCATCCCAATTCTATATAAGCCCTTGGGTCCATAAGCGAGGCTCAATTATCTTAATTAGTGTGAAATATTACCTAGCTTCTAAGTACATTAATTTAGTTATCACTTGATTAAACCACTTCTGAAGGTTTCCCAAGTGATAACTGGAAAAAAATAAATTTATTGATTTAAATAATTTAAAAGATGAACTCTTTGGTCTTATAAGCCAAAACATACATATATAAAACTACAATCCATTTCCCAACTCAAATTGGGAAAATTAACAACAGAAAATGGAAACAAAACAACATGGTTTAAATTTCCAGTTTGAAATGTCAATTCTTTCGGTTTCATTCTTTTTTTTTTCATTGCTTGATTCAACTTTGGTTTTCATTTCCAAATTTCAACAAGTTTGCAAGCTTTCAAAACCATTTCTCATGGGATTCATTGGATTTAATCAACATTTCAAAGATTTCCAAATAGCATAATGAGGATTTAATTTATTTTCAAAATGAAACAAAGCAAGAACAAAGGGGAACCTGATTTTTTTTTCCAAATCTTGAAGCCTTCAACAATGGTGTTTTCAACTCCTCCGTTGAATTCAGCTCAAGCAAGTGTCCCCAATTCCTTCACCAATCCAAGCAAAGCCACAGCCAATAAATCTTTTTTCCCCAAATTGGAAAATTCAAAAAAATATGAATTTTCATTTGCCCAAAATAGAATCTTTCCCCAAATTGGTCAAACCCCTAAAATATCCCCACCCACTAAATTTATTGCAAAATTTGGAGGATATTTCCAATTTTCAAATTTAAAACAATTTTTTTAATTTTCTAATTCAAACCTCATGCGCTTTTCAAAATTCACTAACATAAAAGAATACAAACTTTGCAAAGAAATTACTTTATCAATAATTTTCACAAGTGAGATTCAAAACACATTCTCCTTTTATTTATTTATTTTAATTTAATTCTAACTATCCAACATGATTTCTACTTTGATTTTTTTTGTATTAAATCATAATATACAATAATGCCAAAACAACTATCCCATTTAATATAACACCATTAATCCAATTAATCAATAAACTCAATCTAAATTTATTAATTAAATCAAATCAATCAATAAAATAAATAACGAATCAACCTTGCAACTAGATACATTTAATCATAAATTTAACTACACAAGCTATTTAATAACCTTTAAAAATATGAATTTAAATAAATACGCAAGGTGAAATAAACCAAAATTAAAACAACCAACCCGACAACAACTCGATGACACGCTATGACTAGGGTGATGACTTGGCACATAAAACCTAGCTACTATCTCCCAATCGATTTCCGTTGGTCAATAAACACGTTCAAACCTGTGAACCAGGTGGAGTCGATGTCATGTACCTGTCAACCTGCAACAAAGAGTACATCAAACATGCATATATATATAATATGATCAAACACACCGTGAAGAGGAAATCTCAGAATTGTAGGGCACTCGTAATGTAGTGCCCCTCCGTGTCGGTTGTTCTGGACTTTTGTGTGAGTATTGGTGTGTACTTTGTTGATTACTGTGTTATTTGATTGTGTGAAAATATCATATGTTAGTAGTCATGTTTAAATAATTAATTAAATCATAAGTGAGTTGTAGGGTTATTTAAAATATAATTAGAAATTAAAATAATAATCAATTAAATTAAATTAAATGATTTAGAATAAATGATCAAATTAAACTAATTCATTAAAAGTAAAAGTGATATTATTAGATAAATTGATTTAAATTGTTGTGTTAAATTGAAGTTAATAATAATTATGAACAAAATAATCTTGAAAAGATAATTATTATAATAAGGAATTTAAATGGATAAGGAGATAGGAAGCTGAAGTGTTTTAAAACAAGAAAAGCTGGAAAGAAATTTCACCTTTAGAGCAATTGAAGTCGAAGAGAACTGTAGAATATGAAAAATAAATAATAACTTCTTTTAACTTTTGGGGGGGGGATACCCCTTTGGAGCAGGCGCCATGAGGTATTCTTAGCGGTGCTTCATGGTCTCTGGATCAAATATTTTGAATGATGTTGCCCCAACTCAGCTGGTGAAGCCGAGGGAGTGAAGATGCCAGGTATGATCATATCCAGTAGGATCACTGCTTATTCCATTTTGGAAATACTCAGTAAATGTTTACACTTGTTTGGGAGAACATTTGTTACACTTCTAGGTGATAAAACGTTGTATCCTTGATTTGATGCTTAACTGCTATTTAAAAGAGAGCACCTATATCATCATATGATAAATGTTTTCCTCTTAGAGATCTAGCAGTGACTTAGATTCTTCTTGTCTGCCTTATTCTCTTGAGGTGATTGACCAAGCTAGAGCTCGTTATGTTTTATTTCATTACGCTTCCTTCTTTTTAAGAATCTTTTCTTGGTTTGATCATGGGCTTGATGGTATGCCTTTTATTTTTAGTTGCACTATGACAATATATCTGTGGGGAGTGAACCTGCACTGATAATTCATAGACATCCTTGGAGAAATATCATCCTTGTGTGCATCCTACCAATACCACTCTTGATGTGTTAGCGTCTCATCTCAATGTCGATGTTGTTTGCCTCTTCGGCGCGAATGCCTGAGTCTTGATCATAATAAGATAACCCAAAACAATACACCCCCTTTTACATTATAAAAATATAACTTAAGAATAGATTAATTTCCGAACTTCAAACTTGAGTGTGTCTCTCGAAACTCACTAGCAAACAGAAATATGTTAAAAGGAAAAGTTGTACATTAATTCTCCTTCTCTTAAGTCACGTATTTGCACCTCACCTTTCTCTTTTCCTTCAGTCTTGCGATAACATTTGAGATTTGATAATAATGCAAGTAGATGGCGATATTTCCAAATTCCAATATTCACTTTCTAATATACTTGGCAACCTGTAACTGTTACGCCATTTAGAGTTGAGGCATTGTACAGAATTAAATAGTCTCCCTGAAACCATTGGCAACCCGTCACAGCTGCAACGTTTAGACTTGCAAAGGTGGAGTAAATTAAATAATCTCACTGGTTTCAATTGATAACCTGTCTCAGTGGCGCCCTTGATCTTGGTAGGATGTATTCCTCTGATTTCTCTGCCATCCTGTCTCAGCCGTGAGCTTGAGCATATTAGGAAGTTTAAAAGTTTTAATAATCTCTCTTATTTCATTATCAATCTTTATCGTGTGGAAATGTTTTCAATTACCACAAATGTGATTATAAATATCTATAGATGCTTATTTATAAATTAGTCATTAGATTTAGTGTTTCCTTTTAATTGTTAAGAGATTTAGATTATTTGCTTAATAAATTAATTATAAATATTGCAATATTCTAGAGAATGGGGACTTCGTCCTTAATTATGGGATTTATAGTGAATTAAGTAAAAGTGTAATCTTATTTTAGGTGATTAATTAATTAAGCTGGTCCATAAACTAGAATGTTTAATAGGGAAAGAGTTATCTATGGCATATTCATAAAATAAACAAAATAAGAATATATGAAAGTTATTTGGTTTAATAGGTAATAGGTAAGTGAGTTGTGAGAAGGAATAGGGGAAATTGATTAATTAGTTTTAGGGTATTGATTTCAATATTAGAAGCTAATAATATAAATAGGTTGGATATTGGTTGAGGTAATATATAATTAAATGATCTTGTTTTGAATAAATAAAGTTATTAATTGTTGGTATGAAATCTTGCCATGTAGTTAGTCATCATGTATTAAGGATGGTGAAGTATAGAATCCTCACATTTGTTACTTTAAGAGGAAACATATGTTCCTTTAGAATATTATTAATCTTTGTATCTAATTTAGAATGGAAAGGTAGGTTAAAAATTTTAACTTGAGATTTATTTTAATGAAAATTAAAATATGAAGTATATATTGACTTTTTCTTATATGTTCTCTTATTTGGTAATTTAATTTTATAGTACTAATTTCGTGATATCTTTCTTTTAGTTTAAGAATTAAATAAATACTATCTTAATATCTAACTCCTCGCATCTTATAGAAATTTATTAGGAACAATGATTCTCTTATTTGTATATTCTAATTAAGTAATTGTTGAGTATCGTGTCATGGGTGTTTGTACTGAACTTTTATGGAATTGTGTATCCTTCGCCATGGTTAAGTATTATAGTAAACTCTATTTGACTTCATTATGGTAGTTTTATAAACTTGAATCAATGAAATAAATTATTCCTTGAATTGAGTTTTTATTCTTAATTATTTCATTTGGATTGTTAGCTAGTGGATCACTTTATGACAATTCGAGTGTCTAATCGATGAGGTTCTTATATGGATAGTTATTTAGAACTTTGAGATTGTAATTGGCCTGTTTGTTGAGAAGATTGATTTTGTTCTAATTGATAATGTGAATAGATAATTGTTGTTGTTGCCATGTTTTTCTGATTTTTATAATGGTGATTTACGTACCACTCTAAGGGATTCTTGTGAGGAGAAAATTGAGGTCTCCCGTGGAATACCTAGTTGGTGGCTTTTGGTTTTATTAAGTGATTTTGTTGAATTAAAGGTTGATTTTATTTTGCGTTTCCCTATTTGAGGTGACACCATTGTTGATTTGTGATTAGTGTCTTATGGCTTAAAAACATCAGATTATATCTTCACTTCGTAATATTGTGATACCCTTAAATGTTGGAAATGATTGATCTTTAAAATAATGTTCTTTTTAGATTGTTTCAAGTTACTTCTTATTGAATGAATGGATATATTGTATTTGAATAAGTGGTTTTATGGATTGTTTTGATAGATCCTTTCGATGTGACTTTTCGTGAGTTGATTTTGAATTGGGGATTTTCTCTCATTTAATTTATGTTGCTATATGTTTTCTTTTGTTCTTTACCCTATAGTGGTAAATCGGTTAATGTTATCATTGTCTTGGTTGATGGTTCTGCTTGAGTTGTTAATGAGTCAAATGGAAAAGTTCTTTGAGTTATGGGTATTTCGAGAGGAGAAAATAGAGGTTTCCCTTGGATTTCTGATTTAGTTCATATCGAAGTTGTTGATGTTGTTTGAATGGAGTTGTTGATCTTATTTTGGTATATTTACTCATTATATTTAAAATTGAAAATAGTTCTTGTGGCTTTGCAATTATTGTTGTCAGTTCTTTGATGGGGAAACCCTAGTGTAAACTTTTTAAGAGTCTTCCAGAGGCTTGTTTTTATGGTTGGTCAATGTTCTCTCTTTATGTGCCTTTGATGTGGCAGGTGTTTTGGTATTTGGATTTTGAAAGGGTTGTACGAGAATTGTAAGATTTTGATTATGTGTTTATAGCAAGATGGGTAATGCCTCACATGTTTCTCTATTGTGATCTAATGTTCTTGTTATGTTGTACAATCCTTGGATTTTGGTTTTTATGTTTTGAGTGTCTAGAGAGAGAGTGGCTCTAAGTGGGTGGTTGGTGCACAAAGGGGCGCCAGGATAGCCCTCGTTAGAGTGTGATTAATAAGTGAAAACCTAAGTAATTAACTAGGGGGTGGGTAGAATCACATAAAAAAAAGATAATTGATGCCTCATCCACCTTTTTGTGCTATCACAGGCTAAAGGGGATTGAGAAGGCCGTGGTTGGCATGATCGTTGCCTTGTCTTCACGAAAGGTAATGGTCTCGCATGAGCAACCCTATGGGGCGGTTCCTTGAGATAGGTAGCCTGGATAACCATAGATGGAGGCAGTTCCTAGCGCTTGGTTGCCTAGATAATCCGTCAGTTGATGGAGGCGGTACCTTGCAATAGGTAGCCTGGAGAATCCATGTTAAGCCATGTGATGACACTCTCCTCTAACACTCCTTATTATGTTGCTTCTTTAGAAATCCTCTGGAAGTGGTCCTTTGTCTTGAATTGATGAAACATAGTTGTTTGAATTGATTTATGGTTTTACCCTATTTTATCTATGGTGTATTCTATGGTCTTGTATAAATCTTGTTGATGTTTGGGTTTTGACCTTGTACTCTTATGGTACTGTGATATGATGTTATTGTATTGTTTAATTGCAATTTGGAATTGTATTATGTTTATTAATTCAGTTTGATTTGGAAGTGTTTCAAGATCATCCTTTGGTTACTTGTTTACTGGTCATTGCTTTGATTTATGTGATGAGATTTATGACTCTTGGATGTGGTTGATTATGTCATTGTAATTCCTGAGTGTTTGATACTTGTGTATGACGTTGAGTCTTGTGGTTCCCTATTTGGATGTTCTTGGTTGAGGTCTCTTTCTTGTTAGCTCCTAGCACGGGGGGTGGGTCTTCGGACTCACATGGTCGAGTGGAACGTGCTAAGCACCCCATTGGGTCCCCAGTCGAGGATCGAGAGGTGCGGATTGGTTCTAGTTGCGGCGACTCCAGAGTTGTATTTGTCTTGGAGCCAGTTATGATACTTTGTATTCATTTGTTTATTTGTATCATGTTATCTTGTGTATGGTTTCCATTTATGTTTGGAAACACGTTTGTATCATTGTACCTCTAGAACATTGTATTGTAATGTAACGTTAAACTCTATGTGGATATTGGCCATGGTAGTTGTTATTCAATGCGTTAAGTTAATCTTGCATATGTGGTATTTATGTACACAGATGGTTTCTTATCAATGAATTTTTCATGTATGTGTTACATTTGTTAATGTTTACTTTGTTATGGATTATATCTTTGGCTTTTATTCTTTATTGGCATTGTATGGATCTAAGGCGCGTAATGACTCCTTGTGTACCCCAAGGGATGTATGTGTTAGTGAATCTACTTAAATGAAATTCATGTCATGACTTAATGTGTTTTACATGTATGTTATGTTAACTTTTAATTTTTTTTTACAGTAATTATTGTTTATTTGTCCTTTGGGGTTCACACGGTAGGGCATTACACGCAAGAGAGTGATACAATCTTGTCCCCTTCACCAATACAATATCACTAACTAACACATCTAACATCAATGATATGATCAACAACATAAAACATTGTTAAAGCAGTTATCTTCTAAGTTAATCCAAAACATTCCATAATGATAACATCAGAATAAAATAACATCATATAACATATAACATTCAAATCGCTTAACAGATAGCAGTCAAAAGTAACCAAGTTCCAAAGTCACAACATAATCAGAAAAAATCATTACAAAGAAAACACTGCCGATCCAAACATCCAAAACGAAGGGGTGTTACACTCTACCTATTCAATCTCCAATATTTTGCTATCATTGTCACTAGGCTCATTATTGCATACTCAAAATTTGAGGGCAATCAAGCATATATAAAGCAAAATAGAGAAGGACAATGGAGGTGAATCAACCATGGCATAGAGATATTGGTAATATTGCTTCATTATTTTGTGTTTCTATGTTGGATTGTGCTTCATTGTTGGTTTAGGACTTTAGGGTTTGAGTTTTATTGATTTATGACCTTAACCTTGATTTTACCCTATTCTACATTGGTGAACTCAACATGAATCAAATTTTTGCAGATTTTCCTAATCTTATATTGTTATTTTGTGCAAAAATTTGGAGACTAACATTTTGTAGCTAGGGTTGCAGACACAAGCCTAAGGTTTGAAAAGATTTGATCATATCTAACAAATGGTTGCATATTTTTTCACAAAATGTTTTTTGCTGATTGGGGATGATATCAAGAGCCTTCAGTCCTAAATTTAGATGTTTTGGATTAGTTATAATTTTTTTATGATTTTTCATGAAAAATTAATTTGGGAGTGAATAAGCTAATTTTTTAGATTTTATTATATTTCTGGAAAATCTCTCAGAATTATAATGGGGGTCTATTCTTTATGTTTTTAATTTTGATGAAAAATAATCAACAAAAATCAAATCTTCAAAAATTAGGGTTTTAGAAAGATTTGATCATATCTCACAAATAGTTGTAGATTTTTTCACAATTTTTTTGTAGGTCGAGATGATATTGCCCAAGCTTTTAGTAAAAAAAAAATTTTTTTAGATTTGTTTTGAATTATTTATAAATTTTTTTTATGATTTTTCATGAAAAAATAATTTTGAGAGAAAATTAGTGAATTTTTTGGATTTTCTTATATTTCTGAAAGCTCTCAAAATTCTAATGGGGGTATGTTCTTTATGTTTTGTATTTGGATGAAAAATAATTCATAAAAAATCAAATATTTAAAATTTAGGGTTTTAATTAAGAGTTTTTTATTTTATGCTTTTCCATTTGGTAGATTAGAGGTTTTTGTGTTACTGATTTTTGGTTGGCAACTTGTGGCTTATGTTTAGAGGAGATATTTGCCTTTGGAATCACTAATCTATCTTTTGCAGGGTTGTTGTTTATCTTTGTTTAAGATGGGATTATTTTTATTAGGCACACTCATTGGGTTAAAAAGAACAACAATTTGTAGTTACACTCATTGGGTTAAAAAGAACAATAATCTGCATGTTCACTCATTGGGTGAAAAAGAAAAACAATTTGTATCTTCACTCATTGGGTTAAAAATAACAAAAACTTGAATCTTTCACTTATTGGGTTAAAAAGAACAACTTGCATTGTCATTCATTTTGGATTAAAAAGTTCACCAAGTGTCTTTGCATTGTCACAATTTCAATTTGGGGATTAAAAAGAACCATTGCTTGTCTTGTCTTGTGATTTTGTTTGTGTTCTTGAGGTGTGTATTCTCTTCCCTCACACTTTATGTGATCTTGGGAATCAAAAAAACTTCTTAGTTCACTTTCATTGTCACACCACACATTTAGCTTTCTAAAGGTTAATGAACACTTGCTAGTGTGAGTAAATACATGTGTATGCTCTCTCATCGCATCTTTGTATGAACTTGGAGATCAAAAACATTTTATTTGTCTCGCTTTTGTTATAACCCTTTAGATGAGCCTTCCAATTGAGAAACATCTATACATAGAACTCATTGGTGACCCAAAGCGATTTTCCCTCAGGCTGCTATATAAAAGGATAAGATGAAAGTCAAGTCCAAACTGTCGTTAGCCTTTACCATACAATGTCTGATTCAAAAGGGGAAGTACCCTAGAGGTATTCTAAGTACCCAAGTAGGGTTGGTTAAAGCCTTTAGTGGCTTGTTGGACACTCGCGATGTGGTATGTCCCTGAGCAGTGACTAGAAGATAATTAGTTAGAGGCCCACCCTTATTGATTGAGTTATTTATTGGTGTCATTCTTAGTGCAAAGGTGTAGCATCACACCTTGAAGTTACTCACCATATGGATCCCTTGAGATGAGACAAAAATCCTTGACTTAGCATAAGCTACTTGTTTACTTGTAACCTTCTGGGGAGAGGGTGATTGGGTCTTCCATCCAAGTTGTGGGATTAAGATTTGCTTGCATTGGCCATTGAACTTAGGATTAGGAAGTGCTTGAAGTGTGTGAAGTGTTTTTGATTTTTCATTAGACTCATGGAAATTGGGGTGAATAACCCTTGGAAATACACTATACACATAAGATTTAGACACTCAACAACAAAATTTTTGTTTTTCAGATTGTTTGTTGTTTCTTCAATCACATTTCACAATTACCCAAGATGAAAAATCACTCCAAAATATTCAACCTAAGGTAAAAAAAACTCCTCTCCATCCTAATCTGAACTCACCACCATGTCTTCAGTTCACCTTGATATGCCTTGTAGTCAAATTGAATACCAATTACTTCACAATGGTCAATACCAACAAGCCATAGACTTTAATAGACAATTCATCGATTCTCCATACCAATCAACCACAACCCATATTCAACCACCCATCTACCCAGGTTACCAATAATCTATAAGCTCTAATAATTCATCCACCTACCCTCACCATCAAGAGTCACTTGACACAATCCATACCATTGATCCCTAAAAAACATCAATTGAGCATCCTTATCCTAATCTTGAAAAGGGAATCCAACCTTCCAAATTGGTCCATTCCAATCCATTCCATTCTATCCTAATCCATTCCATTCTATCCTAATCCATTCCAAGCCTCCACATCCTATCCTAATTCATCATTCACTAATCCATTCCAAGCCTCCACATCCTATCCTAATCCATCATCCACTAATCCATTCCAATCCACTCCATCCCAATCCA
This sequence comes from Sequoia sempervirens, assembly GCA_007258455.2. NCBI lineage: Eukaryota > Viridiplantae > Streptophyta > Pinopsida > Cupressales > Cupressaceae > Sequoia > Sequoia sempervirens. The sequence goes on from VDFB02358134.1 coordinate 234,734,496, forward strand.
TAAATCCACCACAAAAAGAGCACATTTCCTGAGGATTTCATAAGCTACATAAACAACATAAAAGAGAAGGCTCAACTCAAACATGAAGAGAAATCTAGGCAATATAATAACATTTCTAATCACACACCATCCAACCATTTGTCACCATCATTCCCTCCATTTCATACCCATCCCAAAAATGATCTTGTTGTTGAAACTAAATCATTTTCATATCAAAGTCCTGAGTCCATCAAGGGAAATTCTATCACTATCCAAAACCACATTCCATTGCCTAAACCTTGGGATATATGTCAAAAGGAAAGTCCAAAGCATGATGAAATGAAATCCAAGACAAATTCAAATCAAGTTATACCAGAATCACCTATAGATGCTCATGGTATCCAAGTTAACCCAATCTTTGATCAAGATCTTATTCCCAATCATGTCACCCAAGATAAACCTATCTTTGATCAAGATCCTACCATTGAATAAGAAATCCAAAATGATTCTCTCATCAACCTTTATACCATTCATGAACAAATATTTGAAGTTGATCCTATCCAAACTCCAAACACCTCCATTTCCCAAAATGAGACACTTTCCTCCTTTGGACATATAGATAATCAAACAAATGATATGGATAACATTCAAGAACATAAAAAGGATACTAAGGATCAAGAAGAACATAAAGAAAATATTATTGATTAAGTCAAAGAAGAAGATACAAAAGCTACCATTGATCAAATCAATATCCCAAATGATCAAGAAGAAACAAGCATGACAAATGATAAATCCAAAATATCCTATCAACTAGGGTCATCTACTTTTATCAAATCAAGCTTTCTCATAGAGGAGAAGATTCCAAGCAACAATCCCCACATACACAATGATGGGTTCACATCTTGCTTTCAAAGTAAAAAATACCCCATCATAAATAGAATATTTCAGAGCATGTAGAATCTAGGAAGAGGACTAGGCCTACATGAGCAAGGAATTTGAGAACTAATATAGTTTTATGAAAATCCTAGATATCAAGGTCTTGGCTATTCTTCAGTCAGAAAATCAAATGATGTTAGTGATATCTCCATGATATTAAAGGGGACACTTTATCCACTACAAACATCAAAATAGGGGCCATGAGTAGTCCTTGTCATATGTAAGGTTTCTTCCAACACTCCTTCCATCCATACTACAAACCATCATTCCATCATAATTAAACCCATCAATTGGAACCAATAAAACAAAAGTCTTACAAGTCTAAAATCTGAAATCAAATATCAAAGGCCATTGAATACAAACATCTGAGTGGAAAAATGAAGATATAATGGATTCCAAAGACAAATGGATCAAGTAAAGAAAAGAGTTCAATTCTAGTATACAATAAAAATGTGGATCCACAAGAAAAGAGGTCTCCCACATATAACAAATGTCCACCTCCTTCAAAATGGTCATCACACAAGTCATATAAAAGTCATGGTTCCAAACACTATCCCAATCGAAATTCTAAACTCCATCATCCAACATCCCAAGTTTGGAAAATAAAAATTGCTACATCCAAATGTCCAAATAATCCTTCTACAACTACCATCATCCATCATAATCCAAAATCTTGTCCACATTCCAAAAATCCTACTTCACAAATCTGTCATATCTTGGCATCAACTCTTTATCATAAGGACTCCCATGGAACTCTATCATGATGGGTGTATTTTGATAAGGCCAAACTTAATATCAAAAAGGATCACAATGACATCGATTGATTATATGCAAGTGCTACGATCTTGACAAGAAAACTACTCCATAAAAGTCACTATTGGCATATCATGACACCAACATCTATATCAACACCATCAAAGGATTCAAAGAAATTGGTGATCATCCAAAATATCAAGTCCATATAAAAAAAATCATCACCTTGATGAAAAATTGGTAAACAAGCATCTTGTGTGACATCAAAAAGTAAAAAAAGAAAAGAAAAAATTAATTGAGAAATAATTCGTCCAATAGTGAAAACTATTTTATGGCACTTTGGATAAGTACCATGATGAAAACCTGGCAAACAGGTGTCATGTGTAAGAGAAATTATCTATGTGGACCATTACACTTGGGGGGAAAGTTGTCTCATCTCCCATGCATTTCTCATGACATTTCCATTTCTCCATCTAATCCATATCATTTCCATCCATTTTCCCACCTACCTTGACCTTGATGACGATTGGGGTACAAACATAAATCATGCTTTGGGAAAAATCTTGACACGTCTATCCTTTGGTCATACACTATCCATGAAATATCATGTCATTTCCTTCATAGCATTATCCAAACCCATACCTTAGAGAAATAAAATTATTCCAATGCGACATAGTCCTTGGAGATCATATGATAATTCTTCCAGCCAATAATCATCATGTATTTTATCCTTTACCAAAATTAATCCATTATCCTTCCATACTTATTGTTGGACTTGGTTTTCCCTTATCATTGGTCTAAGGACTCCAATCCACTTATCCAAAATCCCTCCATCATCCCACTCAATCTTGAAAAGAATTCATTGCAAATGCAACAAGCCTAATCCATATAATCTTGCTATGCAACCTAGCACATCATCCAAAACATTCCTTGGATTTGTTTCTAGCCTTGCTGCAAACCTTGATCCTTTAGTCACATTATCATCATAGGGATATGTCTTTCCCAATTCTCATGTTGTTTTGGGATGTGTCCTTCCCATATCAAACAACGTCATCATCATCATCATCACCTACCAATAGGTTTTTAGCTTGACTATGGGAAAGATCATGTTTGTCCTTAGATTCTTGTGCATGCTTGCTCACTTGCTTGTAGGCATCATTCACATGCATTTTTCATGATCCTTATAGTTACCATCCATAATAAATTTTCCTCCATGCTTCCTCACATCATCCATAATAACGCTTTGTTGTCCTTTCCATATCTTGAGAATGATTAGAATTATGCGCCTTTTTCCTACCACATTCATCCACAATAGGGTTTACCCAAATCCATTCCTAATAATTGGTCCTATACCTGACTGGAGGAAAGTGCTTGACCTACGTCTTCAATGGATCCTAGACTTTGTATTGGAGGTCATTATATCAAAAAATCCAAAACAATTAGAAAACATCCAAAAATCCAAAAAAATCAAAATATGTCAAAAATTAAAAAAAATCAAAACATTTCAAAATCCAAAAACATCCGAATAACCTTCAAAAATCCCATAAATAGAGTTAGAGTAAGTCATGTCAGTCCAAGTATGGTCGAACTAAGTTGCCTCTGTGCATGTCATGTAGGCAAGGCCATCATTGATGAGCCCCCAAGACACTAGGTCAGTCCTTTAGGGTTTGTCGAGTCGAGTCAATCATGACTTCATCAATCATAATAAACTATTTGAGGTCAAGTCATTCGAACTATGATGTCTCTGCACATGCTACATAGGCAAGGCCATGATTGATGAGCCCTCAAGGCCCTAGGTTGGTACTTTAGGGTTTGTCGAGTCAATCACTAATCATGTCACAATAAGTCAAACATTGTCATTAGATGCAAATAGTCATCTAAACCTCAAATAGATCAGGAATCAACAAGACAAGCTATCCAACTTGTCTTCAAGTCAAATTAGTTGATTTCTCAATCAATCAAACATCAAATCAACCTAAAAAATCATGTCATTTGTCTTATATAGGATATGTCCTTCCTGAAATCAGATATCATCATATATCAAACTCTATTATTTTCCTTATATAGGTGGTTATATGATCTAAACCAGACTTGACATCTTATACGACATGTTTCCTCTCTTGAAACCAGACATTGTCAAACAATTGACCTGCCAATCAAATTAGTCAATCAAATTAGTCAATCAAATCTTGTCAAATATCAACAAACAAACATTGGAAAATGATCTAAATGGTTGTTGACTTTGTTGGTCCAATTTGTCTTATCTTTTTATTGATTTTCTTTTGGTCATGTTACTAGCCACCTCGAGAATGTCCCATAAAGGATTTATAGGAGCGATGATGTCTCATGACCTGCTTTTTCTTTGATGGTTGTCTGTGGATTGTCTTGAAAAAATGGCTAGGGTAGCTTCACTCTTAGTATGAATCAGGACATTCCTTGTCTATTGACTGTCTGCTTTCGCAAGTGGATAATATTGCACACCTCGGTCTATGTCATACCATGGTGTTTATTGTCCATTTGTCATATTTTTAATGCCCAATGATGACTAAATGCAACATCTAGCATCTATCAAGAAAAATATTAATCTTTCTATGTCTCCAGTAACATCCATGTCCTCCACGTTAACATTTCTCTTCATCAATCCTTGCTTTCGTCCACTATCAAATTTGCTTATTGGAATAATTTTTCATTTTTTTCAAAAATTGGTAAAATTTCCTGAGGGGGCATAGGTCTACCCTGTTTTCCTGTCAGCACATTGAGGCATATTTTTGAACTGAATTTCTTTAACACAACGTGATAAACTACACTGTATCAAAGAGGGGAAAAATGTAGACACTAAAAATTGTCCTTCACCTGCAAACACCATTTTTCCTTGTCAATTCCCTTCCTTACAAAATTAAATAATTTTAATTATTTGATTATTGTCTAAAGCCATATTTCTTCTATTAATTAATTCATCTCTTTCCTTTTATTTCCTCCTTTTGATTAATTAAATAAATTTACTTATTTAGTTACGTCACTAATGTCCCCTTTCTTCTATAATTAAATAAATTTTTATTTATTTAATTGTTGCCATCTTTCTACTATAATTAAATAATTATTTCAATTATTTAATTATTCATTATCCTCTTCTTCTATAAATTAAATAAATTTTATTTATTTAATTATTTACTTATTTGTCCTTTTCCCCCACTTTTAAATTAAATTCTTACTTAATTGAAAAGTCAACCTTGTACCTTTATTCTATAATTAAATAATCATTTTCATTTAATTATTCATTTTCTCTCCTAAATTAAATAATTTTATAATTATTTATTTTTCTCCAACAACCTCTTTTTCTATGCCAATCTCTTTATCTATGTGATTCTTATCTCTTCACATCTCAATTAATTTTCACCATTGATTGAATTATTTTATAATTTAATCTCAATCGTCCATCCTTAACCAAGCCCTATCTTTTCCCTAAATTAGTCCTAACCCTATTTCATACCACATCTTTCAATCTTGGCCATTGATTGTCATATCTTATTGCCTTTTAATCTCAACCCTTCATTCAAATTTGACTTTCTATATAAGAGACCTATCATTGTCATTTCAACCCTATTGAGTAACAACTGGTCAATGCAATTACACTCTACCTATTCAATCTTCAATATTTTGCTATCATTGTCACCAAACTCATTGTTGCATACTCAAAAATTGAGGGCAATCAAGCATATAAAGTAAAATGGAGAAGGACAATGGAGGTGAATCAACTATGGCATAGAGATATTGGTAATATTGCTTCATTATTTTGTGTTTCTATGTTGGATTGTGCTTCATTGTAGGTTTAGGGCTTTAGGGTTTGAGTTTTTATTGATTTATGACCTTAACCTTGATTTTACCCTATTCTACAAGAATTATTAGAAAAGATCTAAAATATATAGAATAAAATTATAGATGAAGTAAAATAGATTCACCATGATATTGATAGTGCTACACTCACATGTATTTAATAAGTGTGTGCTATGTTGTAGATACATCAAAGTCACTTACTAAGGACAACAATTGATTTATAGGTGTAGAAATGTTATTAGATATTTTCCCTAAAGTGAAAATAAAGTTATGAAATAAACCTTTAGTATTAAAGGGAAATTAAAAATAAAGGATATTATGATCTTGTGGTCAAAATGGATATTGATAGAGAATATTTATTAAAATCTTTTAAAAGGGAAGATCAATTATCTTTATTAAACTAGCACTTGCACCTAAAGGAGGTTTAAGGATTACGTTGATAGAAAATTATATGTATGCTAATATTTTAGAGAATATGTGTTTGCGTATGGGTGCATATGGATGCAATGTGCTGCAAATTCTAGTGGCATATGGTTGGATTAAATAATTAATAATTAGTGCTAAATAATGAAATGAAATAAACTTAGACAAATCTAGATTTTTTCTTTAAAAAAATTGGGCATTATTTGATTTTAAAATATTTACATGCAAATTTAAAACATAAAGCACTGCAAATGAAAAAGGAAAGTTGCCAACAAATTGAAAAAAACACTACTAATGAAAATATAATGTTCCCATCTAGTTGAAAAATCAATATGTATGTGGCTTTTACATGATAAGTGAGATTTTGGAGGTTTTCACATAATATTTTGGAGGATATTACTATTAATGGTAGTCGATTTACCATTAAATGACAGGCGAAACTTATTTTCCAACAACTCAACAATGGTTTGCAGGTACAAGACTTGTTTTAGGCTCAAATCTCACACTATATGTAGCCTATCGACTAATAATAACTAAAAAGAACATTTGTGAAAGGGTGTGATGGTTTTAAAACCACCCCTTTTAAAGGTTATATAACTTACAGTTATGCAAGACTTGGAAAGGGATAAAGATCACTAAAGAAAAAAGGTGGTTTGATGGCCTATGAACATTGGAGAAGGGGTACATAGAGTGTGCCCAACTCATGATATAGATTGCATTTATAATTGTCCTAGCTAGGGTTGTTGAGTGGTTCATTTGTTGTGGCTGTTGAGAAATTTTTCTTTTATATGTTGAGTGGTTGTTCTATTTACATGCTATGTTTTGAATAAGAACTATTTCCTCTTGGTGTGTGCCATAGCTATGAGGGCCAAAACCACTAAAATCTTTCCAAGGTGAGAGTGACCATTCCAAGTGCTTTAATTCAAATAAGTACTGAACTTATTATTATTCAAAGATATTTAGAAGTATGCATAAATAAACTAAAGTTATTCTAATAAAAAATCACTAAAGATGTCATTTCTTCTTTTTAAGTAATATTCATATTGTTGGATGTCAATTTATATATTAATGATGACGATCTAAATATGCTGAAGTCTTAAGTTAGTTAATATTGATAAAAAAAAATTTGTGTGTATTTGTTTTTAATTATAGAAAACTTTACAATATTCAAACTTAGATAATAATACTAATAAATCCACTTTCATACAATTTTTTTATATATTGAATCTATCCAATTTTATACTATGGAGAAAAATAGTATTACATTTTGGTGCTTATACTTTAAAGAATCAAGCGGGTATTGTATCTTATAAGAGTTGTTTCGTTTCAGTTAACTCATTCTAACAACAAAATCATTGGCATATAAGAGAAATTCTTTTATAAATCCAGAAAATTACATGAAAGAAACATTGAACCCTTTGAAGATGAAACAACTTCAGGAATTTCAAACTCACATACACAATTTATATGGACATAAACTCTATGAGCTAATAGCTCCTCAGTATTCACAAAAACTCTATGGACAAATAACTCTCCAATATTGATTGATTTGTGAACAATGTGGGTAAATCATCAAGCCCAGTATGATCCATCAAGACATTTATATTATCATGAATTCAAAATATTTTTGAAAAGAACATTGCTAGTGTGCCAGATCTATATGACCAAGTTAATGAAGTTCTATCAATGTATGCTTGAAATAGATTAATTCCACCAATCTATTGCTTTCAAGAATGTCTATCAACAAGACTTCACCTTTTCAAAATCATAAAAAGAATGTATTAGAGGTGATTGTTTCACTAATTCTGATATATTAAATTTATTATTATTATTTTAAAGTAGCATTATATTTACCATGTGCATATTAGTGTTTATGGCATTTTAATGTCTTCATCTGCTCTATAGTGAGATGAAGGTGCTGCAAATCCAATGATCCTCCCTATATGTTAAATCCAGGTTCTTTACTTCCACACATCCGATGATCCCCATGTGAATTCAGGAAAAGTATAGATGTAGCAGGTGGATAAACCACCTTAGCCGGAGTTTTTGAGAAGGAAGAGACTTCATATCTTCTGGGTAAAAATTCCACAGCCCAAGCCCCTTCAAGCAGGTCAGAGGAAACAAAAAAGTGTCAGAGATGTGGAGAACAAAATCCTGTAGGCAAAAATCACCTCATCAATCTTCTTTCAAAATATGAAAACTTTTTTCACCTGAAAGTTTTTTAAACTATGTGGTCCAAATTTCTGAATCTATGAGAAATCGTTTGATCCTGTCAAATTGTTTCATAGACCCAGTCTCAGATGCGCCTACTACCTTGTAAAGAAATTAACAGCGTAAATTCTCTCAAGTTTCTGCCATGGGGGGGTCACCATAGGCACATGGTTATATGGAAATCACATGGGTTCATTCTATGGGCTCTTTTTATTTTAGCATTGTGCTACTGTAACAGGATTACAATGTAAAAGATCTTGCAATAATAAAAGAAGTGGAAAATATCAATAACATGACTTCTGTTGAAGCTTGTGAATCATTTGTTAGAGCATGTTTAACTGACTCCCCTGTTGTTTATTTTAACAGGATAGCCCTGGAATGAAATACCCTGTCATTGCAAAAGCTTTTGAAAAATTTACAGAACATCTGTAGAGAACCCTTGGATACACAGATATAGGAAATGCTTTAGATGTTTGATGCCAGAGGATGGAAAGCTTCTCTTTTGGGACTACAAGTTAGTTTGAATGTTATTTCTTACTAATGTTAATTATTATGGATCTTCTACATAGGTCATTATGTCAAACTTATTTATTTTAAGTTTTTAACAATTCTGTATTTATGAGCTTGATATTATAGCTTGCATCTACAGATTATAATTCTCACATGGTCTGCAAGTGATACTACCAAAGCAATCCAGACAAATGTTTTCCTTATCTATTTTATATATTTCTGTTTTGAGTTTTCTAATCATTTTTACATTTCACGAAGTTGCGTTGCCTACATTGTTATTATGCTTTTTACTGCAATTGCTAAATGTGGGTCTACTGAATTACAGCAAGGGCGGATTGCCGTTTCTGTTAGATTGTATTATCACCATCATGTGTTCTATCTTGCTCTATGGTAAGTGGGAGCTTGCTCTATTGCAGTGGTCTATTGCTTCATTGTAATTCACAGTATGTCTCTGCAAAGTGGTAGAATAATACTTAATTTGTTATCTTGCTCAATGCAGCACTTGAAACACCTGTGCAACTTGCAAATGCAAGGAGCACAATGTTTGTATGAATGTTTGCTTACAATGAGTTGCTATTTTCAGTTTATTGGTAACCAACTTCTAAGGCTGCATATAGTTTTGTTTCACTGTTAGATTAAAAACACAAGAAAACAATTTTCTAAGACTGCCTCAAACCTTGCACAACATACTCTTGATCATAAGAACATTCACAGATTGTCAGTAACCTTAACAGCCTGTAACTTGACCTTCAGGAGCTTTGTTATGTTTGAGATACAGCCATAATCCCTTCATCAGCAACAAGTGCACAGCTATTGATGGAAAGAGATTCAGTGGTAGTTCATTCCAATTCTCAACAAAAATCATTTTTAGCAGCTGGCCTGCCAGTCTTTAATGACAACGAGAAGATCCTGTCTTTCATGAATGGACTCAAAAGCTTGGCTCCAACATGTCGTTTTTCCTACTTTTGTGCATATCTTTTTTCCTACAGGTGTTTGGAGTAACAATTCATGTGTCTTATCTTTACTTCCACATTTTGGATACTTGTCTACGAGAGAAGTATCAATTACAACATTTGTGATATATATATATATATATATATATATATATATATCATTTATGTTAGGCAGATTTCCATATCTAATTCCAGGATTTCCATGGCCATGGTAAAGGGTGATGGTAGAGTTTGAAGAGTCTAATTGCATTTGATGAAAATATCTAAAGGCCTTTTCAACAAATTTATTTGTTCATATCTTGCAATCGTTGCATTCCTTGAGACCATATTTCTTAAGGACATTTTGTCAAACAGTTTACATTTCACACAGCTTCTCTATGCTTCCACATTTGCATGTATGTTACCAGGGAACTTACAACTAAAGCATTCGATGAAATTCCTCCCCCCTTTATGCTATGAAAATGTTTTATAATGATTGGCGTAGAGTTTCTTGAGTGAATTCAAGGGAAGGATTAATTTTTTTCAAACTCCCATGAAGAGGATTATCCAATAGTTGTTTAATAATCCCTTTTAGCTATGGTAAAATAAAATAACATAGTTCGCAATATGGAGATATAGCTAAAAGTTATAGAAAGGATTGTATGAGATAGATGACGTCGAGATCACATTCTGACTGAGCGAAGATTTTCAAAATTGGGTTTGTATAATTGGGTATTTGTTGTAGATGGTGTTGGAGGAGTGTCCTTTATCTAATCTTGTATAGGAAAACAACACTCTAAGAGATGCGTGTCATTGTTATTATTTTTAATGAAATAGTGTCATTTCAATAATGGAGAGCTTTCTATATGTGGTTGTGCTTTGGACAATTGTTACCTACTCTTGAAGAAAAAACTAATATGCATCCTACTTAAGCTTGATGCCCTCTTATGGTGGGTTCAACCAATAATTTTTATTTATTTATCTGTTTAAATCATTTGCACCATTTTAAAATAAAATACTCTCAATGTATCCTACATTCATGTTCCTTGCTGCTCTTCATTGTTTCAGGCTCTCCATTTAGTGACTCGACAAAAATGAACTAGACATGCTGATGCCGGATTGTGGCTTGGTTTTGTTGTAAAGCATGGACCACCTAGGTCTCAAATTAAAACTTTTGATTAGCAGGCTGGGGCATTCCACCACTGAGCTACATGTCCACCCCTCACATCCGTTAGCTTGGATTAAGCTTCCAAAGGTTTGTAGTGACATGCAATCCTAGCTCGGGTATTTTAGTTATTTGCATTGTTCTTAGTGTTAAAGAAAATGCTATGATCATAATGTAGTTTGAGATCTAGTAAACATTATCTTAATCACAAAAGGAGATAGTGGTGACCATTTGTAGGGGCCGTTAAAAGAGAACAAATGTATGTTAGGTGAGGGGTGCCTGTTCTTATTTAAATTTTTTTGGCCCCTACACTTTGTATTTTGCGCTTTACTGAGTGCTTTGGATTGATTGTGGGCCTGTACTTCCTCTTCCTCTTCTTTTATATATTCTCAAATTCCATTCATGCAATTTAATGGGTTGAGTCTCTTCTTACCTATTTTCTTTTGTATAAAATCATTGTTCCTTAGAAAGCCTCTTGTAATAGGAACAGACACAGCTTCTCTGTGATCTTCAACAGGTCTCAGCCTACTCATGGCCTTACCAGTTGAGGTCTGTCTCTTCTTTCTAATGCTCTGCACTGTGTTTTTATGTCATTTTCATTGAAACTACAAAGAATGAGCCCACTTCTGGCTCCATATGTATACCTTGGTTTTCTGTATGAGATTGTGGGTGTTTAGTTTTTTATCTTTTTTTCTAATGTGTATATCATATTATATCAGTGTTTTTGCTTACAGCTTACAGAACATTAAGTATCAAATTTTCACAATTCATAATGCTGTTATCTGTTGTTTTTGGATTTGATGCAAAAATTTCTAACACAATCAAATCTAAAAACAACAGATAACAAGAACGAAGATGGAAAGAGATGGTTTGAATGGAATGAGATTATTGAAGTTTTAGACCACATTTGTGTGACCCATTATCATCATCATCTGATTTGTTTAGAACAGTTTTTTCCAGAAGCTTTTTTTCTTTGATATGATTTCTTTGACTCTGTTTTTTCCATGTCCTTACAAATAATTACATTACAAAAGATAATGGTTCTGAAAGTAGTCTAATGAAAAGAAAGAGAGAATTGCAAAATTTAAGCTGCTGATTGTCTTTTTTCATTGCAGAGACCACAAATAACAGGAATACAAGTCCGCATGGACTGTAATGGTTGTGTACAAATGATACGCATATCTCTTCAAACTGTTCAAGGTAAAATTGCAATTTTGTCTTTTGTAATTTAAATAAAATTAATTTTTTTTAATAACAATAACACAATTATTTACCTTATATATCAAATGGAATTGAAAATTACTATTGAGAGATTTTGTAACTAACATTTTTCTATTTTTGTTTCTTACACCAAATGCAGTATTTTGCTATTTTTGGTTCTTACAATGTGTATAAAAGTTGTCTATTTTTCTATGGAGAATGTTGAGAAGCCTATGGGTGTGCATTTTACTAAGCAAGTTTTGATTTTCACAGGCATATACAAAGTTACTGAAGATTTTGGGCAGCAAAAAATTATAGTAGTGGGATGGGCAGACCCTGAGAAAGAGATGAGAGAGTCATTAAAAAGGCTGGGAAAATAGCCAAATTTTGCAGTCATCACACAGTAGGAGGAAAACCAGAGCCAAGAGCAGATGCTGTTGAGGTTCCTTTTTCCTCTGCAACTACTGTAACACAAGACCCCCCGGAGCAAACAAGTCAGGAAGTCAAAGAAGAGAACGCTGCATCTGCTCCACCACCAGAAGCAGCTCCTCCTGCGCAGGCAGAAGAAAGTCCTCCTCCTGCTGATGTGCTACAAGCTGGCGATTCTCCACCCAACAAACCACTGATCCTCCTCCTCCAAGTGAAGAAAGCTCTGTTCCATTACCTGATCCACTTGAAACCTGCTACAGGGCAACAGACCACAGCCATCTAAATGGGTTCAAATGACTCAGGACTATCTCAGGGATGTAGATTACACAAGGTATAATCATAATTCTGATTACCTTGATGCTCAGAGAAGGTATCAGAGGTACATGGAAGATCAATATTACAATGGTGGTACCCATATTGGAAATTCAAGGCAGTTGACTGCAGCTGACAGCAATCGTTTTGCCACCATGTTTAGTGATGAGAACCCAAATGCTTGTTGTGTTACTTAAACTATTTTTTTTTCCATTTTAATTTGTACCAAACTAAGATACTCATGTTTATGTGCAGCTATGTCTTATTTTACAGTGCTGAAGTTCTTCTACTATATTTGGGCAGAGAATTGTAGCAATGGCTTTATCATTATGCCTTATGCTAAACAGTTGATTATGTAGTTACAGTTGGTAAATCATTCTACCAGTGTATTTGAGTCCATCCCCTCACTCTCAGTCATTTCTTACTTTTCACCACTTATTGTTCACCGCTTCTGTTTGTACACTAAGGAGTAAACCGAATACTCTATAAATATAAATAAGCATCTTTGTAGTTGTCTAGATCATCTGAAACTCAAAATATATTCTACAGAATTATGTGTAATTATGATTTGATAAAGACTATTTTGCAGCAAGAAAATCTGAGAATTGTTTATATTTTGTCATTTTAAATATTGCTTTTTTTGTTATTCTATTTTTTCAATAATTCTATTATTATCTCTTTAGAAACTAGCCAAAAATTCTATCACAGAAAAAACAAAGCAACTATTCACTAATCTAGCTCTTAACTCTAAGCCAATTCTTTCAATCTGCCTTTCTTTCTTTCTTGTGTGCTTTGACGAGAATCATGAGAGGTTTGGGTAGAATTTTCTATACTTCTTACCTCATGCTTCATCATATCTCCCACATTTCATCTATACTTTCTTGCTTGGCTGTTTCTAATTCAGTTCTTTTCAATTGCTTGTTTCATTTCTAAACAAAAACTGGTTATTGGAGATTCAGTATTTTCTCCTTCATTGCAAACTCCTCAAACTCCTGAGAGACCATCAAAAACAAGTCTCTGTTTGTTGATTACCATTCTTCCTTATTTCTGTTTCCACTTTAATTGCAGGTTTACTTGAGTGATTTATCAGCAGTCAATTTTATCTCTCCCTCAACCATGCTGTTCCGTCATCATTTCAGTATTTTTCAGATTTGCATAGGCATCCATATAAGCTCAGCTTCATCTTTCTTGACCGATTGATAGTCATCTGTGGGCCATTTTGGCTTCCCCCATTACTGCTTTCCTCATTTCTTTGCTGATTTACAAGTTTTGTAGATTGTCTAAAGTCTCCAAATAGCCTTACAAATTTTCACCCTTTTGTTTCTGCTTACTTGTTCATGTTTTCATTCATTTCTACAGTCACATCAGTCCATGTTATCATTGTTTTCAGTCTTCCTAAGGTCATATCAATCCTCTTTCATTGCACCTGATGTGATTCAAGTGAGCATAGGCATTACTTTTTTGGCACGTTTTCAAGTTCTTGATGATGGCTTTTACAACTCTTCAGCATTGGAGCTTTGTTGTTTTCTAGTTTGTTGAAAAGAATGTTTTGGCATTTTGCATTGCTAGTTCACAATGAAGCTCGTCTATTTGCTTGCATGGTATAGAATCACTTGGATACTCTTAGAACATTGAACTTTGTGTTTGCATCAATTATTTGCTATTTAAAGTTAGAAAGAAACATCACCCATTTTGCAAGTAATTAGAAAGAAAATATGACACATGTAGTATTTGAATCCTAACAAATTGATGATCAGAATAGAATTATGTGTTCTTTAAATGCAATAGTTTCTATTTTTTTTGTGTAATTGAGATTCTTCATTTTTGCCAAGACAAGATAAAGGACTTGTTACTTGCATACATAGGAAAAACAGAGAGCTTCTAATATAGGAGGTACGACATTGCTCTCTGCTCTCTCCACTCTGCATGCCATTAAACAGACGTACTTATATTCCCTTGAGTTGGTAGTCAAGATTAATCTCACATTTTTCCTAGGCCAAAACTGTTCTGCCAATCTTACATTTTTCCTAGGCCAAAACTGTTGTACCAGTCTTAGGCAGGAACTTCGCTGCCCTGCAGCTCTTGTTCCAAATAGAATTTAAGTAGCAAAGTTTTGACCCTCTAAGAGAAACAACTAGATGTAAAAATAAGCATTTGATAAATTCTAACAATGCCAGAAGCACTTGCAAATATAAAATTTTAATGATCACCGTCAAATCTTGCTGCCGTGATCAGGATACTCATTAGAGGAGCATCATAAGACATTTTTTGTATGATTTTCTACAGAGATCAAAATCAAAATTATACTCCAACCGTGATTAAAGTTTAGCAGTGGGATAGAATAGATAATTATAAAAATATAAGAGATCATGAAGACTAGAACACTAGTTTACTTGGAACGTTACATATAACACGAAGCAATGTTGAATATAGAAGAAAGAACAAGAACATGTGATATTTTTCCCTTAAAATGACTTGAGATGCATGTCTATTTTACAAGTCCACTGGATATGAAAGATTGAAAATGGAAAGTCACTGGATATGAAAGAATGAAAATGGAAAGTGGTTGAAATGAAGACAAGAAAGAAATGGGAGCATTAAGAAGTAGCAAATTTCCAATCTTCCAATTGAGTCGGAGGGTAGATTTCTAACATTTAAGCTTTTCAAGGGCTTGAGCACCTTATTTGTGGCTATTTTGAAGCAATTAATCTAACATTATATTGCTTGAAAAATGAGTAGTGCATTAAGACATACCTTAGGGAAAGGAATTCCATATGAATATCTAAGTTTCACTAGGAATTATAACATAAAATCTTAAGGAAAAATAGTAATGGCAGCATCGAAAGCTATGCCTGGAAACAACAGATAATTTGGGGAAGAATTATTAAGGAAACTACCAGGATTTTGAGGTAGAATTTATTAAAGAAACAACATGAAACACAGGATCAAGAGGAAATGGTCTTTGAAACGAACAACAAAATATATGAACTCTTTCAAACAGAACAAGAACTTTTGAAATCCCTTAGAAACGGTATTGGATAGAGCAGACAACTAGAAAAGCTATGGTGGTATTCTAGTAGTATAGTTTCCTCAAAGATGCTACTCTTTTTCCTAATCAAATCAAATTAACTAATTCTACAGAAAATAATTCCAGAAGTTTTCTTGCTAAGCATCTTTGGCACTAAAAAACAGTCCATGAAATTCATTTGTAGAGCTTCCAATAAATATTGATTGATTTTTGTATCAATGTTCTAAATCAATCTCCATCATTTATCATCACAAATAAGAAATAATTAATATATTTCTCTTATATTAATTTTTTCATCAATGTGTTGCTATCCAGCTTGACATCTCAAGGCTTAACTATTGAACCAACTTAACAATCCATATATCATATGCCATCATTCATTATCACAAATAAGAAGTAATTAATATATTTCTCTTATATTAATTTTTTCATCAATGTGTTGGGGCTTTGGTCCGAGTCCAGTTGGTTAAGGTGTTCCCTGTCGCAGGACGCCCACCACGGGTTCGACTCTCCAGCGCTCCCATGGTACCGGTTGGTGTGTCTCGCCAGCACTGCCAGTCATGGTAAAAAGTTAACCAGCAGTGGGGGTTATAGGGGGGGCCGTGCTGCACCCGATTCCCCTCGTTAAAAAATAAAAAAATAATTTTTTTTTTCATAATATGCAATTTGTTTCTTATTCTCCATGATGCTCAATCATGAAATATGGATCCTAAACATTAATGCTCAAAAACTCCTTAATTGAATTTTACTATTTTTTCAATTTTAAAAAATAAAAACCAAATCATAAATTTGATTTTTTTAGAACAAATTCCTCCTTTTATCATCCAATCCCCCTTAATAAAACAAAATTTAAATAAACAAACTAAACTAATTTTAATCCCTAAAATTGGTATGTTCTATTATTTCCTCAACCCACAAAAATAAAAAAATAAAAAATTAATTTATACTTTAAAAAACCAAATAAATATCCATTCTTGATGGTTTCCACTCCACTAACTTCCACCTCAAATCTTTCCCATGTTCTATTATCAATTCCCTAATTGTCCTACGCATTTTTATTTAGTTATTGAGAATTCCCTAACTTCCACCTCAAATTTTTCACCTATTTGAGCTTAAGTATAAGTGAAACCACAAATATATTTTAATATTAGAATATGTTAGGATTGGGGGATTAAGTGTGTTATACAATTTGTAAGTCTTAGGTCTAGATTGATTATATAATATTTGTTAAGGTTTAGTCTATGCTTTATATACTACTATATAAACTAGGGTCTAGTCTAATTATATAATATTTATACTATTATAGATAATTGTGTTCATATAGAAAATGGTATCCCTCTAATCAAGATTTCATAATTGTTAATATGTCATTAGTTTTATGACATTTGTAATAGTCATTGAGTTTAGGGGTTTCTTAGTGGATTATGATGAACATTTTTGACCTATTAATATCTATGCATGAGAGTAGTTAGTGTCTCATGAAAAAGTACTTGGGAGTTATAGCACATTTGGTCCTAATGATTAAATGTGCTTTTTAAGAGGAGTTACATTATATTTTGAAGGCATCACATATGTGGGGGTATTTGGTTTTGACTATGAGGAATTGGGTGCCTATTTTGGGAAAACCATTACTAGTTTATTGCATCTCATTGGCCTATATATTGAGGGCTTGGATGGAGATTATGCCACACTTTTTATATTATTATATTGTTGGAATTCCTTCAATGTTGAGAATGTTGATCTCCTCTGAATCTTTCAACTTGAGTGATCCTTGCATAGCCTTGTGCAACACCATCTATGCAATCACATTCATTCAATTCATGCAACACAACACTCACACATTTGATTACTCCTTACACATCTATGTATAGTTATCACATGCCATGATGCAACACTACTCATGTCCATATTGTGGCATTGCACATGTTGACCCCCAATTGGAAAATACTTGTACAATTTATAAAGCATTGATGTTCACATTTATTGCTACTATACACATTTCACATAATAGCATCCATGTCACATCCCTATCATATAATTGACATCATATGGGTTTCCAATGTATCATCACTCCATCCATATAGTCTATTGGTGCCTAGATTTGGAAGTCTCAAAATTTATGTTTTTCCTATGTCCTCCTTGTGATGTTAACCGAAACCCTTTCTACCCATTAATTATAGCTTGTTCAAGAGGTCTTCAATGGGCCTTGATGGAGTGTTCTAATCTTTCTAGGGTGATTCTTAGGATTTTAGTCTTTTTAGTTTTTAAGGGTTTTCCTTGATATTTTTATAACTAAAAGCCTACTCCTTAATATCTTGGTCCCCATATATTATCTTAATAACCCCTTGTTCTCACTAACTTGCTATTACTCATGCTTTCTTTGTTAGCTTGGTCAAAATCACATTTTAACTTTAGGTCCCCATTGGCATTCTATATGTCAATTTTTTATCGCATCATCGGGTTCACATTAAGATTTTTATATGAAATATTTCTCTAAAACCATGAGATAGTGATCTCATGTCATTTGTCCCTGGGTGTGTAATTTTACTTGCTAGTCCATAAAATTTTATACTATTCTAAGTTGACCTTTTTTTATTGGTATATTAATGCTTATACATATGCTTCAAGGAGTAAATATAAAAGGTCTTGTCAATTCACAATAGGTTGAAGTATCCTATTGCATTGCATAGTTCCTTCACATCATAGTTTGGGGTGTGGACCTTTCTCTCATATGCATGATGCATGATCGATTCACACATTTATGGTAGGTGTGCTTTGTTGTAATATGGGTGACAGTGCCTTACTGTATCATGTGCTCCCTTCACATTGCATTTTTTGAAGTCTCTTATTAAAAAGTAAGCTAGTGACACCCTATAGTCTGTCCTTGGTTAGATGATTGTGCATACCAATTCTTGAGGTATTGTGTGGACTTGATAGATTATAATTGGTTCATAGATGTTTATGTGTGCACTTTACTGAGTAAGTACTGAAATATTATTGGCTTGGGACAACTAAAAATATTTGATTGCATCACACAAATCTCTTACATCATGGTTTGCGTAAGGACCCAACTTCACTCCCATGATGTATGATGGGTTTTTCTTCTCTCAAGAAAATACTAATGTGACTTCCAATTAGTAATGTTCTATTTCATCAAACAATATTTCACATCATAGTTTTGAGTGAGGGCCCCAACTTCACATGTGGTGCACAATGACTTCATCTCTTCTAAAGAATTTGTTGACTTAGTTTTCAGCTTGGTTAATGTTATATACAAGGGCATAAAATGGTATATTTTCATTGCATCATAGTTTTGAATGTAGGTGCCACTTCCATATGTGATGTACAATGGGAAATATAACATAAGAAAATGGGAACTTTAAGTTTGCTATGTGAAACCTAGAATAAATATCCTCCTTTTTCAAAGTTACAGTAGAATGCAAATCAACAAGGTGGATAGATTGACTTTCAACCATGATGTGAGTCAATTAGGCCCGGACCTGCATTCTTAGGGCCTTGAAATTGGATGGGAAATGATTTAGGATGATAAACCTAATCGAACTATATGACATAATTTAATAAATGCAATATTCCAAAAACACAAAGACGAAGATAGCAATTTGCAAGTGGATCTGTGAAGTGTTGGATAATATGTACCTATCATAAAAATTTGGATCTAACATGCATAAAGGGACTTATCACCCAAGGGAGTATGGGTCTTTATAAGCCTTGCCAAGACTTCAAAACTTAATCCTATAGCTCTTAGTCTACTCTTTGTTTCCTACCCTACAAACCTTTCGTCTTCAGATTTGTACCAACAATAAATGTGTAAAAGAGATGGTTTGGCATGGCTATAGGTGGATTTTCCTTATTCAAACCCCTATTTTGGTATTTAAACCTCCAAAAATAGCCAAAGATATGATAAAAGATAGTGTGTGAGCCCTAACCTTATGTGTGTCTAAGGTTTTTATGAGCTAAAATGCAAAGAAACTCTATTCTAGTGTGTTAGAGAGAGATTCCTACATGAAAATGGCAAGATCCAATTAGGGAGAAGTCAAACAACCTAAGTAAATATGAAATACAATGATACATTACTTTAGGTTGCAAGAGGGATGAAGCTTGAAGATGAGAACACCTAGGAAATAAGTCATTAGGTTGAGGGAAGTGGCCAAATTAACCTCCCAAACCTAGAATCAATCATGTTCTTCCATTGGCATCAACCTTCAATCATATGATAAAACTTGATCAAATATGTAAATATGCTTGAAAACCTACAAATTCAAATATGTATGACAAAATATACTGCTCAATTTTGCTTGCTTGAATGTTATCTCTTATGTTCTAGTTTGAAATGGTGAAAAGACTAGGTATTTATAGTCATTTCTCTAATTTCCCAAAAAATAGATCTTGAAAGTCGACATTTGAAATTTGAATGTTAAAATGCTACCAAAAACACATTAAAATTTGGGTCTTGGCTAAGAAAGGAGACACATATGCCCATGGGCATATGGGTCTTGGCTCAGATTTCCAGGACATTGAGTATTGGGAGCAAAATAACAATTGGTTGCAATTATTCAATGATTGCAATTTATTAGAAAATGATAAAAATAAGCCTCAAAATGTATAATAAAGGGAATTAGGGTTTATCTAGGAGGTATTGAAAATTCATGAATGCAAAGGGTCACTAAAATAGGCCCAAACTAAGCACAAAATTGTACTCACCTACAAGAGAGTACATTTTTTTACACTACAAGAATAAAAGGTGAAATATTATAACATTCAATTTCTTAGTTGTTAGTGACTATGGCGAGATGCTATGATACTATTGGCCACACATTAGCTCCCCCAACAAATGTAATGCTCCTATTGGTCAAAGTGTACATGTATCCCTTGCGGCACTAGGTGTAAAGATAAGAAGATAAATTTTATGATTGGTAGGTCTTTTCCATCACCAAGGCTCTTTAAATCATAATTTTAAAAGGTCCTATATTGTATATAAGAATGTGATGCATGATGTCCATTGATCTTCTCCACTTAAGTACATCAATAATTATAACTCAAGAAAAAACTAAAGAATGCAATGATCATGCCATTAATATTTAAAAAATGTGTAACACTTGTTCTTGGGCACCATAACATGCCACATACCTCTTGCACAATGAGAGCATTTTTTATGATCTAGTTATTCCTTACAACATCTTAATAAGATTTTATCCTCTTCAAAGCAAGAATATTATAATGATGTCTAGATTCAAATGTGTTGTGGAAGAGGGGAATGGACTACACAACCATTAATGTGGCATGGTCTTCATGACTTCTATTCCAATATATCTCATAGGATCTTCCATGGAAATTGGAATGGGAGGTTGGTAATTTTTCTAGCATTTCATCTTGTGACAAGTGTCACCTATTTGTAGGGACTATCTCTGTAACACCCCATCGCGCAAACCCCAAAGGAGAACTAAGTACACACCAATTTTTTTTTTTAAAACGTAAAGTAAAAGTACTAAGTTATCTATTGCAACTAACATAATTACAAATACAAACTAAACTCCTAAGTACCTTGGGGTACACAAAGAGACATTACATTATCTACCCATTAACAATTTTGACTAATCTAACATTCATTTCCACTAATATGAGTTCTCATATAAATATTGATAAACGATAGGCATTAAAATAAGAATGAACCATATAGATGCTATACAAGATTACATAGCCAATAAAACTTGGGATCAATGAGAACTTATTTACTCAACACATATCAACATCAAATATAATTACATCTGTGAATAATGTTTGAATTACAAGTGTGATAATACAATACATCATGTTACAAACTAAATATCAATAAACAATTATCCAAGTTACAAAATATATTATCCCATCACATGGGAGAATTACATTACAATTTATAAGATACGTCAAGAGTACATATATACATCTGAATGAACATAAATCTGGTACATTTTGTCTCCACAATCTCTGCATTGAAGATACAATTGTCAAATGGGAAACCCAATGGGGTGCGAAGCACGTTCCACCCGACCACCCCTGTGCTAGGAGTAGTTAAGAAAGGATTCTCGACCAAGATGTCAAAAGAACACATAGGACTCAACTCCAAACATGGAAAAAGAAATCACACATATAAGAACATAACGACGAAATTATACTAACAAAACATGACAACAAATGCCACCAAGTCAAAATAATAAACCACTTCCAGAGGATTCCAATTAAATCAACTAAGGGGGAGAACTAGAGGAGAGTGTCATCGCATGGCCTTCATGGATTATCCTAACATCCTATCACAAGGTGCCGCCTCCATCTATGGTTATCTTGACTGCCTATCTCAAGGTGCCGCCCCATAGGGTGACTCATGCACAATCGTGCATTCCTCGTTGAGACGAGATCATGATTATGCCAACCACGTCCTTCTTGGCCACCTTTAGTCTTTGGGAGCCCTAACAATTGAGCGAGGAATCTATAATTATCTTATAGTGCTTAACTACCCATCCCCTAATTAATTAGTTAGGTTTTCACTTTTTACACTAACTCTACTGTGGGTTATCCTGACAGCCCCTTTGTGCGCTGGCGCCCACATAGAGCCACTCTCCCTAGAATCCCTAACATACAACAAAACATAAGGGATTGAACTCTCAAGTTCACAAAACACAAGATAGAAATTCGCGAGGAAAAAACCATCTCGCTATAATCTTATGACTCAATTACTTAACAAAACGACACAAATCAATGTATACATAAGATTACAACCACAAAGAAAGTGGAATTAAATACCAAAATAGAAGCCTCTTGACTTAATATACCAAATTCCCTAACCTCTGGAAGTTTAACAACACCCCTATCTCCTATAATAAAGTTGACCAATTAAAGGAACACTCATGTTGTTAACTCAACTCAAGAGTCTTAATAATGAACTCCATAAAATAAATCAACTGTTTACTCAAAATCAAGGAATCGATTAATAACATAAATCCAAAAGTCAAACAACATTATCGCACACAAGAATTTTCTTTACAAAGATCAAACCATTAATTTTCTCAATTAATTTCACTAATTGAAAACATTCAAATAAATTTAATAAATCGTTCACTTCTAATTTCATCTAATAAGAAAATATAAAAAAAAGTTTTAAATAATCATCGAGAATATAATACTCCTCAATTAAATCATATATATATTTGTATATATATCATTCTATATATATATATATACATATATATGTATATGCTATATATATATATACATATATATGTATATACTATATATATATATATAAACTATATATACATACATATATATATATATATATATATTTATATTTATATATTCATATATATATACACATACACACACAGATATATATACATATATTAAAATAAATTTAATTTTAATAATTCTAAATTTCAATTTAAAAGAACTAGAAAAATATAATATAAAATTTATTTATTTATTTATTTTTTGAAAAACCAAACCCACTTGGGCACTGCGTATCTCCCCATAGGGGAGGAGGTAGCCCCCAAGGGACTGTGTACAACAGTCCAAAGGACTACTGACGCAACAGTCCTTTGACTACTGTGCGTAGTCCTCAAAGGACTGCGCAAGGGTGGGGGGTTACGGTGGTACCGTCCCTTCCACCTCAAAAAAAATCATTTTATTTATATTTATTTTTTTATTTATTTTTTTTAATTTAATTTATATATATTCATATATATTCTGACGAATTCTGGGGTACGAAATTTCGTCAGTTATATATATATATATATATATATATATATATATATTTAAAATTCGCCTCAGTACGAGCGGCGATTTAATTACATAAAATATTAAAGTTTTATTTTAAACAAAAAATTAACAAAATATGTATATATATATATATATTTTACACACAAGAAAAATTTGAGTTCTCTGGAACAATATTTTATCCCATAAAAAGAAGGATTAAATTGGAGAACTATACACTGTAAGGTAATATTTATAAAATTTGCACAAAAACTTACTAATTTCTTGATTTTTTTCCCAATTTCCCTTGCACAAAGTTTTTCTAAATTCCTCTGTTTTAAACAGAGAGGTTTCGTTTTAAAATTCCTTCATAGGTTTTCTTTTAATACTGAATCTTTTTGTGCTTCTATTTCAAGAATTTTATTTAACTAAATTCACCAATTATTGCTGTGTAAGTTTTCTATAGGGCAACACAAAATTTTCCTACATAAGCAAAACAAAATTTTAACGGCAGCAGCCGGAACATGGTTTTCTACAGAAAGCTTCTAATTTCCTCAAAGGAAGCATACAATTTCTCTTACACAAACATCTTTTCCCAGAAGAAAGCATTTGAAAACAAAACAAAATGAAAACAGTAAAGAACCTGTTTCTTGTAGCCTATGGAAGTAAAAACTATGCCTAGCCTTGCCACAGGAGCCTCCAGCTATAAAACTCTTCCCATAAGCTTCATCTCCAGCCAACAAATAAAACTTCTAAAACTCCTGCAGCTTATTCCAAATTCCTTAAACAAAATACACCAGAAAATCTTAGAACTCTAAAAACACAAAGTTACCCACTGTTCTCAGCCAAAAATTTTCCCATCAGTTCATTTCTGTTACCCCATGCCCCTTTTCTTTCTGGGAATAATTTCCCCAACCAAACTCATTAATTTCCCCACTACTTCCCGTACAACTCCCATAAAATAAAATTTTAATAATTTAAAAATCAATTTTGTTCTTTTATTCATATTTTATTTTATTTATTTATTTCTAATAATAATAATAATTTAATTTTAATTAAACAATTTAATTAACTCCAAATGCATTAACAAATTTAACATTTACAAAAAATATCAACAAAGTAAATTTATTTTATTTAAACTATTCATATAATAGGGAATATAACTCAATCAACTTAACTAAAATTAATTAAATTTCAAGCTAAAATATTAATCAACACTAACACATTTTCATACAAGAACGAATTCAAACAAAGACAACAATAGACTCACAGAAGATGAACTTGGGACGGGAATTCTTTCCTAACCACTCCTTTTTTCAACATCAATTCCATTGAGTTTATGAGACACGCTCAAACCTGACAAGCAGGTGGAGTCGATGTTCAGTACCTGCATCCTGCATAGAAACAAATATCATGAAGCATATAAATCATCATAGCAAACACACCGTGAAAGGTAATCGCAGGGTGATAGGGCACTTGCAAGCAAGTGATGCCACTCTGTCCTTTCACCAAAATGCACTAACAAACACACCAATCATTATAACAACATAAAACTCGCAACATCACCATATATATATTATTAAAGAACACCACAAAATAGTCATGCAACATGATCACCATAAGATATACCATCTAACAACATAGGTAAAATCCAGTATAACAAAGCAACCAAACCATAAATCCATGCACAACCAAAATGGTGAACTGATTACCCACACAAACAAGTATGAGATCAACACATAAGAGTAACAACAACATGAGGGGTATCACAATCTCTATAATATTTTCCGTAAAAGGGATGAAAGTTTCCATTTGAATAAGATGGAAGATTAAGAGAGAAAAAAAGGGAGCATAGTAGAGGATGAAATTTTCTCAACAAAATCTTATTGCTTTAGTTTTCAATTGCAGGTAAAGAATTATAATATTATAATGATCTAGGTTTAACTAAAAGTTGTAATAAAAACTTGTAACCTTTATACACTGAATGGTTAAAAAAAAATTGACCTTGATTGTGTGTCTCCTTGTGTATGGTGTACATTTTGGATGTGTTACTAATTTGTTGACCAACTAAACAATTATAAAATCCTCACAAATATTTCACAAGGTATATTTTTAGAAGAAAAGGAAAAGTATGGGTATGCTAATGAATTGATAACTATACTCATTTAATAGTCTTAAATATCTATTGTCCTTCTAAATGCATGTGTAAAGCTAATCTTGTTTGTGTATTTTAGAAAACATAGTCTTTTGTGATATTTTAATTAAGGTGTCAACATTGATTTTAGTTATTGCATCTTTTGAATGAACTTAGTGACCTTGTTTCCCAAATGGGTACAAGCACTATTCTACCACTAGATCCACACTCCCATTATCATACAACAAACTCATAACAAATCAATTTAACCATCTTTTTAGTTTTACCTAATTTAGTGTGTTCTCATTTCCATGTCTAAATGTGTATAAAAACATAAGAGGTTATCATAAAAAACATTCATAGACATTCACCAAGAAAACTATCTGCTTTAATAAGGTGTTTGACCATGAATATTGAAAACCAACATGCATGCACATAGTGACAACTAATATAGGGGTGAACTATGCAATGAGTATGATTTGGTTAGGGTAGGTGTTTAATTTTGTAGTGTAGAAAAATGTATCCCTTTACATTTTCTCACTTTTTTGGGCCCTCCTAGTTTAAAATGGACTTAATTGTGCCTTAATTTAGTGTTGTAAAGTGTATCCCTTTACACTTTCATACTTATTTGGGGTTCCCTTAATTAATTGAGCTTAATTATGCCTTGATTGGCCCTATAATTCATTCCCAATCCCATTTAATTACATTTTCTGAAAGGGAAACCCAACATGTATTAATTCAATATCGGCTTGTGATATTTAAATTTTAGGAAATTAAGGATACATACCTATAAATACAAGGTCATTTCACTATGTTTTACCTATAATTTTTATGTGACATCACAAGAGCTCAAGTTTATGATCAAAGGCATTCAAGAGAAGATTTATTAGAGTTTTATAGCAGTATTCAAGATCCCTTCATCATGTCAAATTCTTCTTGCATCATGCATGTTTTTGGAGCTAACATTGTGATGTAGGTTTCATGATCAAGTCAAGAATTCAAGGCATTATTTCAAGCAAGATTCAAAGTTCAAGATCCACATCCATTGAATCCATTTCATGCAAATTGTAGACCTTCATTCAAGGACTTATCCAAGGGTTTGTTGAGAGGTAACACAACTTTGTTCATTCTTCATTCCTTCTTTCATGCTTTTATTCATTTCAAGGTTTGATTACCAAAATGGGGTTTGACCAAGGCAAAGCCCCATTCACCAGAAACAAACAATTTTTCCCTCTCATCTTGTGTTTGTAGATTTATGTGGAAGAAAGCTTGAATACCTCTTGAAGAGAAAATTTGAAGAAGTTGACAAAGTTGTAAAACTTGTCAAAATTGTTGTCATCTCACGAAAACTCACCTACAAAAGTTATTTTAGACATTCTGACACTGCCATATGGACAAATTAGGAGCTTCAGATATGTGTCAGAGGCTCCCAAAAATTGTAGAAAAACCCTAACACTAGACCCATTCGACCATGGGTGAATGAGTCATAGTTAGCCTTTGGAAACTCACTTTTGGTGACTGGTAAACACAATTCTTCCCTTCTCAGATCTATAATTTAATTTTTGGTTGTGCTTATTTTGAGTTTAATATTGACGTTTCAAGTTTAATTTGGCATAATTGGGTTGATTTACTATTTTTATTCTTTCTCCCAAAATTTCCTGGTGAACCTAATCCTCGTCCTTCAACACAAAAAAGGAAATATGTAGATTCACAGTTTGACTTAATTCACCTTAGGGTTTTCAATCAATTCATTGTGTGGATCTCATTTCCTAATGAAATAGAGGAAAATAGGCCCCCTAAGTGGTTCATCAATCTATTTTGGTGAGCCCACCTAATTTTTCACTATTTCAAATTTATATTGTGATATCTATTGTAGCTCCTTAGGGAAGCCCCATTGGTTTAGTAGAGATAGAAGTGAAGGAGGTTTTACCCACCTCAATAATTGATCCTCAATTTCCTAAGATTGATCATAGGTGTGGGTTCTTCTCTCAAAATTTAAAATTCTTGTAATTTGGGAAGAGATTCATGTTTAGGGATTTGGGGTTTACAACTCGGATCACCAAAAAATTGGGACCATTGTTGGGGAAATAAAATATTGGTTCATATTTTTAGGATGTCACAACACAACCATTAAATTTGCAATTTTTTCAACTATACATTTTGTTGGATTTATTTTTCTCAATTGAAAACTCATGCCAATAGAATGATGCCAAGGATTCACTAGGTTGAGATAAAGGTGAAATCTATTGGTGAATTGAACCCATAATTAATTTACTTCTTATAGATTAGGTGTGCTTCAAGGAGTTCCTCTTTTGAAAAATTTGGAAACAATGTTGTCTAGAAGAATAAATTTTATTTTTGTTGTACCTTGTTGATACCTACAACAATTATTTATGAAGACACACATATTTTTCTTTCTATCTTTTGGGAAATCAATTTATAGTACTTGAATTTTTAATCTTGTAAGGTGATGTGTGATTAGTCTAGATAAAACTTCCTCTAGATGTTCCTTCACATGATTTTTATGTAAAACTTCTACCCATATGAACTACATTGAATCAACTACCCATGAATATTCTAGTGATGCATATTCATATCATTCAAGTAGGTTTGTGTCATATAAAATTATATTCCCATATTTACAAGTATCCATACAAGAAAACAAGTAAAAATTTGATGAGCTTGTTAGGCTTAAAAATGAATATGAAGAATTGGTTAGGCTATTACAATCCAATTTTTACCTTGTTGCTACAAAAATCAAGTTGTTCCATCCTATATCATTCCCTTAAACACTAAAATTATGAAATACAAGCCATGATTTCTATGGTCTACAACTAGATTCCTAGATTTAATGGGTATGACATTCATGAATGGGATGAAAATATTTTTAACATTTTTAAAATTTATGAAAATTTAGTTTGAAGATGAGGAGTTGTGATTGAATCTCAATGTAAATATGATTTTATACTTATGATTTCCTTTTGGTTGTTATATGTCAATATGACAACATTACAACCAATGAAATCCTCTCGTGAAAGGTATGGAAATATTATGATCCATTCTTCATCTTCCTATAGGATGGTGTTAGTGGCGGACATTTAGGATTTCTTCTACTACATTTAGGACTATCTCTCCATGAGATACATCAAGATAAATATCACATTAGATTGAGGTCAATGAGCTAATTAAAATGATAACATACTAATGTAAGATTATGATAGTGAGTATCCTTTGTAATGATGGATTGGTACATTAATACATGATTTTCCTCATTCACATAATCATTGATTTTGAACCTTGAAATAGTTACCTTATGATTTATATATGACTCATTCTCTTATTTTGAAACATTCTCAAGTAGTTAGTATATATTGGCACTTATCATACTATAGGAACACGTTTCTACATATTTGTTTAAAGTAGGCCAATAAGAGCTAGTGTAAACACCTTGGTAATAACATAATGGATAGAAAGATGCTAGATCCACAAGGTTTTGAATGAAAAATTAAAAGTAGCACAATCACATATAAGGAAGAAAATATCTATGAGCTAAACTTAAAAATATCTATAAAGTAGTTCAATTTCCATAAGTTGTCAATGTGAGCCAAAGATAGAATTGTACCCCATGGTTTATATATGAAATATTTACAAAGAATTTGTCCCTAGGGTTCATGGTTTTCAAACCACTCATACTTGAATCATCCAATTAGGTCATCTTGAGGGACACTATTAGAAAAGTTTGAGTACCCAATCACATGACCACTAACACTTAAAAATGACTTTGATCTCATTTTGGGTAAATTTATGCTTCTTGCATACAAAATTATAATTCATAAGTGATTTCGTCTTCTCTTGTTTGTTCATCTTGATGATAGATTACATAGTGTAATCTAAAATGTTCATGAAGAAAAACTTACATAATCTAATCCATAAAAAAAAATCTAAACAAGAAGTTGTTCTCTTCTCTTATTTAGTAATCTTGATGGGATAATAAAATGTGATACAAAATATCAATGAATAAAATAAACTACATAAGCTAATCCTGAAAATATTAATCTAAACAGGAAGTTGTTTAATCATCTATTAGAAAAGTGGTGGAGCATCAAATAAAATAATTCAATGTGTGCACCATGTAGACAAGTTATCATAGACACACAAGAGGAATATTCAAGGCCTCGACAATGAGCTATGAAAGAAAAGTCATTTCATTTCATATGGCTTCTTAGAACATGGAATTATGAAAAGTGTAGGCATATTGTTGAATTGGATTAAATTTGTGTCCATATGTGACTCTCATGTATCAATTTTATTGTGTTATCTTACAATTGTAGGAAGATTATTCTAGTGGATGTTTACTTCAAGCTTAATTGTTAATTGCTTTTAGTTAGTTCAATTTATGATTATTGGTTTTCTTACTTGCAACAATTATATTAAGATTAAATTTTATTTTATTTTATTAAGGAACCTTATTATATTCCCTTCAACCTAACCTTGCATTCATATTAGGTACCTAGTTCAATTACTTACTTCTCTTTTGCATATAATTTAATTTAAAATGATCATAAGTGTACATACGTAGATTGACAAATGATTTAGTTGATCTCATTATTCAATCCATTGATAAAAAAAATTGAAGAAATTTAAGACAAAGGCTCAATATAGTCCCTTTATCTTCTCTTATAGATTTATGTAGGAATCATATAGTTGCACCTCTAATTCCTTCAACAGGTAATAAAATAAGATTGATATACCATTTCAACGAGGAAATCATCCAATTGATCTTCACTATCCAATCCAAGAGTAAATTCTAGCATATAAATGGAGTCTTGAACCTAATGTTTAAATATCATCCTAAATCATAGCGAGGTTCTCATTTGGGTGCCACCTCATTTCCTATTATTTTTCTTAAAAAATATTTTTCGTATTGGTCAACTATTTCTTAGCTAGTACAAATTTATTTTGATTCAATGGAGATGGTCCATCTACATCCCATGTGAACCTCAACACGTTGGAAACATCTCCCTTTGTTATTTTCAATAATCAACCTTGGATGATTTAACTAATGAGCACAATGCCACACTAAATTAAGGTAGGGGAAACTTTACATATAATCATTTTCCCAACACACTTTCATAATGTACTAGTAAGATTATCGAGTCCTATATTTTTGGATTTATTAAATAAGATCTTCTAAGATGATTCTCTAGTGGTAGTTCTAATAAGTTTATGATGGTGTATATCATGGTATTCATCAAAAACTTTAAATATTTTTCAAAATCCCATATATATGAAATATGTATTACTTCCTCTACCCCTTCTGTGACCAGTAAAACTACTAGACACATAGATGCTTTTTTCCAACAAAAGAAAGAAAGATAGAAATTTAAGGCTTTGGGAAAGGAAACAAGGATTTTTTTTATACTTATAAAAAAATGTCGAATCTTTTGTGGATCTATGGATGCATAATTCAAGAATTTTTTCGTGTTTTTAATTTGTGCTTGATTTGTGTTCAAATAAATGGTGTAACTTGAAGTAGTTGAATTAAAACTTATATTATGAGGTTTAACAAAAACCACGTTATGTATTATGTAAGTTTAAAATATACTAGTATGCTCTTTAAAAAAAATGTTAAACATGTTTCCCTTTAGCACGAAACAATACTATTTGAAAAGTAATAAAAATATTTATTATGGGATTTACAAAAAAATAAATAAATAATTTTCTTTAATATAGGTTAATTATAACTAGTATAGATATCTTAAATACATCTACCTAAAAAAACATTGAGAAATATTCCTTATTTTATTTATTTAAAGAGTTATTTTACTTTATAATTATTCTATTTCTTACATACATGAAGATATACATTTTAATTTTTAGTTAATTTTTCATGTTTTCATATTTAGAAAGTAAATAACTTTTCTATTAAATAAAGCTATATATATATGTTGTTAAAGTAAAATAAAAACATGTATTTGGTCAACGAACCTTTGGTATTTTAGTAAAGTTAAATGGTTCTAAATGAGTCCACAAGAGATCATATCTTATTGAGTGTAACACCATAAAAAATGAGGTTGAGATTGCACCTCATATGATTTTAACAAAATTGATACTAAACTTAATCCAAAAAATTGATATTTTTAATCCACAACCTAAAACTGCGTACATATCAAATAGCAAAAGAAAAAACCCCACTTTATTAGTCCCTATCTTATAGGCGGGGAACTAATGTTATAGCCTCAATCTTGCATATTAAAATTTAGCATCAGGAACCACATCCAAAATAATTTTCCATAGTTTTGCTAATGTTGTGGGAAATATTTATTAAAGGTAATTATCGATGTTTTTTTTGTAATTTTGTCATTGGCCGATGGTATTTTCCTCATGGTTTTGTCATCTTTTTTATATATTTTAAATAATAATTGTGGTAGGGAGCTTTTCTATTGGAAATATTCCAAGACTTCCTTAGTATAGTGGTTTCTTCACATGCACTCTTCATGGGGACGTGTGGTGTGTTAAACAATACATTTGCACTTACGAGTTCCAATTTATTGTGAGTACAGTGAAGTGCAACTATCATTAGGGGGTTATAGCATGAAGTTTTAAGTCTGTTGAACAATGTGTTATTTGCGTTGTTTGTTCATTTGCTCAGGTTGTTTGATGAGGCTGAAATTTGTGTCTGTTGAGAGGGTTTGCATCTACAGTGTTGGGAGTGAGAAAGGTGGCGCTTGTAAGTTTTTGTATCTCCTACACTTTCTTTTTTTGTTTGTGTAATGTCC
Organism: Sequoia sempervirens; assembly: GCA_007258455.2. Classification (NCBI taxonomy): domain Eukaryota; kingdom Viridiplantae; phylum Streptophyta; class Pinopsida; order Cupressales; family Cupressaceae; genus Sequoia; species Sequoia sempervirens. The sequence continues at coordinate 234,766,867 of VDFB02358134.1, forward strand.
AGCATTTTGGAATTGAGAAATGAAGTGTTTTTAAGTTCCTATATCTTTTATAGTGTCATTTTAGAGTTTTTTGTGTCTCTGCATTTTATGGGTTAATGCCTCTTGTTTGCATGCATGCATTGGAATTGCACTTGAATTTATTAAATGGCAATGAAAATTAGGTGTGAGTAATTGGAAAATGTCTGGGTGTAAAATCATTTAATCTGTGTCTATTGAAATGGTTTATGTCTATTGTATGGGGAGTGAAAAATGAGGCGTTTGTAAGTTGGTATGTCTTTTACAGTGTTGTCTTATATTGTTTTACATCTTTGCATTTTATGTGTTAATGTTTGTTGTTTGTTGTTTTTTGCATTTTGGGTGTGAATGTCTATTCTTCGCTATCCTTCATTGCTTTTATAGGTTGATGTGTGTTGTTGAGTTAAAAACGTAAAATTGTAATTTATTATTGTTTATTTTTGTGCTAGCCATGATTAACAATGGAAGTAGCCAACTGCACTTCAATCAATCCAATGGAAATGAGAATTGTTCATGTTAGAAAAATTTATTAGGTTTGAAGTTTTAAGACTATGGACAAAAGTATTATTTGCATTGTTTTTCATTTGCTCGAGTTGTTTGTGTTAGTGTATTTATGGTTTAGTCTTCCTTGTTGAGTTAAAGACTTGACATGATAGTGTGCTAGTCATGATTAAGAATGGAGGCAATATTTTCTCCGCATGTATGCATTGCAAGTGCATTTGAATTTATTGAATTGGATAGTTTTTAACACCTTTGTATTTTATGGGTTAATGTCTATTGTTTGTTGCTTTCTACATTTTCTCTATCTATGTGTTGCAATTGTAGTTGAATTTATTAAAAGAAAATAAAAATAAGGTCTAAGCAATTGGAAAATGTCTGGGTATAAAATCATTGAATCTGTGTCTGTTGAAAGGGTTTGCGTCTATAAGGTAGTATGACTTTTACTTTGCATTTTATGGGATAATGTCTATTATTTGTTGTTGTTTGCATTTTTTGTGTTATTATCTATTTTTTGCTATTTTAGATTGCATGTATGGGCTAGTATGTGTTATTCAGTTAAGGACTTAACACCGTAATTGATTAATGTCGATTTCTCTACTACTCATGATTAAGAATGGAAGTAGGTAGCTATAGTTGAATCTATTTGATAGAAATGAGAATTGTTCGTATTTGGAATATTTCTTGGGCTTGAAGTTTTAAGTATGTTGAGCAAAGTATTTTTTTTGTTGTTCCTCCATTTGGTGAGGTTGTTTCTGTCAGTGTATTTATGGGTTGGTCTTCCTTGTTGAGTTAAAGAGTGAAGACGATAATGTGTTGGACATGATTAACAATGGAAGTAGTATTTTCTCTGCACATATGCATTGCAATTGCATTTGAATCTATTAAATGAAAATGAAAATTAGGCCTAAGTAGTTGGAGAATTCGTAGGAGTGTAGCTACATTTGAATCTATTGAATGAAAATGAAAATTAGGATGAAGTAGTTGGAGAATGTGTGGGTGAAAAAATAATTTTATGGGTTAACGTCAATTTTTTGTTCTTGTTTGTATTTTATGTGTCAATGTCTATTCTTTGCTATCCTTCACTACTTTTATGGGTTAGTGTATGTTGTTAAGCGAAAGACTTAACACCATAATTTAGTAGTGTCAATTTCTTTGCTAGCCATGGTTAAGAATGGAAGCAATTGTTTGTGTGCAGTCTTTTACAACAAATATGGATTTGATCCTCATCAAAATATCTGTCAAAAAAGACATGACACTTGCTATCTGTAATTTGGTCACTGTATGCAAATTGATAGCATTTTGCACAATGTTTTTTTAATACTTCAGTGTATGTCACTTATTTGCAAAATAAAAATGCCTGCTGTTGATAAATGTGCACTTGTCAAGCCTTAGGACAACATATTATTCATAACTTTTTCTTTTCTCACCTATTCATGTTGGTAACTATTTCTCCCTTCTTGTTAATCTTTTTTCCTAGCCAAATTTTCTTTGATCTATTTTATTGTAATCAATTTATCTTATTGATGTATGATATTGATCAAACTAATAGGTCTTTTGTCCTTGCTAACCTTGTCTTAAATTTACTTAGTTATTCATGATATCAAAAAGGGAAAAACAATTATTCATTTTATTTTGAAGAACTTGAGACTATTTCCTTCTTCATTTTTTTTATTTTTTATTTTATTGTTTGGTTAACTCATGAATCTATTTTTTCTCCTTTTTAATTTGGTTGATCTCTTTTATGACTTCATTGTCTCTTTGTTTTAGTTAACTTTCCCATATCACATTATTCTCTGTAGACATGTTTTATATATTTGTATTTTTTGACTCACTTTTTTTTCCCATCCTTCTTACGTTTTTCATTTTGCAAATGAGTAGGTTGCCTTTTCACACCGTCTTATTTAATCTCGTCTGTTGATCTTCTATTTAATCTGATCATTTTGTTTTCTGAATCTCATATATAGATTTGAAGTCCATCTCTTCGCTATTACAACTAGCATCTTTGAATTTGCATTGTTATTATTGTTTTGACTACAAAAGCAAAATCTGTTGGTGTACATTGAATGGGTGGAATTAAAAGCAAATTATTGATTTTTGTTGCAATTTTGTCATTAGCTGCTGGTATTTTCTTCATGGTTTTGTCATTATGTGGTTTTCAGCCTCTTCTCTATAGGCGGGGAGCTAATGTTAATGTCTCAATCTTGCATATTAAAATTGAGCATTGATGCATGCGCTTGAAATTTTTTTTCATGCCTTTGCTGATGCTATGGGAAATATTTATTAAAAGCTAATTGCCGATTTTTTTTGCAATTTTGTCATTGGCTGGTGGTATTTTCCTCGTGGTTTTGTCAAATTTTTATTTTCTTGAAAATAATAATTGTTGTACAAAGCTTTGCTACTGGAAGTATTACATGAGTTCCTTGGTGTAGTTGTGTCCTTGCATGCACTCTTCGTGGGGACACATGGCGTGTTAAGCAATACACTTGCATTTACTATTTGTGAGTTCCCATTTATTGTGAGTAGAGTGGAGTGCAACCATCATTGGCTGGTAATGGTGTGAAGTTTTAAGTCTATCTATCAATATTTCATGAATAGATAGTTAATTTGGATTGGACAGATTTAAAACCATGACCAAAATACCAAAAGTCAATGAGGAAATTGCAAATACATATATACATACATATATATATATACTTGTATATGTACATATGTATATGTGTATATGCATATATATGTTTCTATGCATATAATATTTGTATGCATATATATATATATGTGTGTGTGTGTGTGTGTGTGTGTGTGTGTGTGTATGTGTATATATGTGAGTAGTGCATTTTACATTTACCTAGATTTGATTTTCATTTGTTATGAATAGATTCAAGTGCAATTTCCATTACTATACTGCAGAATTCAATTTTGACATTGATAAGCAAAGGACTATTGTGTTGTTTGGTGCACAAACACACACATATCTAAGTAGTCTGAAGTGTAGTCATCATTTGTGGCTTGTGGTTTGAAGTTTTAAGGCTGTCTATCACTCTTTCATGAATAGACAATTAATTTGGATTGGAAAAATAGAAAAACATGAGCAAAAAGCAAAAAGCCAATGAGGAAATTGAAAAAACATATATATACAAATATATGTGTGTGTGTGTGTGTATCTATATATGTACATATGTATATTTGTTTGTGCATATATATATGTGTGTGTGTGTGTGCGCGCCCGCATATATCTATATGTATGCATATATATGTATATGTATGTATGCATGTTTTGGATTCTACATTTATGAGAGTTTGCTTTTCATTTATAATGAGTAGATTCAAGTGCAGTTGGAATTAATGAATTATGATGTTGATTTTTGAGACTTTCAAGCAGAGGGCTGTTCACATTATTTAGAACATACACATACATACATATATATTTATATATGTATAGGTATATATGAGTATATATACATACATATGCCATATATATATATGTATGTATATATGTATGGATGCATATATATGTGTGTTGGCAGTGACAATGGAGGTGCTTCTAAGTTTCTATATCTTTTACATGGTGATTTTGCAATTTAAAAAACTTTTACAATGAATTAATCTTTGGTGTTCTTTATTGATCAGTTTTTTCATCAGTTGATTGTTGTTTTCCAAATTTCTTCATTGGATTTTAATGTTTCAGTGATGTTTTCATGCAATTTGTGTGTTTTCAATTGAAATGAAATGTCCGTACATGGAATAGTGATAGACATTGGAATAAATCTATCTATACATGATATAACTGATGTAGCATTGATGTTTCAAACTATACATGTCATGAATATCTTGTACCAGTAAGAGTTTTTTCAATGGTGTCTATTTGGAACTATTAAAATGAAGTTTGTGTTCTTCTCCCGTGCTTTGTTTTGTCAATGGTATTTGGTGTATTGTTTGTTGGTTTTGTGTATTCTAAAGTTGTAATCTATTATTGAAAGCTAAACAAGCAAAGAAAACATTGTTCTCCTAATGATTTGTTGTTGTGCATGTGTCATTGGTGCGAAGGATCTTGTTGACATGTGTCATTGTGAACAGTGGCTCACATGATGTGTTGTGTATGGTTGCATTTCAAAATTATTTTGACATTAATTTGGCTTATTGTAAATAGATTGAAGTGCAACTGCCATTAAAAAATTATGCTGTTAAGTTTAATGCATGTCAAAGAAAAAGGATGACGTGAGTATATGTATGTATGTATATATATACAAACATACATACATACATAAATGTATATATTTAGATATATGTATATGTATGTGTCTACGCACATAGACATATATGTTTATACATATATATATATATATGTGTATATATTTCTATATGTACACATATATGTGTATATATGTACGAATGCATACATATGTGTTTATATATACATGTGCACTTTGCATTCTGCATTTATTGAGATATGATTTTCATTTACTGTAAATAGATACAAGTGCACTTGCTATTAATGCATTGTGTTTTGAACTTAGTGCCTGATGAACAAAAGATTATTTGCATTGTTTACCACATGTATATATCTTTGATTTATGTACATTTTCATATATATAGCTATGTATACATGTATGCATATATATATATATATATATATATATATATATATATATATATAGAGAGAGAGAGAGAGAGAGAGAGAGAATATATGTGTCTATGCATACATATTCATTTGCTCAAATTGTTTAATGGGGGTGAAATCTGTGTATGTTGAGAAGGTTTACACTTGTTGTGTTTGCAATGATAGAGGAGTTCCTTGCCAGTTTCTATATCTTTTGCACTGTGATGTTGCATTTTTAACCTTTTCCAATGATTTAATATTTGTTCTTTATTGTTGAGTATTTTCATGAGTTGGTTGTTGTTTTCCCAATTTCTTGATGGGATTATAATGTTTTAGTGTTACTTTCATCTAGTGGGGATGTTCAAATGCCAAAATTCTTAAAATGAAGCTTATGCTATTTTGTTTGCAATATGTATTTTTCCATTTCAAATAAATTGTGTGTACATGAAATAGTGATAGGCATTGGAAGATGTCTATCTGTACATGATATAATTGATGTACTATTGATGTTTCAAACCATGCATGCCATGAATATTCTATACAGATAATACTTCTTCCAATGGTGTCTATTTGGAACTATTAAAATGAAGTTTGTGGTTTTCCTTTCACCTTTTTTGTCATTGGCAAATAGTGTGTTGTCTGCTGGACTTTTGTGTTTTGCAGTTGCAATTATTTATTATATGTATGTATACAAATATAAGTATGTATACATACATACATATATATATGTGTGTATGTATTTATATGTATGTATACATATATATGTATGTGTCTGTGCATATAGATATAATATGTTTATATCTATATATATACAAAGTATACATATACATATACATATAACCACATATGTATACATACATATCTACATATATATATATACATATAACAACTAATTGCAACTACAAAGCATACATATATATATGCATAAACATATTATATCTATATGCACATACACCTACATATATATGTATACATACATATAAATACATACATACATACATATATATGTGTGTGTGTGTGTGTGTGTATACATATGTGGTTATATGTATATGTATACTTTGTATTTTTGCATTTACTGGGATTTGATTTCCATTTGTTGTGAATAGATTCAAGTGCAATTGCCATTGGTGCATTGTGATGTAGAGCTTGGCCCCTGTCAAGCAAAAGATTATTTGCAAAGTTTAGCACATGTATATATGTATGACCATATATATACATATATAAGTATACATACATACATACATACATACATACATACATACATACATACATATATAGACTTCTTCCAATGGTGTTTATTTGGAACTGTTAAAATGAAGTTTGTCGTTTTCCTTTCACCTCTTTTGTCATTGGAAAATGGTGTGTTGTTTGCTGGTCTTTTGTGTTCCACAGTTACAATTAGTTGTTATATATATATGTGTATACATGCATGTATGTATACAAATATAAGTATGTATACATACATACATACATACATACATACATATATATAATATATGTGTGTGTGTGTGTGTGTGTGTGTGTACATACTTATATTTGTATACATACATATAACAACTAATTGCAATTGCAAAACACAAAAGACCAACAAACAACACACCATTTTCCAATGACAAAAAACGTGAAAGGAAAACCACAAACTTCATTTTAACAATTCCAAATAGACACCATTGGAAGAAGTCTATATATAATTGCAACTGCAGAACACAAAAGACCAACAAACAACACACCATTTTCCAATGACAAAAAACGTGAAAGGAAAACCACAAACTTCATTTTAACAATTCCAAATAGACACCATTGGAAGAAGTCTATATATATATTTTAACAATTCCAATTCCAAATAGACACCATTGGAAGAAGTCTATATATATATATAGACTTCTTCCAATGGTGTCTATTTGGAATTGTTAAAATGAAGTTTATGGTTTTCCTTTCACACATATATATATATATATAGACTTCTTCCAATGGTGTCTATTTGGAATTGTTAAAATGAAGTTTGTGGTTTTCCTTTCATGTTTTTTGTCATTGGAAAATGGTGTGTTGTTTGCTGGTCTTCTATGTTCTGTAGTTGCAATTAGTTGTTATATGTATGTATACAAATATAATTATGTACACACACGCACATACATATATATGTGTGTGTGTGTGTGTGTGTGTGTGTGTGTGTGTCTGTGTATGTATGTATGTATGTATGTATGTATGTATATATGTATGTATACATACTTATATTTGTATACATACATATGACAACTAATTGCAACTACAGAACACAGAAGACCAACAAACAACACACCAATATATGTGTATATATATATGTATGTATCTATGTATACATAATTATATTTTTATACATACATATAACAACTAATTGTAACTACAGAACACAAAAGACCAATAAACAACACACCAATATATGTGTATATATATATATATATATATATGTATGTATGTATGCATACTTATATTTGTAACATACATATAACAACTAATTGCAACTACAGAACATAGAAGACCAACAAAAAACACACCATTTTCCAATGACAAAAAAGGGAAAGGAAAACCACAAAATTCATTATATATAGACTTCTTCCAATGGTGTCTATTTGGAACTGTTAAAATGAAGTTTGTGGTTTTCCTTTCACCTTTTTTGTCATTGGAAAATGGCGTGTTGTTTGTTGGTTTTATGTGTTCTGTAGTTGCAATTAGTTGTTATATGTATGTATACAAATATAAGTATGTATACACACACACACACACACACACACACACACACACACACACACACACACACACACACACACACAGAGGTTCATTTTAACAATTCCAAATAGACTTCTTCCAATGGTGTCTATTTCGAACTGTTAAAATGAAGTTTGTGGTTTTCCTTTCACCTTTTTTGTCATTGGCAAATGGTGTGTTGTTTGCTGGTCTTCTATGTTCTGCAATTGCAATTAGTTGTCATATGTATGTATACAAATATAAGTATGTATAGATACATATACATATATATATATATATATATATAATATATATATATAATAAATATATATATTATATATATATAGAGAGAGAGAGTATGTATATATGTGTCTATGCATACATATTCATTTGCTCAGATTATTTAATGGGGGTGAAATATGTGTCTGTTGAGAAGGTTTACACTTGTCGTGTTCGCAGTGATAGAGGAGTTGCTTTCCAGTTTCTATATCTTTTGCCTTGTTGTTGCAGTTTTTAACCTTTCCCAATTATTTAATCTTTGTTGTTCTTTATTGATGAGTGTTTTCATGAGTTGGTTGTTGTTTTCCCAATTTCTTGAATGGATTATAATGTTTTAGTGTTGCTTTCATCTAGTGTGGATGTTCAAATGCCAAAAGTCTTAAAATGAAGCTTATGTTATTTTATTTACAATATGTATTTTTCCATTTATGATTTTCATTTACTATAAATAGATTCAAGTGCATTTTCTATTAATGCATTGTGTTTTAAATTTAGTGCCTAATGAACAAAAGATTATTTGTATTGTTTACCACATGTATATATCTATGATTTATGTACATTTTCATATATATAGCTATGTATACATGTATGCATATACATATATATATATATATATATATATAGAGAGAGAGAGAGAGAGAGAGAGAGTATGTATATATGTGTCTATGCATACATATTCATTTGCTCAGATTGTTTAATGGGGGTGAAATCTACGTTTGTTGAGAAGGTTTACACCTATTTGTGTTCGTAGTGATAGAGGAGTTGCTTGCCAGTTTCTATATCTTTTGCGTTGTGATGTTGTAGTTTTTAACCTTTTCCAATGATTTAATCTTTGTTGTTCTTTATTGATGAGTGTTTTCATGAGTTGGTTGTTGTTTTCCGAATTTCTTGATGGGATTATAATACTTTAGTGTTGCTTTCATCTAGTGTGGATGTTCAAATGCCAAGTCTTAAAATGAAGCTTATTTTATTTTGTTTGCAATATGTTTTTTTCCATTTCAAATAAATTGTGTGTACATGAAACAATGATAGACATTGGAAGATGTCTATCTGTACATGATATAACTGATGTACTATTGATGTTTCAAGCCATGCATGCCATGAATATTCTATACAGATAATACTTCTTCCAATGGTGTCTATTTGGAACTATTAAAATGAAGTTTGTGGTTTTCCTTTCACCTTTTTTGTCATTGGCAAATGGTGTGTTGTTTGCTGGTCTTCTTTGTTCTACAGTTGCAATTACTTGTTATATGTATGTATACATACATACATACATACATAAATACATACATACATACATATATATATATACATACATGTATTTATATGTATGTGTCTATGCATATATAAATGTATGTATATATTTCTATATGTACATATATATATGTGTGTGTATATATGTATGTATACATATGTGGTTATATGTATATGTATACTTTGTATTTTTGCATTTACTAGGATCTGATTTCCATTTGTTGTGAATAGATTCAAGTGCTATTGCCATTGGTGCATTGTGGTGTAGAGCTTGGCCCCTATCAAGCAAAAGATTATTTGCAAAGATTAACACATGTATATATGTATGACCATATATATATATATATAAGTATATTTAGGTACATATATATGTATGTGTGTGTGGATATGTATATATAAAAGTATGCATACATACATATGTATATGTGTTTATATGTATGTGGATATACATATATACATAGGTATGTACATATATGTTTATATATTTATATTTATATACATATGTATATATATGTATCTATATATGCATATATAGATCATGGATACTGTTCCACATCATCTTGTTTAGAAACATGGCACAACCTATTTTCCAGTGGTTGTTGGTTTTGTAGGAATCTATGCCAGTTGTTTATTGTTTGGAATTTTATCTTTGGTATCTAGATCACTGCATTGCTGCAACAATGTGTGGAGGTATGCTCTGTGGTAGTTTATGCATTTGCAAATACTATGGCTAGAAATGTGTAAGAAAAAGAACATAGACAGTTCAAAATATTGATTGAATATCTAACTATTTTTTTCATTGTGTGACTGATAAGCATCATAAATTGTCTTGTAGGTAAATTGCAATGCCATTTCTTTTTTAGAGGCTAAAAACTTTGAGATAATGCATTATAGTATATGTTTGTGACATTCTCTTTCAATCGGTTTTCAAGTTGGCTATAGATAGAGAAACTAAATCTGTTCAGGAATTTGTATCTATGGCAATGTGTGTTGTTCAGGAAGTAGAGATAAGCATTGAAAAGTTTGACTAGGATGTGAGTAAGATTTTAATTATTTCATTTTATATATTCATTTTTAAATGTATCTTGGATCGTGTAAGGTATGTGCATTAATATTTAAGCTTTAATGGACAATGCAATGTCTTCTCTTGGTTTTTCTTACTTGATCTTATGCTTTTTATAGGACTAGACTATGGGACATAGTTTCCCTACTGACATAGATCTGGCCATTGGTGTTGCTTCTTCAAAGGTTGGAAAAATGCATCTCAAAAAGGTAGCTAGAATCACAAGCAAGAAAATTATATTTGCTTGAAGTTATTTTTGACTTTCCTAGAGCCTACATTTGTTGATTGTCTTATTGGAGTAATCTATTGCTTCTATTATCAAGGCATCTATCAATCTTAATAGTAAAAAAAATCTATGTAAGCATTCATTCTAATTCCCAATGAGACATGTCAACTACTATGAACAATGCAATTTACTCACCATAGATATCTAAAATGATTTATTGAACATGTGCCTGATGCCCATGGACAAAGAAAAAAGATAGACCATTAGGCATATCTTGAATAGGTAGACATGTTTCAATGACTTTTTCTCTTTCATGCAAATACAATAAACTTGATTTGAATACAAATTCTTTTTAAAAATGGTCTAGACTCATTTTATATAAAATGATTGCATGAACAAAAGGATAAATAAGTGCCATGATTTGAACCAAATGCATCAATTTCCAATAGCATGCAAAAAACATTGGAACATCAGTTCCTATACAACACACATAAATGCTTTGAACAAACACAAATTTAACAGTTTTATATGTAGACATTTTCCAATTGCTTAGACCTAATTTTCATTTTCATTTAATAAATTCAAGTGTAGTTGCAATGCATATGTGCAAACAGTAGGCATTAACCGATAAAATGTAGAGATGCAAAAAATATAAAATGACACTATAAAAGATATGAGAACTTACAAATGCTTTATTTTTCAATTCAAAAATTGTAGACATAAACCCTCTCAAAAGGCACCTATTTCACCCTCATCAAACATATGTATGTTTATGTAGATATATACATATATGTATATGTGATATATATAATATGTATACACATACATTTATATATGTGTATATATATTCATAAATATATATGGGTTGTTACTTCCAACACTGTAGATGTAAAGCCTCTCAACAAAAAAAAATTACAACTAGCTCTTTCTTTGGTTTCAATATGAGACACATATGTTTGTGTCATCAAACTATTTGAGGCAGTGAGTATAGAAAACAAAAATGATAGCATAAAAGATATAGGGCAACAGGGTGGTTGCTGGTGTGTGGCAATGTTGTTTGTAAAAACATTTATCTCTATCAAATGTCTCTATGTCAGTTGGGAATCTGCCTGGGGAGGAAAGCAAAGTAGAACAACTTCTTTCCAATTCCCCCCATTCTGAACTATGATAGATGTAGACTATGTGAGTAGACAGAGATGTCATTCTTGTTAGTCAATCTAAGCAAATGAATAAACATTGTAAATAATTTAAGTTTATACCATAAACAATTAATTGCAGCTGCATTGTAGTTTATTGACATTAAATAGGAATGGCAGACTATATATGCATAGGCCCATTATCAAAATGGTGTGCTATAGCTAAGAACATTGAAAAACAACGAAACATTTCCAATGTTAAGCAATACAATGCACTAACTATTGGTGAGTTTTCATTTATTGTGGGTGGATTGGAGTATAGGTTTCATTAGTGGTTTGGGGTGTGAAGTTTTAACTTTGTGAAGCAAAGTATTACTTGCCTTGTTTATTCATTTGATCAGGTTGTTTCATGAGGCTGAAATTTGTGTCTATTGAGCCGGTTTAGATCTACCATGTTGAAAGCGACAAAGATGGCATTTATAAGTTCTTGTAATCTTTAACACTTTTCATTTTTTTAGTTTTGTATTGTTTACCTCAAATTTTTTGATAGGGATGGGATCAATATCTTTTGGGAGGGTTCATGTCTAGCATTTGGGGATTGGAAAAACAAAGTGTTCGTAAGTTGCTATACCTTTTACAGTGTCTTTTCATGGTTGTTTGCATCTTTTATTTTTATACTTTAGTCTACATAGAATAAATGAGAACTCACAAATAGTAAATGCAAATGTATTGCTTAACATGCTATGCGTCCCCATGAAGAGTGCAAGTGAAGAAACCACTATAGAAAGGAATTCATGAAATATTTCCAATAGTAAAGCTTCCCATGACAATTATTATTTATAAAAAATTTAAAAAATGACAAAACCATGAGGAAAATACCACTAGCCAATGGAAAAATTGCAAAAATTCATCGATAATTATCTTTTAATAAATATTTCCCACAACATCAGCAAAACTATGGAGAAATTTTTCAGGTGTCATTCTCAATGGTGAATTTTAATATGTAGGATTGAGGTGATGACATTATTTTAGTTCAATTGTTATTGATCACTAATACAGGAGTTGAAATTATTGAAGTGATGACAATCTAGGAGCACAACTCTCAACCAAATTAATTTAACAAAAAACTCAACCAATTCCTTCTATCTTTGCAACTAGGACTCATTGTTCCTTCACAAACTCATGATTCCAAGATACCAAACTCATATTCAAAGGAAAAAATTCTTGAAGATTCCTCAAAACTCTTTAAACAACACCAACATGACATACTCAAAACCAATTCCCAACTCAGACATCTCAAATAAGAGAACTCACAAAATGGTATGTCCTTAACTGACCTAATTAGGCTACAAATGATCATTCAAAATTGATATACAATAATAATGGACTTTCAAGGTTTCTCAACTTGATTCAAAAGCATATAAAACTACAAAATAGATCACCTTTCAATTGGTTTTTATGGCCACTCAAAATAGGAAACTCCAACTATGCAAAACTATCCTATTTAGGACTGTGACAACTTTTCCATAACATGGCAGTCAATTAGATGTATTCAAATTATTATCAATCCACCAATCTTTGTCAAGAAGTAGATACAAATACACCATGAAAACCTTTTGAAACAAAAAAAAACAAGGACTCAAAAACCACAATCATAACCCATTAAACCTCCATTGTTCTCAGATTTACTAGTCTGCACAAAGAATTTACAGGCCTAGGGCATCACTCTACTATACCCTAATCTTCATCTTTTGTCCTATAACTTGGAAATATGAAAGTATATGCTTTAATAAGCCTTGTAACCAAAGATTATCATTTTCCACCAATAAGAAAGGGAGAAACAAAATTTTATTTCTCTCTGCTTACCCTAAATCAAGGTTTTAATAGTTTTTACAAGATTTACAATAACTTATTCAAATCTACACCAATCTGCATGAAACAAAAATTAGGTGGAAGTTTATTGAGTGTACTATCACTTACACACACTTATACATGCATATAAGCTCATACAGAGCTGTACAATATTAGAAAACAAAAGATTTTTGTAGAATTGCATAAGAACAGTGTTATTCTATTGATCAAAATTTGATAATCAATCACCCACACCATACAAAATTGATTACAAGGCCTTTTATAGGAATCTCACACTTGCCTCTTCAATTTATAACTACCTCCAAATGAACTATACCTTCATGAATTTTCATCTTCCATATGTTGCTTTTTGCAACTTTACAATTTTTGCATCCTTCACATTTGTGACAACTTTTGCATACATTGACATCTTTTTTACATTTTTGCAAATTTGACTCAAATGGCCTCCTAAGATACATGAGAAATGACTCAAATAAACCTAATACAAAGTGAGAACATCAAAATTGAACCAAATTTCAAAATTTCTATATGGAGGCATAATTTTGTTAAGGTGCTCCTACACCATGAAGCCATAAAATGCAAAGATGTAAAAAACTACAAAATGACAATGTAAAAGACATATGAACTTACAAACATGTCATATTTCACTCCTTGCACAATAGACATAAACCTTTTCAATAGACACATATTTAATGATTTTATATGGAAGCATTTTCCAATTGCTTAGACCTAATTTTCATTTGGATTTAATAGATGCCTTTACAATGACCAACAAAGAAAAAGGCATTAATGGATAATGGTGTTAAGTCTTCTAGTCAAGAATAGAGACTAATCCATAAAAAAATTTAATGATAGGGAAGGGTAGATATTAACACACAAGATGCAAAGATCAATAAACAATAAACATTAATCCATAGAATGCAAACATGTATAAAACTATAAATTGACATTGTAAAGGATATATGAACTTACAAATGGCCCATTTTTCGCTTCCAAGACAATAGACATAAACCCTATCAATAGATATAGGTTTCATTGTCTCATTAATTCTCTAAAGTTTTGCAATGGTTCAATCTCTACTGTTCCCTATTAGTCAATATTGTTATGGATTAATTTCTATTTTTGCAATTTTTTCATTGGGTTTTGATATTTTGGTGCTTTTTCTTGTATTTTCTCAAACCAAATTTAGTGTGTATTCATGAAACATTCATAGACATTGAAGGATATCTATCTGTTCAAGACATGTTTGATTTACCATGGTTATGAGAAAATGAAAAAAATAATGAAAATAATACTTTGCTTGATAGACTTAAAACTTCACACCATAAGTCACTAATGGCAACCACATTTCAGTCCACTTGCAATAAATGAGAACTAGCAAATACTAAATGCAATTGTATTTCCTAAATATTCCCATAATAATTGTTATTAAAAAAAAAAATTAAAGATTGACAAAACCACGACAGAAGTACCAACAATGAATGCGAAAATTGTAAAAAAAATTAGTAATCTATACCTAATGGTAATAGGCTTATGCATTACAAACACTTTTTACTATACACATGTTTTCACTGCACATGTTTCTATGGATAGGTGGCATCGTTCATAGTATTTCACATGCCTTTTCTAGAACTAGTGCTACCTCTGAGCACTAGGAATTGAAATAAATTGTTATAGAGATTTACCATTTATTATTAAGATTGATAGATGCTTTGTTGTTCTTAGATGACAATTGTCATTATTTTCTATGTAGGTGGGAACATACAAGATCAATTTTATAATAAGCTATGACCTAAATTTGTAGGTCCAGTCTCTTTATTATCCTTGACTTATATAATCACACCCTATTCTTTTCGCAAGAGAATTATTTTGGGCAAGTATTTGATTATTGTTATGTTATGTTTGTATATTATTATAATGTCCTTCAAAAAAGATATCTTGTGAAGTTGATAATTGGACGTTGAAATGAATATTTCACTTATATTTGCAATTATACATAAAAGGAATTGGTTGCTTGTTTCCAAATGTTTGTGATTAGCCCTGTTTTGATACAAGAAACAAATACGATAAAGATGAAACCTTTCGCAGGGTGATGTTCATGGTTAGAAAGTAGAGGCTATAGAAATTTCCAAGCTTCACAAAACTCAAAAAAAATTGTGGCTATGTAGGCGTCAATGTTGGTTGTTGCTACTCTATCCAAGCTACTACTAATTAGTCACAAGGACCTGCATTACAAAGCTAGGCTTATGTTTTAAACTATATGAAGGGGAGCTGTAATTTTCTATATACAATTTTAATGCAAGATTTTAGAAAAGCATAGTTTTCACGCACATTCAAATACCATTTCTAATTAGATGTTGGGGAATTATAATTTCTTTGAATAGTGCAAAGATGATGCTCCTTAGGGCTTGAGAGCACAAAGTTTTCTTGCATACTGCATTTCGTAATGCCCCTTTTTGTAGAACATAGACATGGCATGGTATTATTTTATTGTTCTGTGTTGCACAATGTGCATTGGTCTGCTGGACCAAATAGAAAAAGCATAATATTTTCATTTTTGGAAAATTTTCTACTGTTTATAATTTGGAAGTGCATATTTTGCTTACATTTTGCAAGGTTGCAATTGCAAATGTTAATACATATATGCATATATTTACATATGTATATGTATATATGTATACATTCGTATGTGTATATATATATGCATATGCTAGTGTGTACGCATATATGTATGAATGCTAGAACCATACACAAAGTTGCAAAGTATAACAATATTAGCACAAAAATTGATTGATGTATTTGCTCGCTATTCAATTCATTTGTTTTTTTTGGTAGATTCTACACTGTATATGATTTCCAGTACTGTGATTCCTTGCAACAATTTGTGTTCTTGATCAATGTGATTCCTTGCAACAATTTGTGTTCTTCTTGATCAATGTGATTAGAAATTTGTATGCATGTTGTAATCAAAGTGTGCAATAAAGATTGTGTATTTGAGTATTTGAGTAGAGCGATCTAGATGATCAAAAAATTGTATGCATGTTGTAATCAAAGTGTGCAATAAAAATTATGAATTTGAGGATTTGAGTATTCCATAAATTGGTATTAGAGCCTTGTGTGGTTAAATGTATGAAGAAACTTTTCTTGTTTATATTCGTCTCAAATTCAGAGCTGATGCTTCATGTTTTGAATGCATTAACTCTAAAGGGATTATTATCCCTAAGGTCTATTGCATCTACACTTTATTTATCCTTATCCTCATTTCCCTAGTTCTATACTTTGTCCACAAGTGAGTTAGTCTCCCGCATTCTAAGACATTGATGAACTGTTAAGAATAGGTCTAGAATTGAAAACTGCCTAGTAGATTGTGAGTAGCTTTGGACCCGCAATAAGACTATAAATCCTGTGTTGAAGCCGAAGGATAGGCATGGAAGGGTGATCTATAAGACAAAAAACATAGCAGCAAAAGGATCAAAGTGCACAAGTTCTAATCTCTTTGCAATGGATAGCCAAAGGTCAATGAATGCAAGTAGCTCTCTCTCTTTTGTCATACATAACTAATTTGAGGATAAAGAGGAATATGTAGATGAAAAGGGAAATTTCAAGTTTCTAGATGTCAAGATATCATGTCTCTATCCTAAAAAAGGCATAATAGCTAAATTGATGCATACTATTAGACAATCTAAATTAAATATTAAAGTATCTCGAACTAGGATCTCTCCACTCTATCTTCCATTCTTACTTCCTGATGATATTAAGTGTTGAGAGAAAAAGGATATTTCCATGTCCACTTTTCTTATGTTGATATTATAGTTCATCCCCATTTCAATTATGATATAGGCATAGAATATTTTGGTAGGACTTCCATAGATACTAGGTGTCATATATGGGACCAAGCCGTTGTAGCCCAGTTCAAAGGAATCATTACCAAATCCTTAGATGAACAAAAAGGAAAAGATGGTCGCATTTCTATCTGACCAAACTTTACCATTAGTTTAGAAGATAAATATGTACAATCTTCTTTCTATCTTCTTTTCCAAGTTAAAGGTGTTGAACTGCAACCGGATTCTATCTATGCTACAATAGGTGGTCATTGTATATATAGATTATTGAACACTGTGTTTCCACCATCAAATTTTACAGCCAGGGTAAGTTATCCAGAAGGAAACTCCAATATCGTTGGTTTTGGCCAACACATTAACCATTAAGGATTTGATATTGGTTTCCCATTATTGAAAAACTGATTAACCAATCACAACCTATATTCCAAGAACTTCCTACTCCATCTCATGGGTTGTGGTCTAGTAAGCCCCGTGTGTATAGTAGAAGAGTCTCCAATATCAATCTTCGATCTCTACTTGATGAAACTCTTTTTGAACAACCTAAAGCCTCCACCAGTAGTAGACCTAGTTTGCCTAGAAAATCTTACTCTTTGTTAAGAAATTTCACAACTACTTCCAATAAGCCATACTTAGACTATAATCTTGAAGAAGAACTAGGATCATCCAGTCATTTCCCTCTATATAGAAAACCCTTCATTAATCCCTATCCTTCAAGAGCTTCCTTGGATACACTCTCTGACTTGAGTAGTAATCATGAGTTGATGGATAGATTAGCTAGACAAGTTAGCAAAAAACTATCATTGACTCCCAAGGAAGAGGAACAACAAGATAAAAAAGGAATCAAAATCACCAAGATGGGTGAAAAAGGTTGCATGATGAAAGAAAAGCTTCCTAGAGCAGGAGCTAAAAAAAAAAGTATTTATAAAATAAAAATGAATGGAAAGGAGCAAGAAGTCATAGGCTATGAACCTGGTAGGTGGCCAACCCCTAAAAAATTTATAGTTGTTAATCCAGATTAACAACTTTGGGGTAGATATGAAGCCATACTTCATGTGGATCTGGGGATGATCTCTGCACAAGAAAGCATTGATGATATGGTTGTAGACATTAAAAGTGTTGGAATTAATTGCTTAAAGACTGAGGTAGATTTAAAAAAATGTCTCTACTTTTGTTACAAAAATTGAACAACATTCTTTCTTATTGACTAATGATTTATCCAACATTATCTATCAAGTTCGACAAACACATCTTGATGTTAAGACAATCCTTTCCAATTAGACACATCAAGATAGTTACCTTCCATCCATCTATGAGAACCAAAAGAATCATGAGTATTCTAGAAAACAAGGTGTAGAGGACCAAGAAATTGGAAAAGATCAGGCCGGTAGCTAAGAAAATTAGGAAAACTAAAATTGGTTGAGATAGCTCCGATGAAGAAGAAAAAGAAAGAAAAGGGAAAAATCAAGAGCAACCAAAACAAAAATGAATCATAGTGCAAAGGAGAACAAGCAAATATGAAAAATAGGAGATCATTGAAACATCTGCTAAAATATCTCAACCATTTGCACAAATGTCCATGCCTAAAGTCAAAGAACACAGTTTAGCCAACAAAGAGGAAAAGGGAAAAAATACGTGATTGGTTGCAGGAACTAGAGGTAGAAGAAGAGCAGGTAGAATCCATGTATATGGATGAACCTAGTTTTTCCAACAAGGAATATGAAGAAGATGAGACATCAAATGTAAATTCTTTTGAGTTGTTTGTTAGTGATCCTGAGTCTAAATTTTTTGTAAATATTGTAAATAATGATTCTAATGAATTAGAGTTAGATTTTTTTGATAATAAGAATTTGCAAGAAGTTGAGCCTTGGGAATCTATGAAGAAAATTGATGATTTTGATATAGAGATGAAGGATGTAGTAACAAAAAATGCTAAGCTTGAGCAAGTTACGCAATTTGCTGTGAGCGGATATATTCAAAGGCTTAGGCAATTTTCTGTGAGCGGATATATTCTCAATATTGATAAAATTGTGCATCCCTTTGATACTATCTACACTTGGGAAGATACACTTGAAAACATGTTTGACAGGAGTGGTCCTTGGAATGACCCTACAAAATTTTTGTATGCAGTCAAACTATTGTTTGGAAAATTCAAAAACTAGTTGAACAACCTACCGGGTCATGGTAAAAGGACTCCCATAGATGAAAACACTGATTATGTCAAGCAAAAGGACATGGGGAAGTATGATATATTCTCTGCTAGTTTTGAAGAGTTTAGATCTTTATTAATTGATCCTTTCTGTGGTGAAACTTCAAATCAAATACTTGAAGCTAATAAGATACTACAAACTTTGAAGTTAAAGAATTTGGCTAAGTTTCACTCATACAATTTATTCTTTGAAGCCTTCATGATAGTTGTATACACCTAAAAATGGTCATCACATTCAATTAATTAAATACAACCTATTTGATTAATGCGTCAACTACACATAAAAAAGGTCTTACTTTATTTATATTGTTCACTTTCCTTTTAATTCTTCTAATTCACATTCTTCTAAATAATTAAATAAACAAAATACCCTAAATGTGCTTATTTAATTAACCTTCCTTAATCCTGATTAAGAATTAGAGCACATTTGTACAAATTTTTGTGTGCCACCTCATAAAGGTCACATGAAAATAAATAAGCCTAATTATTAATTAGAATTATCCTCACACACTTCCACCAATGAGAAAAAGCACATGGCTTTATTCCCCCACACTTCCAACAAATGTGGAGCACATGGGTCTTTATTTCACACACTTGGGAATCCCATACATTTGGCATGTTGTCCCAAGTGGCACCCATCAATGGTCTAGATTTGAAGGAGAAATAATAGATGGTGGAGATGAAAGGAATCATGATGTTGTCCCCTTGACCAAGGAAAACATGCCATGTGTGTGGAGAGAATCCCTTGACCAATTGGAAACATGCCAAATGTATGGGATTCCAAAGAGTATGTTATATGTCAATTCCTTGTCTAACACTTGGCACACTATGTCTTGGATGATTGGCCCCACTTGAATGGGTAAAATGATCAATCCTTGGGAGGATCTTTCTTCATCATCATACACTTTTATGGTGATTTTCCTTCTAGGATCAATAGCATTTTCAAAATATCCTAATGCATGAACAAGCTTGAGAGTGTAGATATTTAGGCTTGCTCCTCCATCTATAAGGACACGTTTGACACAATGTTTATGGATTAGGACTTCAATGTGGAGAGCAGAATCTTGATTGAGCATGACATTGATTGACTGATAATCTTGATTGAGCATGACATTGATTGACTGATAATCTTGATTGAACATGACATTGATTGACTAATAATATTGATTGAACATGACATTGATTGACTAATTTGTGTTCATGATTAGGGAGATGGAGATGTACTCTAGTCTCAGGAGCAATTCCCAAAGAACTAGAACATGGTTTGTTGGTTGTCCTTAGCTGACTTAGAGATTATCTCCCATTGAGGGTTGACTTCCTTATTAGATATTCCAAAATATAGAATCAAAAAAGGTTTATTGACAACATTGGTAGAGAGATGGCACAGTGATCATAACACATTTCATTTACCAATTGGAGAGATGACTGTGACTCCAGAGGATGTCTATCGTATTATGTGGATCCTAGTGATGGGAGAGATAGTAGTGTACAATAAGATAGAGCAAGGTGGGACAGTTGCATTGCAAAGATTATGCCAAGATGATCATGTTATGGGCCGATGGATCCCTTGGATAGAGTTGATTAGTAGATATGATCCTTTGTCATGTGTGCTTTTCAAATTCATTAGTGGATTCCTTTGTCCTGATCATAGGTCAAAGGTATTTTCAGCAGGTTGGGGTCATGTGCTATCGCAAATGACACTTGATGGTACTAGGTATGCCTAGGGCTCATGTATGTTAGCCCACTTATATCGATATTTGCATGAGGTTGTTTATTACGTGACGGTGAGCCTATCATGTGGTGTCACATTACTGCAGACCTGGGCATGGGAGCATATAGCCATCACTTGGCCCATGGGAGAGAGACATCGACCACCAAGGAGACCCTATGTTTTCAGTTATAGTGGTCCACATGTCCAACATAAGTTGGGAAAGGTTTCCTATTGGAGGAATGTTCTGGATGATTTGGAGACTGTCACATGGTGGTCACACTTGGATTGTGAATAGTGGGCAGAGGATCAACTAGAGATGCCATATATGTTGTTATCCTACTATATGATTGGGCAGACACATGTTGTGCTTGAGTGATACTTGTATCTGCAAGTATGTCGACACTTTGGATGGGTTCAGGGGATGCCCCTAGGAGTTTCCCATTATGCACGATGATGACAAGATGTTTTAGAGTGGGGCCCCTATGTATCATATGAGGCAGCTTGTATAGAGTACAATATCTTGACCCCAAGTTTATGGGATTATGTTTCATTTATTATAGATGTCAGGATGATCGAGGATTATTTAGAGTTTTTCCACACGCATCCCTTTCCTAGATTCACTCATCTAGAGGAGCCAGTACTGCCAGTTGATGGAGAGGGAGGAGATGATGAGGGTGGTGCAAAGGGTGGTGGGAAGAGTGATGGTGGTGTAGTGGGTGGTGGGGAGAGTGATGATGGTGCAAATGACAGTCATCCATTGGATTTTGTAGTTTCGAGGCGCAGGAGGAGAGTTACCATAGCTCAGGCAATGCTTCCCAAGATTTGGATTGGGATACCCTCACATTAGTAGTCATCACAAATAGTGGCTTTACAGGCAGAGGTTTAGTCATTTTAGAGCTAGATAGCACAAGCTCGAGCACAAATTGTGTCCCTTCAAGATGAGTTAGGGTAGTGTCAGGGACAAATTGATATTTTGATGACTGATAGTAGGACAGATAGGCAACAAATATAGCAGTTGTAGACACATATGATCATACTTACTTTAGAGAAGGATGCCTTTAGACACTGGATAGAGTAAGCTAAGGCCATTGCAGAGAGGATACAATGGATGACACCATCTGTAGGTACAAAAAATTTCTTTAGAGAGATTTGACTCATTTCTTAGGAGTTGTAGTTTTATAGAGGTAAATATCATGAGTTGGTTCCTCCTGAGCGATGAGAGAGTTTTGTACAATGGCGATGACAGATCTTGTTCTCGGACTGTGAGGATGGGTGTCACATAGCCATTTCCTAGAGATAGGAGAGATCTAGGTGGATGTTCGTTAGGTAGAGGAGTTACTAGTTCCATGAGAGCAGCAACATCTAGTGGGAGCTCGACATAACATTTTGTGATGCTCTTTGGACATTGTGTATACACCATTTGTGAGATTGAGGATGTATTTCCTATGATACAGTGCCCTTTGGATTTTGATGTATCTCAGCCTACTTTTGGATATCCTTGTACACATGGGCATTATGACATTTTTGATGATATATGATATGCAGCTATGATTATGATGCATTTGATTTCACAATTATGATATGCAATGTTGTGACTTTATTTAATTTCTATGTGATGATAATGATTAGGCAATTGTGATAAATGTATTTGTGATTATGCAATGTGATGTGATAATTATGATTATGCAATGTGATGTGATTTATTATGATTATGCAATGTGATGTGATGTGATTTATTATGATTATGCAATGTGATGTGATGATTATGATGTGTAATGCAAATGATTGAATATGCATGACTTGAAATGTTCAAGGCCTTAAGCTTGAATAAGTGAGTCTGTCCAACTTCCAAAAGTTGTGGGAAGACTACAGTAGATTGATATTTTAAGCTTCATAACTTTGACATATTTCCCAACTTTCTTGGAAATTTGAAGAGACTCACTTATTTAAGCGTAGTGGATGACATGATTTTGATGTTGGAAATGATATGCAATGTATGTCCTTTATTATTTTCTTTTGTATTTTCCGATGCAAATATTATGATGGAGTGTATGAATGTAAATGATGTGAAAATGTTTTATAAGATATGGAAACGATGATGCAACTAATGTGCAACTAAATGAGAATGATCTGTTTTTTTTGGTTAATGTCTAGTGTACTCAATTCATTAATAATAGAGATGATACCATTATGAAATTGTTTCAGCATTGAAAAACCCCATAAATACACATGCAATACTAACATGAATGCAGTCTAACTTAACTATGCAAATCTCGTATTCAAAAGTTGTCATTTATATTAACCAATTTGTCATGCTTTTTATCATCATTGGGCCTTTAAAATGTTGAAAGTGAGTACAAGCATCGATGGCATATTTTAGACCAAGATGACCTGAGTACTACTTTCATGATGTTTTAAAATTTCAAGTTAACACAAGCATCTGAGTATAATTAAACCGAGATGACTTGAGCATTACTTGCGTAAACATACAAGAGTTAATCTTTTTCCTATGAAAATTTAGAATGTCATCAATGATACTTTGTAGCACACATCTCGTGACAATTTGCATAGTATTAATGATAAACTCATAGACAATAGATAAAGAAAAATCACACTCCTTCCTTGTTCCTCTAGTTCGATACATCATCAAGGACTCGAGAGATATGATATCAAAAATCAAAGTAGAAAAATTTGAACTTTCGTGTTTAATGTGATAAACCCTTGATTCAGAAAGATCACCATCCATTTGAAGTTTGCGTTTGTAACTTTAGTCTGACGACTATTTGCTTGTTGGTTCAAGCTCAAAGTTTATTTTCCCCTAGTGAGTGCAGGGTTTTTCCCCCAGTCCAGGGTGAGATGCGACCATGATGACCAAGACCTAACCTAAAGACCTATCCTAGGGGCCTCAGGGGTTGATCAATAGATTAGCCTTGCCTACGTTATACATGCAGAGACCACGTAGTTTGACTGATGACATTACCAAGATTTACAAGACAAAAATATGAACATACCAAACACCTAAAAGAATGACCTAAATGTCTCAGGGGATAATCAAAGATCACCCTTGCCTATGTTCAAAGCTTAGAAATGATGTAGTTCGAATGAAGACTATGTATTTTTGACTTTTTGACTTTTTGACCCGTTTTTGGATTTTTGATTTGTTTTGAATGTTTTTGGGATTTTTGATTTCTTTTGAATGTTTTTGGGATTTTGATATGTTTTGAATTTTTTTGGGATTTTTATATGTTTTGAATGTTTTTGGGATTTTTATATGTTTTGAATGTTTTTGGGATTTTTGATTTTCTAACCTTGAGAATGTACAAGAATCCAATCCAATGCAGGACATGCCCCAGTGTGATACGGTAAGACAAGCTAATTTTTAGAATGGGCCGAGTAATGTCAGGGGATACCATGATACAAACACTGGATCAAGCTATGGTGTGAATATGGAAATGTGACAAATGTAGAGATGAAAGCATGATGGATGAATGATGCAGAGCAAGTCACGCAGCCCAAGATAGATGTAGAGTGCTTATTTTATGCAAGGAACCTTTTTGCTAGGTTTTCACCAAGGTAATTGCCCAAAGCGCCACCGAAGTGGTTTTCACTAGAGGACGATCTTTTTTTCTTTTCTTTTTTCAATCCTTTTTCTGATTTTTTTGAATTTTTGCATTTTTTGATTTTTTTGGGACCTTTACCAATGCACTGGATGAGCTAGGTGTAAAACCTTTTGAGATGAAAGTTGTTGAGGGGTTCGTCAAACAAATCCCCTTCTAGTGTGGATAACTGATATGCTCTTGATCCAAAGACTGATACTATATCAAAGGGACACAACCAGTTAGATTCAAATTTCCCCTTCTCTCAATCTTGTTAATTACAGGGATTTTCTTTTAATACTAAGTTGCCCACCTGAAATGCTCTAGGTATTACTCCGTGATTGTAGCTCCTAGATATCCTTTGTTGACAAGATTTTAAGTGATCAACTGCATGTTGTCAATGTTCATCCAACAGTTCCAATTCTTGTAGCCTCGATACTCTATATCCTCGTCTGAAATAATCCCTTTAAGTGACACACTTAGGGACGGTATCTTGAACTCAATAGGTAGAATAGCTTCTAATCCATAGATAAGAGAATAGGGTGTTTCTCATGTTGGGGTACAAATACTAGTTCTATAAGCCCCACAATGTTGGGTTTAGTTGAACTTGCCAATCACGTCCAGCTTCATTAACGGTCTTCTTCAAAATCTTTAGAATAGTCTTGTTTGAGGCCTCTTCTTGGACATTCCCTTGGGGATAGTAAGGTGTAGAAAATTGATGTTGGATATGGAATCTTTCATAGAGCTCTTGAACATCTTGATTCTTAAAGGGTTGGCCATTGTCTGTAATGATAGATTAAGGAACACCATACTGAAAGATGAGATAGTTCAGGATGAATGATGAGATTTGTTTCTCGATGATGGTGATTAGAGGAACAAATTCAATCCACTTGGTGAAGTATTATGTGGCTGTGATTATAAACTTATGTCCATTGGAGGAAGAGGGGTGAATCTTACCTACAAGGTCCCCATTGGCAAAAAGGCCATGTAAGCTGTGAAAGGATGCAACTCTTGTGTCGGTGCATGTATCAAGTTTCCATGAATTTGACATTTGGAACACCTTTTGACATATTGAAATGACTCTTTCTCCATATTTGGCCAGTAATACCCAATCGTAATAATTTATTAGCTAAGGTTAAGCCACTTGAATGTGTGCCAAAGATACCTTCATGAACCTCTTATAAAGAGGTTTTAGCTTCATTACGTTCTAGACATCGAAGAAGAGTACCATCCAAACCTCGTCTATAAAGCACATCAGCAATTAGGGTGTGGCGAGCTGCTTGTCTAATGAAGTTTAATTTTTGGTTTTGAGATAAGTTAATTGGAATGGTATTGTCTCACAGATAGGTATGGATCTCTTCATAGAGGGAAATTTGAGGGTCGACAATATGGCATATCACTTTGGATTCTGGATCTTCATAAGTTGGGTTGGGAACTTGTTCTACCATGAATTCATAACATCTCCATTGTTCAGGTATGTGCAAGAGAGAAGCGATGGTGGCCATTGCATTTGCAGCTTTGTTTTCTATTCTAGGAACTTGTGCAAACTTGATCTCAACAAAGTACTTTTTGAAATGATCCACCATCCTCTTGTAGGGCAAAAAATTTTCATCCTTTGTTTGATAATCATCATTGACTTGGTTGATGACTAGTTGTGAGTCACCATAGACTAGCAATTCCATGATTTTCCATTCAACGACTATCTTGATTCCAATGATCAATGCTTCATATTCAACTATGTTGTTGGTCCAAGGGAGCATTAATCTATAGGATTTTGGAATTGTGTATCCTTGCAGCGAGACAAACAAGATTCATGTTCCTTATCCATGTTGTGTATAAGAGCCATCAAAGTATAGCAGCCACTATTGTGTAGATATGGTTAGGATATCATTATCAGGGAATTCAATGTTCATTGGATTGTTATCTGTTAATAGTGCTTCAACCAGTTGATCTATTATGGCCTGACCTTTAATTACTTTCATGTCCATGTAATGGATGTCGAACTCACTCAATATCATGACCCACTTGGCTAACCTCCCTGTTAAAGAAGATTTGTTGAGTAAGTACTTTAGTGTGTCAATTTTGGCAATGAGTTTGATGGTGTAAGTCAACATGTAATGCCTCAATTATTGTGTAGAAAATACAACCGCTAAGTAGGATTTCTCAATAAAGGTGTAATTGATCTCATAACCATTTAGGGTCCTACTGATATAATAGATGGCTCTCTCTTTTCCTGTAGAATCTTCCTGTGCTAATAAGACTCCTAGAGATATCTCGATTGTTGCAATGTATAGTAATAGTGGTTTTCCCTTGACTGGTGGTATCAACATAGGTGGTGTCATCAAGTATTGTTTTAGTTGACTTAAGGAAGCTTCACATTTTTAATCCCACTTGAAATAGACATTCTTGTGTAATAAGTGGTTGAAAGGATGAGTTTTATCAACTAGTTGTGCAATGAATCTTCTAATGGACTGGAACCTTCCTTGTAATGATCTGAGTTGGCTAATGTTCTTAGGAGGAGGCATTTCCATGATGGCTTTGACCTTTGCAGGATCCACCTCAATGCCTTTTGCTGAGACAATATATCCTAAAAGTTTAGATGATGTCACACCAAACACACATTTCTTGGGATTTAACCTCACCTTGAATTTCTCCAATCGTTTGAAAAATTTGTCTATAATTTCTAAGTGTCATTCTCTAGTGTAGGATTTTTCCAATAGATCATCTACATAGTCTTCCATTAAAGTATGCATCATGTTATGGAAGATGGTAGTGATAGCTCTTTGATATGTAGCTCCAACATTTTTCAACCCAAAAGGCATCACATTCCAGCAAAAAGTTCCCCAAGGACATGTGAAGGCCATTTTATCTTGATCTTTAGGTGCTATCTTTATTTGGTTGTATCCTAAAAATCCATCCATAAGTGATAACATTTCTTGCCCAACAGTCAAGTCTACAATCAAATCAATGTTTGGTAGAGGAAAATCATCTTTTGGAAAAGCTTTGTTAAGATCCTTGAAGTCTGTGCATATATTGATGCTCTTATCTAGTTTGGATACCAAAACAATGTTTGATATCCACTCGGCATAGTCAACAGATCTTATAAATCCTACATCTAATAGCTTTTTTAACTTAGCTTTCACCAGAAGGGTGATATGGGGATGCATCTTTCTTAGTTTTTGCTTTACCAGTTTATGCTAGGTGGTAATGATAAATGATGCATAATGATTTCTAGATCTATGCCTTGCATGTCAACATATGCTTTTATCTGAATTCATTACCTCAAGTATCCACATTTATATCCTAGTTGGGAGTTGCTTGGCTTTAGCGTGTTACCAGTTGGGTTGTTCCCTTGGGTGATTATTTTTTCCCACAAGGCAGTCCCTCTAGGATAAACAAAAGCAAGCAAGTATACCCATAGTTTGATCGATATTTATTTCACATGAATAAAGAGAGAACTCATGCCATATACTCCACTTACACTTGCACATAAACAAGAATGGGTCTAGCTTTTTGTATCACCCAGTTAAGGGGAGAGCATATGCCTACCATCCATCACATACAAAAGACATAGTGTTCATTAACCCATTGATTAAGTTATGTTCCTAACTTAACCAGAAGGAACATGATATTCGTTAACCTTTTAATTAAGCTACGTTCCTATCTTAACCTAAAGGAAACAAGAGAATAACATCCAACCCCTACAATGTGTTAGTAGTTTATGTTTTGAGTCTTTGACAGTGAATTTTGGGATAACCTACAAATGCACAACACAAAATGTGAGTTTCTGATTTGGTGACAAACTACAAGAGGCACCAAAATATAGACAAGAGGTGCCAAAATAGAGATAGAAAGCTCAAAAGTAGAGTTAGACAAGCTAGAACTCCCTGAAACAGTTTGCAAGAGGCACCAAAATAGGTGCAAGAGGTGCCAAAACTCCAAAAATAGTGCAATAGGGTCCCAGAATAGGTGAAAATAGTCTCAAAACAAGTTGCAAGAGGTGCCAAAACAAGTGCAAGAGGTGCCAAAACTCTCAAAGTGGCCTAGAATGGTCTCGAAATAGGTGAAAATAGTCTCGAAACAAGTTGCAAGAGGCACCAAAACTCAAGAAAGAGGTGCCAAAACTCTAAAAGTGGCCCAAAATGGTTCTGGAACAGGTGAAAATAGTCTCATAACAAGTTGCAAGAGGTGCCCAAACTCTTAGAACAAGCTAGAATGGTCTCAAAATAGCTAAAAATGATCTTTGAACTGCTTGCAAGAGGTACCAAAACATATACAAGAGGTGCCAAAACTCTAAAAACAACCCATAAATGCCTCAAAACAACTTAGAATTTCCTCCAAATTGGTGCAAAATGTTCCCAAGTCATAAACCTTGAACCTACAATCATGGAACCATAAAAAAAGTTAGCAATAAGTGAGGCAAAGGTCCCACGGTGGGCACCATTTTGTGCATGAAAACCTTGATTCAAAACTACATTCATTGAGGTAGACAAGTCAGTAACTTAGGTCCATCCATCTTTAGAAAATCAATCCTTTCAACAATTTTCAATCTTTCCTTAGGAAAAAAATAGTCAGAATATGTGGTTTACACGATGATTTCATGAAAGGTCAATATTAGAAAACCAAAGATCAAACCTCTTAGTCCAAAACAACATAAAAAATGTTTGTTTATGCTCTATGACTTTAGAGAAAGGTTAACCTTCAATTTTTACAAGAGAGCTTGTAAAAACAATCTTGAATTATACATGATGTACTATTGTCAAAATCCAAAAATTTTCCAACATTTTGAGTACCTTAATTACACATCTTGAATCAAAACTCTGAGTCCAAGATCGTTCCTTAGATACCTTAGAAGTCTCAACATTGTCGAAGTGAACCTATTCAAGTGGAAATTTTCAAACTAAACCTACATCTAAACATTTCAAGGTGCCTAAATCATTAATATCCATCACATCTTTGCTTGTACAACCTAGTTTCATCTTCGGGATTTTTCATCCTTTAATCACAAAACTATGTCATGCAACCAAATAAAACTTAGTCTAATCAATAGAATTTTTCATTCTATTTGACTTAGTTTTAATCCTTGGCACTATTTCAAACTTAGATCAAAGCTTAGTCTAAATCATAACACTTGTATGCCCGTCCAAACGAGATAAAAAAAGAGAAGACTCAAGGACAAGGAACTTGGAACAACCAACTTTGAAATGAAAAACATAGGAAGTTTGAGTAGTGAAGCTTTCGATATCAAAACTCCCAACATTGAACCTCAAAATAGTGAGATCCCTAGCAACATGGCTGATGCAGAAGAAATCCCTATTCTTGGACTCGACAACATTCAAGGGGAAGAAATAAACAATGAGGATATCCGACAAGTGGAACAAGACCCCAACTTCCATAAGTTTTTGGAAAATATTTTTGAAAGAGATGGGGAAAAATACCTATTGATGTAAGCCAATCAAGGAGTCAAACTTCCCCCTAATTTTGATATCAACATCTTAAAATCACCTCTCCAAAAGCCTGAAAAGGAAACAAAACAAATGGTTACTTTAACTCACCAAATGAAGAACCTTCAACAACAAGTTCTAGATATGCAAATGGGAACTTCAAAATGATACTTGATCAAGGACATTTGTCCTTATCCCTTTAATCAATCCATCAACATGATTCCTTTCCCTAAACGTAGTGAATTTCCAAAGTATGATAAATACAATGGTATAGTTGATCCATTAGATCATGTAAGGGAATTATGAACTATGAGTTTAATTTGCACATGAGGAAACTTATTTGATGAGACTTTTTCCACGAATTCTAGGAGGGGCATGCCTTGAATGGTTTCCAAATATTACACCCCCCATCAACACATTTGAAGAGTTGGTCAATAGATTTCTCACTCAATACTCTTACAGCATCCAACATGATATCACCGTGAAAGACCTTTGCAACTTGAAACAAAAAAAGGGTGAGTCCTTCCTCATTTTTTTGCAAAAATGGAGGAAATTGTTTGCAAGGTATTCTCATCCTATGCCCGAAAAGGAAAAGATAGAGATTTTCACTGACAACCTAGACAATGAGATGAGTTATAGATTGGAATTACAATGTCCCCCTACCTTTGAAAAATTGATTGAAAATGGAATTAAAATCAAAGAATCCTTAGTCAAAAGAGGGGTCATTAAAGTATACAACGAAAACAACTTATCCACTTCCTCTAAAAACTACATCAGTGGGGACAAACCTAAATTTTGACAACGAAACAAGAACGTGGGTACCAATGAGGTCATAGCTGAAAATCAAAATACAAAACCTGTATTCAATGTAACATCTACCACCAAGACCAATTAGACTAACAATCCTCCCAACACTCCAAATGTTAACCAAAACAACAATCAAACTAATTTGGGGACTAAAGCAACACCATTTCCAAAACCTTCCAATTGATGGAAATTCACACCATTGGGACAATCCTTAGATTCTGCCTTAAAGGAACTTACTGAGGCTAAGCTTATCACAGTGCTAGAAGCACAAAACTAGGATCCATAATTCAAACCCTTTTGGTGGAACAATGCCCATTACTATGATTATCATTAAAACAAGGGTCATATGATGAAATATTGTTGGCAATTAAAACACACAATCCAAGATCTCATTGATAACAAAAAGGTACACATTGAAGGACCCCAAACAAACAGTGATCAGGGAGTGTTCAAGAATCCTTTACCGAATTATGAAAAGGGAGAGTCCTCTACATTAAATACCAAAGGAAAGAATATAAACTATGTTTATGATTCTACCATTCACTATATTGAGATGGTTGAGAATTCCATCCAAGACAGAGAAATCAGAAGCCAAGGGAAGGATGCCACTACTAAAACCCAACACAATGATGACACCATTTCACATCAAATCAATGACCTTGTACTTAGAAATCTGAACACTAACATTGACACATATGACAATCGAATTAATGTCATCACAATCACAAATGATCAAGACAATACACCTATCAATGTGATTACAAGAGGACAAACCAAGGTAACATTGAAAGGAGCTACCCCTTCCACGTCCAAAATGAATGTTTTTCTTGTAACTCAATATAACATCATTGATCAGTTACAAAAGATACCGGTTCAAATATCCATATTGGAACTTCTCAATATTTCACCAGCGCACAAAGAAATCCTAGAACAAGCTTTAGTTGCAACCATAGTACCAAACAATCTGGAAGTTTGTACATTTCAAGCTATGGTGGGACATTTGACTACACCTCATTGCTTATCATTCTCTGAACATGACAATGCATCCACCACCCATCCACACAATGCTGCTCTCCACATCGAAGTCCTAATCCATAAACATCATGTCAAATGTGTCCTTATAGATGGAGGAGCAAGCCTAAATATTTGCACTCTCAAGCTTGTTCGTGCATTAGGATATTTTGAAAATGCTATTGATCCTAGAAGGAAAATCACCATAAAATCATATGATGATGAAGAAAGATCCTCCCAAGGATTGATCATCTTACCCATTCAAGTAAAGCAAATAAACTACATGACCTATAAACTACATGACCTAACCACTAAACAATATTATCTAAATTCATTAGCTTGTGGTTTAGGAACTTGGGAAAAAGACTACATTATAAGGAAAAGCATAAGACAGTAGAAGAATGTAATTTTGTAGAATTAAAAGGATTTATTGGCTACAAGCTTGAAAACAATGCTTGTTAGGAGCTTTGAATTCCAATAAAGAAGAATATAATTATACATGTAATTTACAGGAATTCTATGACTTGCCACCTATCAACTAGATTGTAGATTTCTTGCAGCTCAAACATTTCACAAGGAAAAGTTGTGGTAAAAGATGCAAATGCAGAAAATTCTCCCAAAATATGTAATGAAGGAGAACACACATTCAAAAGGAGTAAATTTGGGAAGCATGGTAAGAAAAGATACAAGGTGGTTCCATGCAAAAGAAGACATTTTTCTCAAAAAATACCACCATACTTATTAAAGAAAAGAAATAGCAAGGTCCCCAAAGGAGTCAAATGTTTTATCTATAAAGGACCTCATTATGCAACAAATTGTCCAAAAAAGCTAAATCCTAGCACTAAAATTTATGTAATGTTTGAATATGAAAACCAAGATTGGGAAATAGTAAATAGTAAAGATGTTTCCCTTGATATGGATAATTTGTATTAATTACTTAAAATTATTCCTAATACTAGCTATATGATGAAATTTAAGGATCTTAAGGATAGGGAAATACATTATGACAAAAGTAGGTCATCTTTTGAATCAAAGTGTCCTTTTGAAGAGGAAGAAGAAGATTACTTGGTTTCCTTGCTTAAACACACTCTAGAAGATGTCAAGATTAAAATTCAAATTGAGAAATCCAAAGATCCTTATAAACCACAAGAACAAAAGAAGAAAGGAAAAATGATGTAAAAAATCATTTGATAACATTGAAAAAATTGGAGTTAGAAAAAGAACTCCAGAAACAATTGAAATTGCAAAAGAAACCCAAGAAAGGATTAGCTAAGGATATTTGACCATGGTTACAAGATTCCACCATGGAAAAAAGACAAACCATATTCTTCCAAGCATAAAGGAAGATCTGTAGACACTGATATTATTTTTGTTTTTAAGAAACTTGACCTTATCATTGATGGCATAGCTGATCTTAAATGAGCCATTAAAACCCAACATAAAGAATTGAGAAATCTTTTTGCCACTGTGGATAAAATCAAAGATATTTTGTTCAAAGCTAATTAGAATTCATAACAACAAAATTCTAAACAATTAGAACCTAAGCAAGAAGAGACAAAGGAAGAAAGCAACAATAGTAGTAGTAATTTAATTCAGAAAACAAGGGAGAAATTTGCCTCTCTACTACTGGCTAATAATGGCAATTATATCAAGATTAAATTTTGTTTTCCAGGTTTCAAGAAGATTCTAGTGGATGCTTTTGTGGACACTAGATCTTCGAGGTCATTAGCTAAAACAAATTCTATCCCTCTAGAATATTGAAAGACAGGACTAGACCTGCCACATAGCTATGCTATTAATTGAGAAAGGATTCATATGGGTAGGTATGCACATGATGTACATGTGGAGATAATGGGTAAAATGTTTGTAACTAATTTTATTGAATATAATGATCTTGAAGATGATGTTCTGTTAGGTTTTCTATTTCTCACTAAATATGAACCGCTTTACTTTTGGAAGCATAAAATCTCTTTGAGGCACGAGGAAGGTCAGGTAAAAACACCTACACTTAAAATAGTCAATCACAAGTTTGAAAATAGTGGGAAAAAGAGAAAAAAGAGTTAGTTAAAGAACTAATAGAATCATCTGTAGAATTGTTTGCTGAAATCAAGAACAAATTTGAGGAAGATTGTTGCAATATGAACCCATTATAGTTTTGTTCATAAGAGCATGAAGAATGTGAAATCCAAATTAGACCAGAATGTCAGTCTATTAGTCCACATGAGCCCGCTTATTTAATGAGCCCAACACAAGTCAGAGAAATGGACGAACAATTGAATGAGCTTCTTGAAGGCCACTTCATCAGACCAAGCAAAAGTCCATTTTCATGGCCAACATTTATGGTAAACAAAAGAGTTGAAGAAAAAAGAGGTAAAAAATGATTTTGTATTAATTATAAGCCTCTTAATGACATAATTATTCCATTTAATTATCCAATTCCATTTACTTCAAATTTGATTAGATGAGCAACAAATAAGAAAGTGTTTTCTAAGTTTGATTGCAAATTTGGGTTTTGGAAAATTAAGGTTAAAGAATCAGACAAGTACAACACTACATTTTCAGTCCCTTAGGGATTATATGAATGGAATTTTATGCCATTTGGTCTATGTACAACACCAGCTTATTTCCAAAGAAGAATGGACCAGGCATTAAAACATTTAAAGAATTTTTGTACAGTTTATATTGATGATATCCTTGTGTTTTTTGATTCAGAAACTAATCATTTACAACACCTGGAGGAGCTCTATACAGCTATAAGGAAACATGGAATATGTTTGTCTGCTAAAAAAATGGCAATTTGTCAATCTCAAATAGTTTTCCTTGGTCTTCACCTTAATAGGGGAAAAATATAGCTATAACCAAATATTCTCTAGCATATCCAAGAATTTCCTAATATATTAGAGGATAAGAAGCAAATCCAAAAGTTTCTTGGATGCTTGAACTATGTATCCCCTTTTTACAAAGGATTGGAAGAAGATAGGAAAGCCATCCAGGAGCATCTCAAAGAATGGAAAAAGGAAGGATGGTCTTTGAAGGCTACACAAGCAATTCAAAGGATTAAATCCAAGTGCCAAAATTTTCCTTTTCTCCAAATCCCAACTCCAAATTTACCATTATTTTTGTATATTGATGCCTCTGATACAACATGGTCTGTTGTGCTCATATAGGAAGAAGAAGATGGGAAAAGGAATATATGTGGCTATAGGTCTAGAAATTTCACTAACACTAAAAGCACAAACTATATTTATGAAAGAGAAATATTGATGGTAAAGAAAGGAATGGATAAATTTAAAATTTTCCTCAAGCCAGTCAATTTTACGTTTCACACAGATAGTCAAGCAATAAGAAGTTTCTTCAAAAAGAAGCCCAACAAAGACATTTCCCAAGGAAGAGTGGAAATATGGTATTTTGAATTCCTTAGTTATAACTTTGATATAGAATGGATAAAAGGTGAGAATAATCCATTAGCAGGTGCCTTAACCAGAGAGCTTGCAGGATCAATCTATACTAGCCTTGTTTTAAGAAATTCTACATTCTACAGGTCAGATGGAACTCTAATGTTTGTCCATGAAGATTATGAGAATCTAGAAGATGAAGAAAAGAAAAGGGGTCTCCCTTACCTACCAGAGGATATAGTTGTAAAACTACTTGAATCATATTTCCTCAACAAATGGCTCCTAGAGGTAAGACAAACTATTTAGTATTTCCATGGATAGGGAATAGTCGACTCTGATGAAGAAAAAGACTTCCTAGCACTTTTGGGATTACAAGATGCCCCATTAAGGCACTGGTGTAGTAGATATGGTTGTATCCATGTAAATATATGATGATTCTTTGGAATGAATTGGTACAAGAGAAGAAAGATGAATTTTCTTAAATGTCTTAAGTTTGGGTTAATAATCATAATTACTTTCCACCAAGATTCCTTTGAAGAATACATAGATTTAATTTGTTCAAGGTTAAATGAAGACATGAAGGAATTCTTAGAGCATATCCATCCCAAATTATGGAGAAAGATGACTCGGTGCATGGATCAATACTTAACACATTATCCTCATACTAGGTATGATTTTCCCAGAATTGAATTATATCCACTAGAAGATAGATGGTACCCAAAAGTCAAAATTGAAGACCTAGATATAACTCTCAAACCTGCAACAATGGATAGAAGGATCAAAATGGATTGAGAGTATTCCCAGGATTATGTTGTACAAAGGGATTATGTGTTTAATGCCTATACTCAAGATTGGGAATTAGCTTTTGCACCTTTATCGACAAAATTGATGGACCCAATACCTTGAAGCTAGCACATGGGCTTGTCTATGTCGTGATGTCACTCACATTAAGATGTGACAACATGAAAAAACCCTATTTTAAAAAGAATGATCCCTATAGCCACTTACAAGTGTTAAGTGGGCCCTTCTCACTCACGGGTGTCCAAAAAGTGATTGTCTTTCTTTTCCTCCACTATTTTAGTGTTTACAACAGACTACCTAACAACTGTCTACTCCATAGTGTGGTTGGACACATGTAACCTTCATATGGACATATTCCAAATTTATTGTGAAATTCCTTGAGGTTATAAGCTTTTCCCCTTCTATAAATTGTTGGGGACGCCTCATTCTTGGAATCAAAAGATTTCTAGATTAGAGTCTAGAGTCTAAATTTTAGGTCCCAATTCTGCATGTCAGACGTATGCTCTCTCCTTTCACTTATATTTGCAATTATACATAAAAGGACTTGGTTGCTTGTTTGCAAACATTTGTGATAAGCCATTTTTCTATACAGGAAACAAATACGATAAAGATGAAACCTTTCGCAGGGTGATGTTCATGGTTAGAAAGTAGAGGCTATAGAAATTTCCAAGCTTCACAAAACTCAAAAAACTTTGTGGCTATGTAGACATTGATGTTGGTTGTTGCTTCTCTATCCAAGCTACTAGTAATCGATCACAAGAACCTACATTACATAGCTAGGTTTATGTTTTAAACTGTATAAAGGGGAGTTGTAATTTTCTATATACAATTTTAATGCAAGATTTTAGAAAAGCATAGTTTTCATGCACATTCAAATACCATTCCTAATTAGATGTTGTGGAAATATAACTACTTTGAATAGTGCAAAGATGATGCTCCTTACGGCTTGAGAGCACAAATTTTTCTTGCATACTACATTTCGCAATGCCCCTTTCCGTAGAACATAGACATGGCATGGTATTATTTCATTGTTTTGTGTTGCAAAATGTGCATTGGTCTTCTAGACCAAATAGAAAAAGCATAATATTTTCCTATTTGGCAATTTTTCTACTATCTATAAATTGGGCATGCAAATTTTGCTTACATTTTGCAAGGTTGCAATTACATTAATACATATATGTATATATGTATACATTTGTACGTGTATATATATGCATATGCTAGTGTGTACATATATATGCATGAATGCTAGAACCATATGTGAAGTTGCAAAGTATAACAATATTAGTGCAAAAATTGATTGATGTATTTGCTCACTATTCAATTCACTTGGTTTTTTTTGTAGATTCTGCACTGAATATGATTTCTAGTTATGTGATTCCTTGCAACAATTTGTGTTCTTCTTGATCAATGTGAGTAATACATACTCATGATTATTTCTTTTTTTCCTAGTTTCAAATGCATATTGTGTTGCCCGGTAGTCATAGACCAATTTTCATTTTTGCCACACAGATTGATCCTAGGAATTTGTTTTTGCATTGTAGGCTTCTTCATTCACAATAGCTATCTAAAGACTATAGCTAGGAGTTTTGGGCTGCTATTGGATGTGGTGAGTATTTGATTCTTCAATTTTCCTTTACCTTTATTCAATAATTCAAGCTTTGGCCATAATTTTATAGTAATTGCTTTGCTAATCACTATTAATACAATTTATTTTTTCTAATCTTTCACATGAAATATGCAAATATGGCTATAAACAATTGTGTGAAAAGACAAAAACTAACTCATGAACCAATTGTAGTAGAAACCTATAAACCGATTGTGAATGCACCTTTCACATTGATCGATGAAGCTCTTCACCATGCACATTATTTTTGAATGGACTCTTTCAATTACAAAGTTGGAAATTTCCTTTTTGATGCAATACTTGTTTTGCTTCATTGCTGCTATACATTGAAACAACTATGCAATGGGCTCATGGATAATTTCTTAGACTGTTTTAACAATTGTTTTCATGTAGCTTTAAGCTCGTACAATATCGATTTTCACCCAAAAATGTTAATGAGTTTGCATAATATAGATGAAAAAAGCATGTATCTACAAAGAATGAGGCTTTAAGCCACAAAAAAACAACAATAGTGGTGAAACTGGGCTCTGGGGTGACCTGCTCTGTCTAAAATGGCTAGTATATTGGCTAAACATGCCAATGCACATTTGGTCTCTAACATACAAAACAATTTGTTTACATTTCAATGAGCATGCGTGTAATCCTACAATATCATTTTTTTTCCATGATAGAACTCCTACAGTTGGCCACTATGACCCTGTCTTCTCACGATTGAATACATACTATTACACCGATAATCTCCAACCACACTTTCAAACCACATATTGCAACTTGGAAAACATTTGGCACATAATAAAAAATGCATTTGAAACAATTATACTTTTTGGAGTGCCTACATTTGCTAGCACATGTGGTGAAAGCATGTTTGCTGCCATAGCTTTTTTCCTTCTTGAACATTTTGATCCAATTTCTTTGCAATTATCTATGGAACAATCATTGGCCAATGCATTGAAAATTAAAAAAAAATATGCAATTGCTAGTTTTGATAGTCTCGTTCATTCTACCATAGAAATAAATAATCGTCTTTTATAGTTGTAATCATTGGTTTCTAGAGTTGGCATGCCATACGTGAGAAGTCATCTTGAAGGCTCTGAATTTTGTGCACTATGGATGTCCCATATATTTGATGCAAGAATACACATATGACAAGTATTTCCATTTCCAAAGGCCAAAACATACTATAATTGCATGAAGCCCAAAAGAAATCTAAACCTAGTTTTTTTTCCAAATAGCTCAGGTCATTGTCACTATGAACCACTTCAAAAATAAATAAAAATTGACTCAAAACATCCATATGAATGATCCACTTTTTTTTCATCACATTTCAAAAACATTTGAATTAGAAACAACAAATAGTATGAGTAGTTCTCATAAAAAACAAACAGTTCCAACAATACAATAGCTAGAGCAAAGTTAACATTGCATGAGACATTACACTTGCTGAAAGTGAACATCCACAATGCACAATCATCCCATTCAAATCTCTCACACAATACAACATCTAGTACTCTGCCACCAACTAGCAATGTCAACAGAAAAATTTAGTCCTCCATAGTAGCTAAAATTCAAAACTGCAATTCTATCTAGAATTTAACAAATGAACAATCACTGCAATTTTTGAAAAGAAAAATATAATGTAGGAAAAAGGATTGTGCTTTACATCTAGCAAAATTCAAGCATAGACCATATAGACATTTTATGCTCCAAAAGAAAAACAATAGTTTTCAAAGAACAATACCAAGAAGTGCACAATCCAAACCCAGTTCAAAAATCTATTAACTCATACTTGCAAACAATAAATGATGCACCCATTCAATCATTCTCTACTTGTGGCATGCTGCATTTCCACCGCAATATTCATAAAGTTGACAGTGCACTTGTACACACTATGTCTATGCTATTTACTAAGGCGTACAAAAAAAAATAGAGATAGGTCAACCCATTTGCAAACAATGTATAAAAGCCATACTAGATGGTAAGATACCATTTTTTTCCACACCTTCAAGAATAAGACAAAATGCACAAATAGATGTTGTTCACTCTTTGATTGCTCTTGAGGAAAGGATTGTCTCTTTGTGGATAGCTTTTGCACATATCAGGCAATTGGGATACAAATGAGCACAATATGGCCTCCTTAGGACAATTATCAATGTTCCTATAGATTTTGATAGAGTGCAACAAGCATTTCCTAGAGAAATAGATGAAAGCACAAAAGTGATAGACTAAAATGAAAGATATAATATGACAGTGCATATGCATAGGGTAATGTTAGACTTGCCATTGTCATGGATGCTTTAATTGCAATATGCAAAACACCATTGTACAAAAAAGAGAACATATCTATAAATAAAGAATGGCATGAGTTGTTCGCAAAGAAGACAACACAAATGCAAATAGATTATGAAATAGGACCGACTATGCAAGATGACACATTTGAAGATGATGAGGAGCCAATAAGTGAATCAATTATACATTGGTTTAATGAACCACAATCTGTCAAAGACCTTGACACAACAATCATTGAAATTGCACCAATAGAAGAGTTTAAACCTCTTGGTATTTTCTAGGACACGTATGTAGAGGAGATTAACTTCTTGACTTTGTTCTATGGTTTGACTCATCCAACTGACACTACTAAAAATTTGACGTACCAAAAAATCGCAAGATGGGAACTTATGCATAAAGACAATGACTTTGCACAACATATTACAAACATTTTTTTCAAGGCTATCAAAATTATTATCCACCAAGTATCCTCCTTGGCATGGATTTACATATGGAAATCTGAATTGAAAGGTGGAAAATTTCTTGCAAAAGATGTGTGCAACCCAACAAAACTTGAAAAAATACTACAATCTCCATTGGGATTTAGAACATTAAAAATCATTCAGTCCTCCCCTAACTATCTGGAAAACACCAAAAATAATATATTTGCAATGATAAGACAATTGGGACCTCCAAATTGTTTTGTCATATTAACAAGTGTTGAGCATTTTTGTGAGCCATTATGCAAAGCTTTACATCAAATATATATTCTACAACAATCAAAACACACTGAAAGTATAGAAGAGAAGGACTTGGATTTCAATATTAAGAAAAATCTAGTGCTTTGTAGTCATTATTTCAACCACAAATTCAACACATTTCAAAAAATGATGCTAAAAAACCATGAACTATTCGGATAAGTCACAGACTATTCTTTTGTTATAGAATTTGAAAACTAAGGCAATGAACATGTTCACTTTTTGGTATGGATAAAAGATGCACTTGTATATGGAAAATGTTCAAATGATGAAATAGAAAGCTTTGTGGAAAAGTATATTTCATGTGGCTCATCACTACTTGATACAAATATTGGAAAAATGCAAACACAATATCATACAAAGACTTGCAAGAAATGAAAAAATTCAAATTGCAGATTTAGTTTCCCTCTGCCTCCAATGAGGAGAACAACAATTTTATAACCGCTTGTGATTCTTAATGCTACAATCAAGGAGAAAGCAAAGAGTTTTTTTAAGCAACTAGCAAATAAACTTACACAAAGGAATTTTCATTTCAAAGCTTCTTGGATGAATTGGAAATGGATGAAAATGACTACATTACAATGCTATGATCAACATTAACACACAAAATTGTCATGCTAAAGAGAGACCCATCTGACATTTGGATAAATGTGTTTGCAAAGAAAGTGCCTAGACTATGGTATGCAAATACAGACACACAATTTATTTTAGATGCATACACTGTAGCATCTTATTGTAGGTCATATATGACAAAACAAGATAGAACATTGTCTTTTGCATTTCAGAAATTGCAACATGAATGCAGTACTGCTTATGATGGAAAGGTCCAATTTATATGCAAGCTTCGCAATGCATTACTTAACTATCAACAAATGTCTAGTCGTCAAGCCATTCATATCATCCTTTTATTGCCACTGCGTAAGTGCTCAAGGAATACTATTTTCATCAATACTACACCATTAGAAAGCCAAGTGTTCATGTTAAAAAGTACCAAGCTATTGGAAAAAGAGCAAGAAGATTATGAGAATATCATGTGTACATCTATAATATAAAAATACATGCAATGACCAAAATCTCTTGAAAATTTATCATTGGTTGAATATGTTGCTTTTTACTCTAGAAATCCCAACAATATGCAAAAAAGAGCAAGAGCACAAATCATACGCTATGTAAGATACAATCCACACATTGATCTTGAAAATTATTGTAGAGAAAAACTTATGCTATATGTACCTTTCAGATCAAGTGAGTAGAGCTTGCTAACTGGATATGAAACATGGAGTGCAACATTCATTGCAAAGAAAGTGCAAATTGCAAGTACCAAAAATTTGTTTACTGCACAGATTGCTCCTAAATGGGTTGACATTGATGAGGCTTCTGCAAAGACTAAAAATGATACTTGCCCAACAATAGACATTGTAGATGGAATTGATGCAAATAGCCAAGAAAATGACATCAAAAAATATGACATCATGAATGACATGAGGCATATCAAGAATACAAATTTCAAGGATTGTGTCTACAAAAAACTATTCTCTAAGATTGCACATCCATTTATTTTAAGCAATGAAGAATACTACAAACTATGAAGATAGTTGAACAAAGAACAACAATTGATAGTAAAGGACATACTAATGACAAAGAGGCTTGCTCCAAAAAAAGCATTGTACTTGTTCTTGACAAGTGGGGCAGGTACAGGGAAAACCTATACAACAAAAATACTTTTTGAGGTGATGATTTGATACTATGATAAACAACTAGATAGTGATCCATTGAAGCCTAAAGACATTATTATCACTTCTACAGGAAAAGATGCATTCAATGTAGGTTGCATTACTACACATTCAATCTTCCAATTTCCATGTAACTCTTCAAAAATGTTTCCTCTAGATTCAAACATAGTGGATGCTCTAAGCAAAAAATTAGAACAAATGCAAATATTTATTATTGATAAAGTCTCATTGATTGATTCAAAAATGCTTTACAACACTGACAAAAGACTCTGTGAAATTAAGCACACACCAATGACATCTTCTGGAAACATATACATCATTTTTTGTGGTGACTTCTTCCAAGCACAACCTATGTGTGATACTTGGATATTTGAAGAACCAATAATAGATAAGGAGAAAATGCCATACACTTTTTGGACCAACAATATCAAATGCTTTGAACTACATAGTGTGATAAAAATAAATAAATCAACATTTCATTTCCATACTTAACCATGCTAGGACCAGTTGAAAAACAAATAGAGACATTGCCTATTTGAATGCAATGTGCTATAAGACACCTCCAAATGATCCATGATTTCCATACTTTTTCTATAGAAACACAACAGTCAAAATGCACAACAAAAGAATGCTAGAGAACATATCGACAAAACTTTATTTTTTAGATGCAATTGATAAACAAGACATAATAATTGATAACACTCAATATTAGCCTCTGAAATCATCTCTACCTAGCACAACCCTACTCAAGAAAGACATTTTGGTTGAACTAATTGCTTGCAACATCAATACAAAAGATGGACTAGTCAATGGTGCAAATGACATTTCAAAATGCATACAACCACACAAGACATTTTTGGATAGAATTCAATGATTCCACTATTGGAAAGTTGTGTTGACAGAGAATGAAAAATCCATATGTAAAAATTATATTATGCCTTCTTGGACACCTATAACAAGAATCATTAGAAAAGTCAAAATAGGTACAAAAATAGTCACTAGAGCACAATTCCCTTTGCAAATTGTATGTGCACAAACTATTCAAAGAGCACAAGGTCTAACAATGGACACAATTGCTTTTGACCCGTGTAAGGTCTATCAACATGGCCTTGTGTATACTACTTTATCACGCGTAAGAAAAAATGAATCTCTATATCTCACGCATAGATTGGAAGAACAAAACTTTAGAGTGTCAAAAAAAGAAAATCGTGAAATGCAATGCCTTATGGCCTCAACACAATGGAAAGTAGAGCACATCCTTTTGTCTATCCCTCCAAACCATTTTATCATATGCTCTTTGAACACATGTAGCTTTGAATTACATACACAAGAAATAACGCATGATCATGATATGCTCCAGGCAACTATCCTTTGCTTCCAAGAAATGAAACATAATC
Organism: Sequoia sempervirens; assembly: GCA_007258455.2. Lineage (NCBI taxonomy): Eukaryota > Viridiplantae > Streptophyta > Pinopsida > Cupressales > Cupressaceae > Sequoia > Sequoia sempervirens. The sequence continues at coordinate 234,811,130 of VDFB02358134.1, forward strand.
TGTTTTACCATGTTGGCTTCCTTGACAGAACATACAATTGCTATACTGTAGCAGGTATTCCTGGCCTACTATCATGCTGCAACAAAACAATTTCAGTGCAAAACTTTCAATTTTTTCAACAAAACATCTAGAATCAATAACCATTGACCTATTGCACATGCATACTACTATGCACATCATAAATTTGTACTTGAGCCCAAACACATCTATTCATCATGTTTTTAATTTTCTACAAACTATTGTTACCTCTTTGCCAAATAATTAAAAATTGATTATTGCTAGAGACTTTAACATTGACATGTTAGAATCAACAAAACCACATACACTTTTTGTTGAATTTATGGAGCAATGCAAATTTTCACTAATTGTTGACAAGCCAACAACACATGCAGGCAGTTTGTTAGATCACTTTTGGATATGTAATATTGAAATTGCTATTGTGAAATTCAGAGTACTCGATACATATTGGATAAACCATTTTGCAATATCCCTTCGTCTCTAGTCACTAGGGCATACTATATATTTTTGCAATTGCAATTATTTAGTGTTGACTTCCTTTTTATGCAACGTGCTATTATGGCTACTACTCACAAATGCACAAAATTGGTCCATACATTTATGCGAGTACAAAAGAAATGTTGAATCAACTACTATTTCTAATGTTTGTGCTTCTAATCAGAACACTTACTCCTTTGTAGCTCTGCTTATGCAAATTTTGACTTTTCCAGTGTTTGTGGCCAAGGCCACTAGGCATGTAATTCTTGTAAACCTATGCCATCCCTATGAAATTGCAAGTCACTATATACCCATTTTGAAATAGATTTGGTATCACACACAATATTGGTAAGCCTTTGTAGACTATATGATTTTTTACTAGAAACAAATTTCAAAGACAACTTTGGTATGGATTGCATAACTACTTTCAAGCATATCTAGATAGTATTTACTTCACAAATATGAATTTTTAAAATTAATTGTAGAGTTGCTCCTAGCTGCTATTTGGTTTTTCATTTATAGTATCCATTGTAGTTTCTATGAGATTCTTATGTATTTGCTTTTTGTTTCTATATTGATGTAAATTTCAAGTTTGGCTATTGTCTGAAAACAATAGTATCAATCATATTGTTCCATATATCTTCCATGGTTATGGTATTGTAAATGAATAGACAACTATTTTGAAACATGTATGCTATTACAAAACATATTGATTGAGCATTGCACATAATAGATTTCTTTATTACAAGAAAATTGGTAAATTAAAAAATGCATGCATCACACAATTGGGTTGTAATAGGACCATGAAATACATTTTGTATACATATCAAGTTTCTAAATTTTCAACTATAGGTTACAAATATTTTTCCATTTTATACAACACATATCTCACCATTGGCGAGTGTCCAATATAATATCTAGAGCATCTACAAATAGGTGAGTACTTGACATTTGACAACAACAATTTCCGATAACATATCAAACCTTATTAATGTATTTTCCATAGTTTGTTTTCATACATGCCTCACATAAATATCTCATTGCATTTGTTTGCAAAACCATTTGAAAAACACAGATCTAATTTTCCTACAAAACATGAGATGGACGAGCCAGTTGATAAACAAGATGAAAAAAGGAAAGTACGTTATTTTGTTTTTGTGACATATGGCTTAATTGTTTATATGTTTAATTATCAATTTACTTTACGTCATTGCTCAAATCACATTGTACAGATTGAAAATAGTGATTGTAGAACCATCAAGCATCTTCGATACATGTAAAAAGGAGTCGAATCTAGCATTTGAAGGCAATGTTTTGGCTATTTATGGCCCTGCTATTACCACAAATCCTGGAACACTACCAAAAGCAACAATTGTGTATGCTGATCTAGTTGATAGTCATTTTCAAACGACAATCACTACAAACATCAACAACAAATTAATTGACACATTTCTACCATTGTTATCACCTCATACAAGTTTTCACCTCACAAACTTTGTCATTAGGAAAAAAAACCCAATATGAAAGAGGGGATGTTGATTATTCCATTGTTTTAACTGCTAGAAGCACCATTGAACCCATTGACAAAGTCTGTAAAGAACACAGATTGATTCCCGATACAACCATCTCACAGATTGTCCAATCAAATGATAGTTTCTCTATTGCAACAATTGGTGTTGTTATTACTAGTCATTACCAAGCACTAATGCAATATGAGTTGCAAGTTAAAGATGGGGAAAGCTAAGATGATTATTCCACTGTAAGATATCCTATAAGATTCACATCGACATCATAGATTTCTAGCACTTTTCTTTTTGGGACCTATTAAAGAGTTTTTACAATATTTTTTCCATGAAACAAACTTGCATATAACATGCTTTTTGTATTCATAGTGGTTGCATTTGAGTAGTCTATACTTGATTGGATTAATTTTCCTATTTTTGAACTTTAAATTTTTATTCTAATTCAATGCCATTGAATTCTTAAACTGACTTTCCACAAGATTTTGCATCTTGGAAATCCTATACCTTGCAACTTATAGTCCCGATCAACCACACAAAGTTGTATGTAAGACTTCAATTGATCCTAATATCAGCTAAGACTCATTTCATATTGTTCGATCTAGGCCAAAAGGCACAAATTTGATGAAAGCAACATAATCCAGCTACATTTATGTACTCAATGATGCATCCACAAATGATTGCTTAGAACCACTGAAGACATCTAACATGGAAGTAAACACCTAAACCATTTTGCTTGTACACATTACCATATATTTTTGATAGAAAGTGCTTGGCATATGTCCTTTTCTATAGTGAATTTCCCAAAAAAACATTCCTTTAATTTGTCACTAATTGCATTTGCACTATCATTGTAGGTGATAGGAACACTGAGACCTAAGAATTTCCACTTTCCCCCATAAAACCAATCTACACTTCATGTAGACAAAGATTTTTTCTTTACGCAAATATCAAATAATGATCTTGTTGGTCTATAGTTTTCGTTGCACTAAAAGATCAACTTGTTAATGCCCAACACAATTTCCAGAGTTAACGGATCCATGGGAGGCGGTTAGTCCATGTCACGAATCTTGAGGGGAGCGTTAACCATCTATGAACAAAATCCCCCTCAGCGTTATCGAAGGGGATTCAAACCCAACACCTTTGTCTTTGATACCAATTGTTGGTCCATAGTTGTCATTGCACCAAAACATCAACTTGTTAATGACTGATACAACTGCCAGAATTAACGGATCCACAAGAGGTGGTTATTCCATGTCACAAATCCCAAGGGGAGCATTGACCATCTACCAAAAGATCTTGCACGCTCCAAAACATGTGGAATTCACAAAAAAATTGAATATTTCCATTTTTTGCAATGTACTTTCCATACAACAAATAGAGCTGTGGACTGCTATCTATAGAAGCAACAACTACGAAACTACTTTCCACAGCTAGATGCAATTTCATTCCAAGATTACAAGAAAGAAATGTTTGGAGTAATCTTCCTATTGTGGAAATTTCATCTGCAAGGAACCTTCACACTTACAATGGATAATTGCATCATACAAATTGTGAGTGAAGCAAGCATCATTGTATCTCCACTGACTTGAAAAGACATTTGTAGTTTGGCCCAGGTGCTTACATTGCACTATTCCAATTCAATTTCTATTCATTGATAGCATGTCATAAACACTACATTTCCATGACTATAACACTTATTGAATATGAAACAGGATCGAGGAAGTGCAACATCCAACATAGAACAATATCAAGAAGCAAAATGTTTAGACTCCATCACAGTCTAACTATTCTTCAAAATTTCAATGAGAAGACAATAGTGTTAATGCTTTAATGAAAATTAATCTGATAGTTTTTTTTCAGCTCTTATATACACTACATAACTTGAAAATTATATTTTGATCTCTTTGAATCATATATAGTATAGATGCGAACAACTTTTCTTGCTATTTCATAAGGAGTTATAAGTTATTTGTTAGTTTTATTTTGACTTGTTATATGCAACACATAACTTAAAACTTCTTTATTGATATGTTTTGAAACATATACACTACAAATGTAAACAACTTTGTTTAGTTAAAGACTTAACTTCTTTTGTCCGATATAGAAAATATATGTTGGAATGCTTGGTGCTTTAACATACAACACTGTATTTGTTCAAAAATTATTTTTAAATGAAAATGATAGTGAACTTGTTTGTTATCCTGTTTCGAACAATCTACATCCTTCTTTCCAAAATGCACCAACATTATATGTTCCTCCCAAGTATTGTGTGTCTACAAGAAAGTTTGTAAAGTTCTTTGCAATGCCATTTTGAAGAACTTGATTTTTGTTTGAAGATATCTTCATAGGAAAATCACTAGGACGATGGGGACATGTACATTGTAGTTTCAATCAGTCAATTGCATTCTAAAATAGATTATAACTAGTGATTGAAGATAATATGTCTTCTATGTCCAAGGACACTGTGCTTTTACTTATGTCTAGTTTTTGTTGATTGCTAATGTGTAAAAAACAAGACATGAATACTTTCTTATACTTCTCACAATGTCATTTTATAGTTTATATAATTTTACATGTTGTGCATCTGAATTTGGCTTGAATCTTGCACGTTTCTATCTATGTACACCTAAACAATAGTCTTAACAAATTTATGTTGATAATTCATATATTTTCCTTCTTGTTTAGACATTCAATATTCAAAGATAGAGAATTATGTGGACTACATATATGGCATAAGCATTTTCAAAATTCCATAGATAATTTATATTTCCTACTATCAATTGACTTACTCTTTTGTTGACTTTGTACCTTCCTATATCTTTTACAATGCTATTTTATAGATCATACGCATTCACAATTCAATTATGGCTTATGGTGTGAAGCCTTCGTTGTGTTAAAAAAAAGAATGTTTGCATCTCTTCTTCCTTTGCTCCGATCCTCCTATGGCAATTAAGTCTCTCTATTAGAAAAGTTTATGTCTATTGTGTTGCATGCAAATAATCAATTTCTAACTTCCTTTATCTATAACACTGTCATTTTCGTGTGTTGCCTACTCATTTGTTCACATTATTTGATGATACTAAAATATGTTAGTAGACATGTTTTTTGTTTATTTGCATTTGCAACTGATGAATCATTTATACTGTCAAGTATTTAATCACCCACACCAAAAAATGTTACTTGTTCATTTCCTCACATTCTTTCATGCAAATGAAATCGGTGTGCATTGGAAAAATCCATAGCTATTATGTTTGATCCAAAGGCCAAGGAATATGTAAGTTCCAATATCTATTGCACTATCATTTTCTTGCCCTTCCTATTCATTACTACACATTGTTTGATGACAGTAAAATCCCTATCTCCTCACAGGTATTATGTCTATCGTATTGCAAGAAAACCATGAGGCATATGTAAGTTCCTAAAATGTTTGTAGTATCGTTTGATAGTTTTTCCTCTACCTACAATTGTCATGAATGTTCTTGTTCGTGCATTCCATTTTAACAAAACCATTGTGCTTATAAAGTGCCTAGTTTACATTTATATGTACAACACAATAGACAAAAATACAAGCCTTGGCAAGTTTCCATATCTTCTATACTCTCATATTTTCCATTGTTATTTGATCTACTTAGTTTGTACCAGAAGAGTAGAATCTTTGTCTATCAACAATCTTTATCTGTATTGTTTTTGCATCGGGAATTCAATGTGTCTATAAGTTCCTCTACCTTCAACACTGCTAATTTATAGGTTTTTACATCTATGCACCTATGTGGGCCCTCTTAAATTGCAAACTATTTATGTGCATCAAGAATGGAAAAATTTAGAAAATTCCTAATGCCTCATTTCTATCACAAAGTCTACATAACCTTTCAAATATTCTTTGGTATTGTGATGTCCTTGTATCCTGCTTTTCTACCATTGCATTGGACTTTTATTAGGTCATTATAAATATAGATACTCTACCATTGCATTGGACTTTTATTAGGTCATTATTTCCATTGTTTACCCACTTGCTTTGATTGTTTCATTAAGGTGAAATATAAGCCTATTGGGACAATGTATTTCAATTGTGTGCACAGGAAGAAAAGGAGCAATTTGTAAAACTCCTATGCCTTTTGCGCTTATAGGTTTTGCATTATTTATTTGCTTCATCACACTCTTTCATAAGACCCCAATCTGTCTCTATCAACAATTTTTTTTTGTATCTTACTAGTAACGAAAAACAAAGCAGGTGTAAGTTACTATATCATTTACAGTGCTCATTTACATTGTATGTTGTTTTCTGCATTCACTACGCTTCAACATTGAGTAATTACGAACACCCTGGGTTGTAGGCATTATTGATGGCTTGTTGTGCCAACTTTCAAGTCTATCGAGCAAAGGATGATTTGCATTTACTAGTCATTTGCTTTGACTCTTTGAAGGAGACAATAGAACACACATTTATAAGTCACTATATCTTATACACTCTTGTTTTTTGCATTTTTTCCTTATCTACTTAGATTATTTCATGGGAATGGAATCTATATCTATTGACAGGATTTCTGTAATTCCTACTTGAGACAAACAAGAAGGCGCTTGTAAGTCGCTCTATCCTTTACACTGTCGTTTTATACTTTTTTGCATCTTTGCATTTTATGTGTTAGTGTCTATTCCTCCCTCTTTTTAATATTTTTATGAGTCACAATCTGTTGTTGAATTAAAGGCTTAACACAATTATTCACTAATCTCAACTTCTTTCTCTTAACACATGCATGGTAGCTGCATTTGAATCTATCAAACTCATTTCATCAACTCATAATTCTTTGTTGCTGATATAAGAATATTTAGGAATGCAAACACACACACACACACACACACATATATGGATATGCATATACAAAACTATTTATCCATACATTATGTATATTTGTTTATCCATATATACATATACATTTATATGTATATTTATGTTTCTTATTTTCATTGAATGGATTGAAGTGCAACTTGCTACTTGCATTTTAAGTCATGATTGTCACAGAAATCAACATTAATAAATTATAGTGTCAAGCCTCTAACTCAACAACACACAGTAATGGAGGTTAAGACAAGGTCTATTATGCTTGAAGCGAAGAAGAAAGTGCTAATAATTTGGTCTATCCCTTATAGTGTCATTTTATACTTTTTAACATCTTTTCATTTTATGAATACTTTCCTATTGTTTCTTGCTCTCTACATTTAATGCCTTAATGTCTATTCCCCCCTATTCTTGAATGTTGCTCAGTCACACCCTATTGTTGAATTAAAGGATTAACACCAATATTCATCAAGGTCAATTTATGTCCTGCCCACTATTTCAAATGCAATTTTTTTTTTCTCTTCACACATTCATGCCACATGCATTTGAATGTATTGAACTCATTTCATCAACTCACAATGCTTTGTTGCTACCTATTTTTGTCGATGCCCACTATTCTTGCAAGGATGTTTATTGATCATTGTTGCCTTGTCTTGATTTATTGTCAATGGGCTCAAGAACACCTTGCATTATTAAATTCTGGTGAGACTTCAAGGCCAATAAATATTTGAAATACAAAAAATTCTTATTCTAATCAAATAGATTGAAATGCAACCAGTTAGTTCCATTCTTAATCATGCATACCTTAGAAATCGACCTTCATAAATTATGGTGCTAAGCCTCTAACTCAACAATAGACACTAATAGAGATTAACACAAAAAATGGAGAGAAGTATTTAACTCAACAAGAGAGGCTAACCCATAAATGCACTAAAAAGTAGGAAACACTAGGCATTAATTCATAAAAAGCAAAGATGCAAACAACCATGAAACAACATTGTAAAAGGTATAGCAACTTACAAATGCTTCATTTTTCCAATTCCAAAATGCTACACATGAACCCTCCAGAAAAGATACCAATCACACTCTCATCAAACAATTTGAGGTAGACATTACACAACTCAAAAAGTGATAGTGTAAAAGATACAAGAACTTACAAGCGCCATCTTTGTTGCTCCTAACATGGTAGATCTAAACCCTCTCCACAGACACAAATTTTAGCTTCACCAAACAATGTCAACAAATGAACAAACAAGGCAAGTAACACTTGCTCAATAGACCTAGAACTTCATACCATAAGCCACAAATGAAATCTACACCTCAATCTACTCACAATAAATGAAAATTCCCCAATAGTAAGTGCGATGTATTGCTTAATACTAGAAAATTTTCATGGATTTTTAATGTTCTTAGCTATAGCATACCATTGTCATAATGGGCTTATGTATATGTAGTTTTCCATTCCTGTTTAATGCCAATAGAGTGTAATGGAACTGTCATTAATTGCTTATGATGTAAAGTTCAATGATTTACACTATTTATTCATTTGCTTAGCTTTCCTACCAAGGATGGCATCTTTGTCTACTCACATAGTCTATATCTATCATAATTGAGAGCAGAGGGAATTGGAAAGAAGTTGATCTGCTTTGCATGCCTAGATAAATGATTTTACAAACAATATTGTGACACACTAGCAACCACCCTCTTGCATGTCGTAACTCAAGCCTTGTGTAGAAAAGCAATTGTTATCACTCAATTGTCAATATCTCTTCTATATTGTAGTTTGTTGTTCCAATTCAGTCAAGACCATTGCTTCCACATATACTAGCTACATTCTCTATTCTACTTCCCATTTCTCTCTACCCATACATGCATATTAAATGATCCAGATTTCTCATTCTTCACGTACTCATTTTCCCAACCACTTTGCATATTTCATATTCAAAGTAGAAAGTAAGAATTTTGTAAGTTCCTATATCTTTTACATTGTCATTTTTGTGTTGTTCACTCACTACCTTAAATTATTTGATGAGAGAGACATTTGTGTTTGTTGACAAGATCTACATCTCTCATATTGGAAACAAATAAATAACTGGTTCTAATTAAATCCATGTCTATCAAATCTATATCTATTGAGAAGGTTTGTATCTAGGGTACTAGAACCTAAAATGCAACCATTTGTAAGCTCCTATATCTTTCTTCTATTTCATATTAACAAATTTCTAATATTTCAATGCATTTTTTCTTTTAACTATTTCTTGGATGAACTAATTAGTGCTTTTAATCTCTGCATGCAATTACCTAAATTAATGAAGTTTGAAAAGATAGCTCAATTGACAGCTAATGATATTCTTGAAAGCATAATGAAATTATCAGTTCCACATGCATCAAATTGATTGGTTCTATGTACATAAAACTATTTGGATTTCTATAAATTATACATTTCATAATTCATTATAATGTATTGAATAACATATTTTTAATTTGAACAATCCATTCAAGGATATTTTCCTTGCTTTAGATAACACTTATTGAACAAAACTTTTGTTGTCACATATGTTTGTTTAAATATAGTCGTTCAAGCAAAATTTCTTTCACTTCATCTTGCTCCTCTACAATATCACATTCTCTTACATGTATTTATTATTTATCTTATTCCTTTACTTAAGCATTTTTCATTGTCTTAACAAAGACCTAATACAATGGTGTGTTGCTCATGATTGACAATGGAACTAATGTTTTCTCTGTACGCATTCATTGCAACTGCACTTGAATTTATTAGATGGAGATAAAAACTAGATCTAAGTAATTGGAAAATGTTTATGTATGAAATCATTGAATCCATGTTTACTATATAATGAGGCATCCTTAACTTTCCAGGTCTTCTACAGTGTCATTTTATAGTATTTTACAACTATGTATTTTATGGATTAATTCCTATTGTTTGTTGTTCTCTGCATTTTCCATATACATGCATTCCAACTGTGACAAAATTTATTGAATGAAAAACCAAATTAACTCTAACTAATTGGAAAATGTCTGGGTATAGAACCATTTAATTTGTATCTGCTGAAATTTTTTACCTTTGTAAGTTCAAATCTCTCTTATTGTCTACTTTTACCATTTTTAAAAAACTTATCACTTCATGGGTTATTGTCTATTGTTTGTGACTAAACAATTAAAACCCACAAAATGAATTGTTTTAAAAACTTGTGATAATGTATACATCTATTTATTATCTATATATACACATATGTGCATGTATATTATGAACAATATACATAGATATATATAGAACACATATAGATATACATATCTATTGTCTATAAATGTACTCTAATGTGAACCTCATAGATGGTGGGCTATTTCAATAAATTATCATTGTTTGTTAGCATTTACTTGTTCATAATTATCATTGTCGTGTTTCATCATTCTTTGGTTAATTTCTACTATATTTTTAATCAGTTAATTTAATGATTATAGGTTCCAAATTATTAAGGTTCCTAGACTTGTGTTA
>VDFB02358134.1:234821601-234851696 GCA_007258455.2 Sequoia sempervirens
TCTAGGTCTTCCTGCATGACTTTTCCATTTGAGTCTACAACCTTTTTCTCTCTATCTTGCTTTAGCGATGATGTGTGTACACTAATTCATTGTTCTTCTTTGATGCATTAATTTTGTTAAGCATTTTGAGTCCAGAAAAATCCAATTAAAAATTGCTCACCTAGAATTTAGATGGAGCCATTTGATTTGCTGGTTTGTTTTGAACTATGGAAACAAGAAATGTGTACTCCATGATTTCTTTATTTGTGTAAAATGTGGGTAATACCATGGTTGTTGTAGGCTTTGAAGTTGCATCAGACACACTCTCCATTAGTTGCTTCTTTTCTTTTTTATTCAAGTCTTATTTCTTTTTAAACTCTTCAATGTAATCAAAACCTGGGGATGCAGGAACAATGGAATGCTTGAATGAAGAAGGAATAGGAGTACTTGCAGTTGCTAATGATGTTGCATCCACACTAACTGGCAGTGGGGGAGTTCCTATAAATAACTCCTTTGTGGTCGATCCACTAGTAGTGTGACTTGGACCTGTCAAAATCCTTTTCCTCTTCTGTATGCCTTGATCACCTAGTGTTTCTGTGGTATATTGTATTGTTGTCCTCTTATGTGTAATTTGTTGTTGTAGCACATGTTGACCACTACTAGTACTACTACCCATACCATCATCACCATAGGCAGTGTTAGTTGCACTAACCTCTCCACCATGGGCATGCCCTAGTTGTGATTGTATTTGACCATGAGGATGAGGATTTGAAGCTCTAACAAATTGACTTGTATTCCCTTGGTCTACTTTTTCACCTCCAAGCCCAAGGCCAGATTTATCAGCTGGTTTTCTATGCTCTACATCTGTTACCATCCAACGGACTTGTCTTTGGGACCCCAAAGGACCACCTTCATAATCCATTTTTTTAGCAATGGATGCTCCTAAATTATATGCTTCTTTTGTGGTCTCACTTAAACCAAGTTTGAAATTGGCATGGCTTTGATCTTCCCTATCATCATTACATTCATCATCAGTTTCTTTATCATATTCATCGGGATGCTCTATATTCCACAATTTGCTAAACTCGCGATCTTCTTCGTTATCTCCATACTCTGCATGAGCTCTTGGATCACCTAGCTCCTTCCCCATAGACCAAAAGGAATTAATTTTGGATCGTGACCAATTTTTATCTGTAACTTCCTTCTCTAGAGAATTTGGTTTTTTTACTCTACTAGATAGTTTATCACTTTTTTCATAAAAAATGTTGTACCTCCTAATTGTCTTTCGATGTAATTCCTTAATTTTTGCTAACAATTGTTCAAAATAAATACCATTCTTAGCAACACTTTTCTCCATTGCTATTTTCACCTCATCCCAAGAATCCTTGTTTCTCAAGTTTTCAAGCAAGTGTTTACTTTGATGTTGAATTCTAGTTGCAACATTCTTATTGGCCACAATCATTGATTTAATGGTGTCACATGGATCATACTACCAGTGACAAATAACATCAAAAAAAAAAAATCAAAATATTATGTGCCACACTAAATGATTTTCTCTCGAATGTGAACCCTCCACATGATAAAGGTAAAGAAGGAAATAAGGTCTTCTTTTGCTGACCAACAAAGTGTAGTTCATCAGTACTCTGCATCTACCTTACATATTCCAATGTAAAAACCCTTTTTGTCACATGTATTGGAAGTTTGTATGGTTGTACTCCCGATCCATAAAATCTTAGCACAATATATTCTTCCATTCAGTACAAATTAGCCAATTGTATTTATTTTCCTAGTTGAATGCAGTTTCTACATGACATAGGCAATCTAGGCATTGGAGTATTTGTAATTGCTTGATGCAATGGAGCCAAAAAGTAGTCTACAAAATGACTATAGTTCCTTAGAGAATCATGCATCCTTATCTCATTGGTCCATTCATATACTGGAGCCATTTTATTTTCCTCGACATTACTATAGGGTTGAATTTGAAGCTTGTTGGTCTGAAACATTCATCTAAATTTGAATAGAAAAAGATAGCACAAGTAGGTTGTGAACCTAAATGTCTTGGTGGAACCTCCTTTAATCATTAAAAAATGTTTATGCATGGATTCTACAATGTGCTCAATAAAATTATATTTGACATGTGGAACACCATAATGGATATTATATACCATTTCAAGGAGGCTTGCACCCACTTCCAAATTGCTATCCAACCCAAGGAAAAAAGCTAGCATGGAAATAGTATCCAGAACCTATGGTTTAAAAATATCCAAATCATAAGGAGGTTTATGATCACCTTTCAATTTGTTTCTATCTTGAACTATTTTATTTAAGAAATATTTTTTCTCCATTTCATCCACTACTTCATAATCACTAGCAATCTTTTCTAGGTCAATGCGGACATTTCCAAATTCTTTGATTGTAAACCCCAAAACTTTTCCAAGTTCTTCTACATTAATGGATAACAATTCTTCTTTTCTATCTTTATTAACAATTGCTCTTTTGTTATCATCATAATTTTAGGCACAGACCATGATAAATTTCGAGCAAGGGAAAACCTCATGTAACATCATGCGCCCTAGTCTAGTTACCCATGGTGCACTGATACTATTAACTTGCATTTGCTTTACAACCTTATTCTAAGATGAAAATCTAAGTTCTGAGGTACACCTACCATAGGTTTTAGGATCATAAATATCATGGTATTCATCAGTGAAACCAGGGGTTTTAAGCAATTTTGCATAATGTATTTTTTTGTCTGACATTGCTCTAGTGGTACCAGTGGTAGACATGCTTATACAATATGAAATTGTGAATTCCCTATTAGTCCTCAATTTTTCTTAATTCTTAAGTCTCTCAACCCTAAACCTAAACTTCAAAGTTTGACAAAATAAGATTTTAAGAAATGTCAAATGATGAAACGTAGCCGCAGGAATTCTTTCACTTACCCGGATTTTGATTCTTGAAAATATTAATGCTATCAGTCGTGGAAACTGGGTTACTGGAATGGATTTGTTGGAAGTGGAACTGTGGAACCCAGAACAGGGTGGTGCACTGCAATGAGAAAACTAAAGACTGAGATCTCCTCGTGTGTTGACCCTCTCACTTAAAAATAAATTCACTTAGCAGTAGAAAGTGCTTTTTTTTTAACATTAAAGTGAATGAAACGTCTACGTGTTGCTTCTGGACTACACAATTAGTATATGGCTGATATTATTTAAAATTTAGTCCTACATTGACGACAAATTCTAAACCATTGATCTTTGTAAATATAACAGTTATAGGGTGATTATGTAGGTTTAAGTTCATAAGCCTAGCGCTCTATGCATTTCATTCTGGAATGCAACTACAACCATACATCAAATGTTCATCGAACGGTTGAGTAATTTATGATATAAATAATAAACATGTGTTTTAAAGTTGTTTTAAACTTTAATGCACTAGGATTGACATCAAGGCCAAGTGGCTGGTAACTTAACGTTGCAAAGAACTTAATAAAATGAATAATGATACCGAGAAGCAGGGGAGAAGGTCAATGAAAAATTAGAAATCAATAACATTTCACTAAACCCTAACAAGAGTGACAACTTTCAGTGCATAATGTTTTTTGTCAATTTGATGGCAACTTTATTTTTTCATTTGTATTGCTTTATGTTTTTGTTGGCTAACAGATTGGGCACCTTGAGATATCACAATTCCACACCAAAATTATAGGGTAACAGTTTTAAATCTACATGCAATTATTTCATAAATAGATAATACTTAATTTCTTAAAGGAAAAAAAACTGATTTGAATAGATTCATAGACACCGAACTCATAAAATAATTCTTTACTGTAAATGAATAATGAAGAATAACACAACCATTTATTTTATTACAATTGAATTACAATGTCACATTATTACATATCTTTTTAAAGATGAGTGGAGCGTGCAAGTGCCAAGCTCCTGTTTGGTATAAAAAACATATGTTTCTTTACATAGTACAAATACAAATGTAAGCGGCAAGCTTCTGCTGGACTGCTGGTGACAACGTAATACAAATGTCTCACTGAAAATAAATGCATGAGAATTTTTGGGTCAACCATGCGCTCTGAAAATAAATGCATGGTACTTGCCTGGTAGGTCATAGGAACTCAAAATAAATGCATGGGGCTTTCTTGGTAAATCATGCTGGGGAATGTGGAGCTATGAAGATACAAAATGTACTTATCCTCTTTGAAAACTAGAGTCATGTAGAAGATGAGGGGTAGTGAGATTGCCCCCATCTTTTACACACAACCTCCATGCACTAGAATAGCACTTATCTCCATCAGAGCTCCTCATCTTGGTTTAAAACCTACCTCAGAAGTTAGGTGAACCAGATCAACTTCTTTCCAATTCCACCCATTCTAAACTTGAGGGAAATTGGTCTTTTACTCTGTAACTACATAACTGGAGGCAGGAGAGTTTAGAGTATCCCTAATAATACCACATCATCTTCTTCCTAAATCCTTATTAACCCTACAAAATGAAAACCCTTAAGACAATTCAAAACATTGCACTCAATAGTAAAGCCTTTAGCCTTCAATGAATGATTTAATTTGTGCTCACTATCCTTATTTATGGGCCAATAGTGCCACTACTAGCCTTATCCTTGTGTACACCTCACACATGTCACATTTGAGGTTGGGTATAATCATAATCACGATTCTCACAAACCAAAAAACCAACTTAATCAATTTGTGTAACTACATTTACATTTTAAATGTTTAATTTGATTGACGTCTGGACTCTGGCAGCCTGGCTACATGTAAACTGTACCTCAAGCTGACAAGATGTCAATTGTCAAAATTGCTAGTGCCACTCAAACAATATGAAATCATTACAAATCTTGTTTCACTAGATCACTGGATTATTGAAATAATAATCTATGATTCTACAGTACAACATGTAGATTTCAATATAAAGCTATCCAATCAATCACTTTGGATGTTCATATGGCATTAATCTGCACCACCACCCGTAGTACCGCAGACAACTTTCTACAAAAAGATTGAGAATTTCAATAGAATAAATGAAAGGTAGAGTAATTCAACACATTGAAAAGAGAATTAAATGTCTCGTTTTACCTTAAATTTTAATCATTATCAATTTCCACTAATAAGTCACAATAAATTTTGCTCACTTGTGATCAGAACTATATGTTGATAATTACTATTAGTTTTAAAAGCCACATTTTTATATTGATCAAACCAAAAAGGATTTACAAGAATGGAGCCACAAAAAGTATTTTAATTTAAGTAGCTATTGCTAAAGAGTGAAGTACATATTACAGGAATCGTTATGTTGTACAATAAAATATAGACATGTGACATGTCACACAATTCATTACTAATTTTTTTGTAACATTAGATGAGGCCATCAACCGGGTGTTTGAGTAGAACATGAATCGAATTTAACAAACTAACAGCAGAGAAGAAAATTGAATCACCCAAAAACTTTCTATAAAACTCCAGACTCTTTAATGATTTAGTTTTCATATCACATAGTAGACCCCATCTCATATTAACCAGGGCAAGATCATGCATTGTAGAAGCATGCAATTCCACTTTCTTGAAGATTCCACCAACAGGTGCTAACCCACTTTCAAAATTGTAATGCTCCAGTACTAACTCCAATGAAGAAATAGAGTAAATGAAAGGATGCAAATAACATATTTCCAGTGTCTTCACCAAATCTTTATCAAGCAAAATGTCCATGCAATGGACAAGAAAGTCAAAACTACCTCAGAATATAGAGCACGAGGGTTGTTCTGAAGCCATTCCCTACCCACAATTATTCTTATAGGATCCTCAACCTACACACAAGGAATTGTAAAAACCATACCCAACTTTCGTATGTCGTATGCATCGTCCCTTCTTTTCTCCCAAAAAAATTTGGGTAGCATGACACACCATGAAGACTCCATAATATCTTAGTTAAATTAAGAATAGAGAAGAAAGAAATCAAAGCCAAATATATTATAAATGATATGAAGAACATCAAGTTGGTGAAGTATATATAGAAGTTAGAACGAACACAATGAGTACTTAACATTTTAAAATTCACCACTATCATTGATGTGACAATATTATTTCAAAAAAAATGTGACAATATTTTCCAAGTTACCCATGAGAAAATCCACATTTCGGCATCCCCGCTTCCCTGTTGGATTTAACCCTTGTGCAACTTTCAACAACGGGGAGGCGGGGAGCGACCCAAATTAAATATGGCACTTCACATCTATGTGCTCTTTGCCTTAAGACCATTCACCTACGCATAACCGTCGAACTAGATGGACGGCCTAGATTAAGATGTATTGCTTACCTTTAAAACAAGTGCTTAAAAGGTATGTCTGTGACAGATGAAAAGATGGTTGCATCAATCAACATTAATTTCTAGGTTAATTTGATTGGGAATTTGGGGGAATGTGTGGCAACTGGCAGCCAGCGGGATCACAAAAAGATTTGTTCATAAAGTATGCATGACAAGTTTGACATTGGTTTTCATTTCTTGCTATGGTAGGAGATTTTGCTACAAATAGGGGTTGTTGTGCTCATTTTTCTCAAATTGGCTTAGCACTCTGACAAACACTAAGGGGCAATTGAGACTCCTTTGTTTCTAAATTCCACGAAGCAACAAAACACTTTTTGTAGTGAAATCACTGAGAAATGACTGAAAGGGATAATTGTGTCCAAGCACCCGCTGGTGCTCCAGGTGGTGAAGGGTGTTTTGGGCCCAATATTTTTGCTAGCTACCCACAAGCTCAGGGGGAATTCAAAAATACCCGCCATGTTTCTGGAAATGCTTGTGTGCATAGGTCTCTCAAAAGCTCGGGGGAAGAAGCTATGCCAAATAATTTTTCCACACTCTTTGTTGGAAAATATTGACGTGGAATTGGACAACATCAATGGAAATTTAATGACCCCTCTACCATTGCACTGCTACAGGGCTCGTGGGAATGAATTTTTGGTACCAAAATTTCCCCTAGTTTGCTCACTAGACCATGCAGCTCTCAGAAACTGGTGGGGGGAGATTGACCAGTGTATCTATTTTCTTTTTGCATGCGGCTGACATTCTCAAAGACTGACCGAATGGTTTGGTGAAGGTGTTTGTGATGGTGGAAGCTCTCGACAAGGAAAGGTGGTCTTCAAACGAGGAGGATTGGGAGTTGGGCACTGGTGAAGAATGGGTAGCGAATGACACCAGGAGTTGGAAGGAACGAGCAAATTGTCTTGCCCATAGTGCCTGCAGTGGTGATTGTCTAGTGATTTTGAATGCAATCAATGTCAAGAAGACCAGCAAGGCTAGGTGCAGCAAAGCCCAAAAGACCAGCACGGCTGGCTGCAACAATGCATAATCTAGTGTCTGTGGAAGGTCATTTTAGTTTGTGATGGTTTGTAGTCTGTATAAGTGTCTAGTGTCAATCTGTTCAATACTTGGGTCTTTAATGTTTTGTGGAAATGAAGGAATGTAAAAAATCTTTTTGATTAATACAGGGTGCTACCTGATTTAGCATCTATTTAAGTTTTTAACTATAAAAAAAAACATGTGCTTAAAAGGATCCTTTAGTATCACAGGATTTAACACTAGTTCCTTAATATTTCTTTAATATTTTGCACCTTGCTATAGTTCCTTCGACGGTTCTGATCGTTCCTTAATATTATTTTGGTTGTCATGACTTTAAGTGATTTAATAAGTAATAAAATCTCAACCATTGATTTCTAAAAATCTAACGGTTCTAGTGTTATTCTGGAGGTTTTAATTTGCAAGTCTAGTGCTTTAGAGATTTACTTCTATATTGCAACTACAACTGTCCATCAAAAATTCATCGAATGGTCATGGTTATATTGATTTGTGCTAACATCTGGCTACAAATATGGAATATCCTTCGCACATATTTCCTTCATTACTTTGGTCCAGGGATTCAATTATTTTATAAGGTTGATAATTCAGCCTTGTTTGGCCTTTACATCCTTTGTGTAAAACATTCTTAAGTTTTTAAGCCCTGGTCCTACGGTCTTCCTAAGCAGTCCCTCTCTTAAAACAAACTTTATGCGCGTGCATAATTCTGCCACTTAAATTCTTCTATCGCTCATGAGTCATCGCCAAAATCCTTCAACCCATTGGGTTCATTACCGTGATGAGCGAAGAGCCTTGATCTCGCCACCTGTCCACATCTAAAGGTTCTAGTGTTATTCTAGAGGTTTCAATTCGCACATCTAGTGCTTTAGAGATTTACTTCTGGAATGCAACTATAGTTGTCCATTGAAAATTCATCGAACAGTCGTGGTTATATTGATTTGCGTTGACATTTCGCCATTGAATTTTTTATTAGTTTGAGATTATGCTAATTCACCAATATTTTTTCTTATTCATTTGAAAATAGGTTTAATTCGCTAATGAATATATTTTTTTGGTTTGAAAAAAGTTTTAATTGCCAACAATTTTTTTCCTCTGTTTTGAAAATAGGTTTAATTCGCCAATGAAAATATTTTATTGGTTTGGAAATAGGTTTTAATCACCAATGAAAATATTTTATTGGCTTAAAATAATTTTCAATTCGCTAGGATTTTCCACAAACTTCTAGTGATTAGAAAATATTTTCCAATTGAGATTTATTTTTTCTTCTGAAAAACAAAAAAAATTGCCACTAAAATTAATATTATTATCTGGAAGTATACAAGATTCGCCAGGATTTTACACCTTCACCGAGAGGGGAGGGGTCTTAAATTTATCCTTGGAGAGAAATTGGTATCCTTTGGATACCACAAGCCATGTTTCAGAGTTCCCTTCAAGTATTTGAATATCCTCTTTATTGCTACCACATATGACTCTCTGGGATCTTCTTGAAATCTAGCCACAAGACAAACTACATGCATGATATCTGGTCTAATAGCAATTAGGTATAGCAGTCCTCCAATCATTGATCTATAATTTCTCTTATCAACCTTAGGAGATTCATCATTCTTTCTCAACTTGCAACCAGTAATCATGGGGGTACATACCGGTTTAGAGTCTTCCATTCCAAACTTCTTTGACATTTCCTTGACATATTTTGACTATGAAATGAAGATACATTTTTTTTTTATTGATTTGTATTCCAAGAAAGAAATTCAACTCCCCAAACATTGACATTTCAAACTCATTTTTCATTTGTTTTGAAAATATCTTACACATAGCTTCATTCCCTCTAAAAATTATATCATCAACATACACAACCACAATGAAGATTTGATCTTTTTCAATTTTAAAGTAAAGATTGTTATATGTGGTACCTGTATTGAATCCTTGTTGCAACAAGTACCTTTCCAATCTTGCAAACCAAGCTCTAGGATCTTGTTTGAGTCCATATAATTCCTTCTTCAATTTACAAACCATATTAGGTTTGTTTGATAACTGAAATTCTTCTATTTTTTCAATGTATACCTCTTCTTCCAACTCACCATTCAAGAATGTAGACTTTACATCCATTTGATAAAATTTGAAATCCTTATGTGCTACAAAAGCCAAAAACATCCTAATAGCTTCCATTCTTTCCACTGGAGCAAATGTTTCCTCAAAATCTATTTCGTCCACTTGTGAGTAGCCTTTAGACACAAGCCTTTCTTTTTTCTCACCACTTCTCCATTCTCATTTAGTTTATTTTGGAATACCCACTTAGTTCCAATCACATTCTTGTTTTTTGGTCTTGGGACAAGTTCCCAAGTCTGATTCTTCTCAATCTACATTAATTCTTCTTCCATAGCCTTGATCCAATATTCATCTTTGCATGCTTCAATCACTGTTTTAGGTTCAACTTTAGAAAGTAAACACAGGTTCACATGTTCTTCTTCCATAGAAGCCTTTCTTCTCTTCAACACACCTCTGCTCTTGTCACCAATGATTTGATCTTTAGAATGATTCTTCTACACATACTTAGGAGAATTATGAATCCTTTTCGGAGTTTCTTCCTCTTCAACCCGTGCTTCTTTTTCTTTACCTTCATCTTTTTATTCTTCTTTGCAAGAGGATTTATCTGATTCATATCCATTTATCATCACTAAACTTTTATGTAAGTCTTCATCCACTTTGACACTTGCAATTTCAACAATATTTTTTAGCCTCTTGTTGTGGCACTGGTAATCTTTTCTTTTTCTGGAATATCTAAGGAAGATACCTTCATCAGATCTTGTATCAAACTTTCCTAAGTTCTCTTCATCTCTCCTGATATAGCATTTGCTTCCAAATACTATGAAATATTTGATAGTAGGATTTCTTGCATACCATAATTCATAGGGAGTCTTTGAACTATTTGTTCTTGCTTTTGGTCTATTAAGCATGTTGACTATAGTATGAATTGTTTCTCTCCGATAGACTTCTAGTAGGTTCGCTTCTTTCATCATTGTTCTTGTTACTTCTTGAATAGTCCTATTCTTCCTTTCAACCACTCCATTCTACTATGGAGTCCTAGGAGCTTCCAAATGTCTCTTTATTCCATGATCTTCACATAAATTATTGAACTCATTGGAGGTGAACTCTCCACCACTGTTAGATCTTAAATATTTGATTTTCATATCCATTTAATTTTTAACCATAGCTTTAAATTCCTTAAAATTATCTAGAGATTTTGATTTTTCTTTGAGAAATTTAACCCATCATTCTAGAATAATCATCAATTAATAACATGAAATACCTGTCACCTTGAAAACTTCTTATTTTTTAGGTCTATAAACATTTGTATGCACCAATTCCAAAGGATTGATAGTAGATTGTTCTTTGACTTTGAAACTCTTTCTAGCTTGCTTTCCAATTTGACATTCTTTACAGACAACATTGATAGCCTTTGTAATTCTTGGCATATCTCTCACAACTTGAACTGAACCGATTCTCGTTATGCTATCAAAATTTAGGTGACACATTCTTCTATGCTATAACCAACTTTCATTGATTTGAGTCATAAAGCATTGACCATTTGCACCCTTCAGCTAATAAACATTTCCATTTGTCCTTCTTCCTGCAGCAACTAGAGTTCTGGGTCCTTTTCTGATCTCACAACCATCATCCTGAAACACAAGGTTATATCCTTTTCTACACATTTTTCATACACTTAGAAGATTATGTCACAAACCCTTAACATAAAGAACACCATCTATATTATGCTTTCCATCAAAACTGATTGAACATTTTCAACATATCTTAGCAGATGTAATGAATCACCAAAATTAACAAGACCTCCTTCAAATTTCTCAAGTTTAACAAACTTACTCTTATCACTAGTCATATGATTTAAGCATCCACTGTCAATGATCCAAAACTTCTTCTCCTCTCTAGCATGAAAAACAGTCACCGTAGTTCCTTCAACATTATCACCTACTTCTGGAGCACTTTCCTTCATACATCTTTAGAGTTAGCAGAATTAGTTCCAACATTTAGATCCATGAACAATCACTCATTATCTTCATCATCTGGATAATCAGATTCATCATCAAATATACTGAAATATTCTTTAACATAATAACTTCTCTTAATCGATTTACCCTTATTCTCCTTATTTTTATCATTTGAAGCTTTGACTAGACATCTTGAAGCATAATGACCTATATTTCCATAATTGAAACATTTGAAAGGTAACTAACCTCTATATTTTCTAGTACCCTTTTTCAATCCCCTCACAAAGTTTTCCTCTACATCATGAAGATCATCCTAATCTAATTCCTCATTCTTCTCTGTTTTTCTAGCTTTGAAAGTAGTCTCATTATTTGTATCACTTTGACCAAATTCTCTCAGTTGAAAAGTAGTTAAAGCACCATAAAGTTGATCTCTAGTGTACTTAAATCCTAAGCTTCCTTAATAGCAGAAACCTTATGACTATAAGTTTTAGGAAGATTTCTCAATACCTACTTTACTACTTCATCTTCATCAAGTTTTCCACCAAGACCTTTGATGGAATTGATAGTTTCATCCACTTTGTGCATGTAGCCAGTAATATATTCATCCTTTGACATTTGCATGTTCTCAAACTTGATCTTCATCTTTGCTTTCTTTACTTTGTCATCTCCTTCATAGATACTTTCCAACTTCTTCCAGATCTCATTAGAAAATTTATGATTCATAACCTTCACAAGTTTTGTATTAGAAAGACCACTCAAAAGAGAATGCCTTGCTTTTCCATTGTTGTCATAAGCCTTGATCTCATCATCAATTGACAGTCCATTTGTAGGCATAGTATATCCAGCTTCAACAAACTTCTAAACTTCAAATCCTATGGATACAAGGAAACCTTCCATCCTAGTCTTCAAGAATGCATAATATGATGCATCAAACAGAGGATCCTCCTTCTTGTGCGCCATCCCAGATCTACCTCAAGAGGTTAAGCTTTCTTCTAAGGAACCTTGCTTTGATACCAATTTTTGAATGCACAAGACAAATGAGAGGGGGGGTGAATCAATTGTTCATTAAAACATCAAGCCCTTATTAATATTCATATCCACATTAACCTTATTAGATTTTAATCTATTCGAGTGATTTAGCATGCAAGCAAATAAAAAAAACTGAAATACAACAACACCATACACAACAAAACACCAGATTTACATTGAAAGCCTAAGAAGGGAAGAACCATGATGAGGATTAGCTCACAATATAAAGTAATTTCAATACCAAATAAAATAGGCTCACTTCCGGAGGGCTCACCACCCAAATGAAAGAAGGGCTTACTGCCATATTACCCAAAAAAAAAAAAAGACTGTTACAATGAGAAACCCATCTTAGAGCAACAAAAAGGATCCACCACTGCATCACTAGAACATTCGTAGCCTCTCTAAAGAATGTAGACACCTTCTATTCACTTCTTCTAGTAGTCTAACACATTAAAGCTCACACTCCATTTCACACTTTCAAACTTCACATCACATTTCGCGTTACTCACACATCATACATTAATCCTTCATCAATTCAACACACACACACACACACATATATATACGATTTACAACTTGAAAGCAATCTCCAAGGTCAGCTATGCACCCCAAAAGTGAAAATTCAAATTATTTTGACACCAAGACATTCCCACAATGGAAAGGAATGAAGGAAGACCGCATCACACCTTAACTCGGTCCTAAATCTACACATACACGCAATTCCATGCTTCTACAAACACCGAAGAGAATATGTAATTAGTGTAAGCACCCAAGGTTGGTTGAACCTGTGTAAACACCATTAAACATTTAAGTACATTCTTCCTTTGATCCAAAGATGACTCACATACCACAAACACACTCTTGAACACAATTTGGAACATTCCATCAACACCCTAAAATCTAACAAATTCCTTCACAACAACGATCACTAAAAGAATATACTCATCTTGTACAACCAGTTAACCTCTCACATATTGTAACACATGAATTCAACCTTGTGGAACACCAAATAAGTAACAAATCTGACTAAAGATGGCTATGAGCAATATAAGCACGCTTCCCAATTCACAAGACCAAAAACCACACTGCGGAGAAATACAGAGCAAAACCATTTCTCCCAGATATCACTACTTTCATAGTTCACACACTGGTGAACACAACTTCTTCTGCACAACAATCTAGAACAAGAGTCTCTACATATAACACATTTTAACACCTTTGATCAACATATCTGAACCGCATAAGTCAATCTTCAATACAGAAGAAATGCAAAGCAAAAGAAAAACACTACTCTTCCACACAGAACACCTCTTTGACACACTCTCTCCTCTTTTATTCAAATTTTCTCAAAAGCACTTGGAAACCAAGCACCACAAAGATCATCTCATCATCTACAACATTTTCTCCTTACAATCAAACAAACTGCAATACAACAACTCAACCATACTAGAGGTTGAACAACCACAAACTCAAGCTTGTCAAGACAACATTAGAGGTTGGCAACAGTGAGACTACTAATGGCAACATAATACAACTAATCAAATAATCTCCAAGGTTGAAACTAATACAACAACATAGATTTGTTGACATCAATGACAACACAAACTTCCAATAAAGTCTTCCAAGTCACAAGCATTATTGGCTAGTGAGTCTAAGGTGTAGAAAAAATCAAGGAATCTTCATAAGAAGCAAAATAAGAAAAAAAAAAAGCCACATAAAGAATATGAATCATCTCCCTATAAAGGGGGATCATCTAAGAAGGAGAAGCCTACATGTGCATATTACAAGAAATCGAGGCATGATGAACATCAATGTTATTCAAAACAAATTGATGAGTTGAAGCATCTTCTTAAGAAGGCTCAAATTTCTTCTTCATCAAAGGATTCATCTTCTTCATCATCAAAGTCTGATAGAAATAAGGGCAAAGCACTTTTGGTTGTTGTATATTTTGAGTTAGAGAGGTGGATACTCGATTCAAGAGCCTCACATCATATGGTTTCATCAGAGAGTATGTTCTCTTCATTTGAGACATGTCCATCACCACACATTTTGATGGAGAACAACACATATATGTGTGTTTGTGGGAAGTGATCCATTGACATGGATGACAGAGCATTCAATGATGTTATTTATGTTCCTTCATTGTCAACCAATATCATTTCTATCTATCAGATCACACATGGTGGAGCAGGAAAGAGTGTTGAGTTCACACTTGATTCTATGATAATCCAAAATTTGCATAGTGGAGATATAGTTGCAATTGGGGAGGATGATCACCAATTTTGAGTCTACACCTCACATTGTTCTCCTACTATTAATTCAACAGATGTTTACATTGAGGCATCTAGTGTGACACTTTTGAGGAGATTCAATATGCTCATTTGAATATTGGTATTGTTTCATCCACTGAGGATCTTATGGCATGTGTTGATATTCTATCTCCTTCATCTACTGTTGTACCTGAGGATGCTTGTGATGCCATAATTTTGGCTCCTTGTGATTTAGTGCAATAGGACAGACATCGTCTTCTAGAGATATCTACTTGGGAAGAGTACTTGACAGACATTGTTGGTTTGTTTTGTGAGTCTCACATTTCAGATTTGGGAGACATCACTGATTGCATTCATCTTCTCTTTGATGGAGATGATCCTTCTTTAGTTGTTGTGAGGGAACACTCTGGCCCTCTTATTCATTCTCTACATGATCATTCTTTGTAGTTTGATGTGAGTGTGGATACTTTTGGAAAACATTTGGAGGAGGCTTCTTTGTCTTCAGAGGAGGTATCTTTGTCTTTGGATTGTGTTCTATAATCATTTCTAGGAGATTCTAGATTGTCTTCTTCGATAATGTGGCATAGAATGCTTGTTTGGAGGGTGACATCTTTCAACATCAGCATGGAGACACTTGAGCATTCTTCAGAGAAATCACACATCATCCTTCTTCCTGCATCTTCCTTTCAAGAATGGGAAGACATCCTACATACCATCTTAGTTTTGTTTCTTCCTAAGGGGAGGCACGTTGTTCGACAGTTTTGGATCATCTTCACCATTCAATGTCGAGCTTCTACCATCATTATAGGAGCCTCTACATTGAGGGGGGGTTGTATCGTCTATCTTCTTCTTCTCTCTTATGGGGGGACTTTTTCCTCGAATGGGGTTTTTTCTTTCTCATGCATCATTGAGAGCATTTTGTTTTTCATCTCTCTTTTGGGGAGGAGTTTTATCCCACTAGGTTTTCTCCTTTTCTTTGTTTGTGAGAGATCACATTTGCATTTGTACATGGGTACCTAAAATGGCCTCGTATCTGGGACCCATCCTTGTGTCTTGTGCATAATAATCAGCTACTCCCTAAGTTGCACTTAAGGGGGGGTTTTGGTGTAAATAAAGTCTTATACCTAGTTAATTCATTATTAGGGGACTTGGGGGACTTATTTACATGTTAAGTTTACTTATTTCCTAGGAGGGAATCTTTCTAGAAGGTGTTAGTTGTCATTAGATCTTATCTTATCTTTTGACTTATAACACATGTGTCCTAGGTAGTTATGATATCACATGACATAGGATTAAGACACTTGTCATAATCATGTTTAATCCTATGTCTCACCTTGGCTATATAACCAAGTGGTCTCATAACAATTATAATTTTGAATTCTTGAATAATCAATTCCATTGCAATCTTGAGCATCGCATATTGATCTCTCTTATGCTTTCATGAAGTGCCTAGATCTTGGGTGGCTATAATCTTCAGCCAAATGTTGCATGGTGTAGAGTTATTCCATACCAACTCTTACAATTTTCATGTTCTTTTCCACAATGAGAGTCCCTTCCCTTGATGCAATTTGATGTAAAGGTGTAACTAAGTTGGGAAAATAAGAAGGAATAAAATTTCTCATAATTTGTGTAGTCCTTACAAAACTCAATTTTTGTAACGCTCTTTGGTGAAGATCAATTTACATTTTCTTCAATTTTAGATGGTTTTGTTCTTAACTATCCTCCTAATACAACATGTTCTAAATAAACTAATGATTCTTTCCCAAATTCATGTTTCTTTTGTAGTATTTATTTTTTAAACTTTGCAAGACTTGTTTAATATAGATAAGGCGTTCTTCCCAAGTTGTACTATAAATGAGGATATCATCTAGATAGACTATCACAAAACTACATGTAAAACCTCTTAAAACACCATTCATTAATCTCATAAAAGTTCTAAGTACATTACTCAAACCAAAAGGAAGTAATAACGTTTCATAAAGGCTGCTTTATTTTGAAAGTAGTCTTTGAAGTGTATCTAGACTTAAGTTCCAACTTAGTAAAATGTTGAGCATGCTTTAGTTAGTCCAGCAAATCATTTATCCTTAAAATATGCTAGCTATTCCTAATGGCGATTCTATTAATAGTTTTATAATTACTATGTATTCTCCAATAATCATCATTCCTCTACACCATCACCATGGGTGATCTACAAGGTGAAATACAAGGGAAGATAATAGCTTTCTCCAGTAGCTTTTTAAGTTGTCTTGATCTTGTTTCTCTCTAGTAGTTATTGCTAATATAATATGATGTTAGATAAATGAGATTTTAGTATGATTTGAATCTCATGCTTTACCTCCCTTCTTGGTAGCAATCTCTTTAGTTTTGTGGACACTTCTTGAAAATATGAAAAAACTTCATCCAAGACTTTCAATCTAGAGTTAGTCATAGTAGAAATTCCCAATCCATCTTCTTTCTTATCTTTAAGCAAAATCAAACAAAAAAAAAATAGTTTCTTGAATCAACTTAATGGTTTAATTAACTTATCATAGCTACTTTTAGTATTTCTTTGGTGTCCTTTGATTAAGTACTTAATTTCATCCTTGACTCAATTTTACTTGTTAGCTTTTCCATGGAAATAAAATATCTAACATCAAGGTAAGGACTACCAAGAACAATATCAAATGTATCAAGAGGAATCATGTTTGCTTCCATCTCATCTATATACTATGTATACACCCAAATTCAACCTTACACCATTATCTTGTATCTCTACACTCTTTTTTGCTCATCCCAATGGGTATGGATGTGGTTTTTCTTATGTCTTTAGACCAAGGATTTTTTTATTTTTTTAAAAAATAAGATTAAATTATGAACTAGGATCTAACAATGCATTTACTCCATTCTTATTAATTTATAACTTCAAACCAAAAATTTTGTTTATATCTTTCATTAGTGTTCGTGTATCCAAGTTTATCATCAATATCCAAACTATCTTTATTATCAACACCATCATCTTGAATGGTTGGTATAGACTTCTTAGATTCATTTTTTCTCTTTCCCTTGTTTTTTTATGATGAAATTCAAGATAAAGCTTCCAACATTTTGAATTTATATGTTCATCTAACTTACAATGACTACAATGCGTCTTTGTGTCCTTTTTATCTTCTTTCTTTACAATAGTATTAAATTTCTTCCCTTTCTAGCTACTTTTATTTTTAACTTTATATTTGGAAGACTCTCCTTTATACCCCTCTTCTCCTCCATGTAATAAGATTGGACACATGCCTCATCAAGTCCTTTGGATTGGTAGTGACTACCCTCATTCAAATGTGGGAGTGGAGCCCACTAAGATGCTTTTTTTAATCATGTCCTCCTCATCTAAATCCATGCCATTTATCATGGCTCACCAATAGAATTTCATAATGTAATCTTGCACACTTTGACCATTTTCTTGTTCATAGTACTAGTACACCAATTTGATCTTTTGATTCCCACGAGAAAGAAATTCCTATAGGTTAATTCTTTAAAATCTTCTCATTTACTAACAATAGGTTTATTTCTTTTTCACAAATTGCAACATAAATTTCCCACCATACAAGAGCCATACATCCAAGAATTCCACTTATACTTATCCATCAAAATATTTAATTTCTATTTTTGTTTTCACTTTAAATGAACTTATGTTTTTTTGCTTTCTCTTCATTTGGTTCTTCTTCCTCTTTAATGTCATCTTCCTCACTACAGCAAGTGCTTTTACTAAATTGCCTTTAAAAGATTGTTCTTACACCATTTTACCTTGTTGCAAGGACAAATTCTATTGTTGTTGCTTTAACCATTGCTATTTTTTATGATGCCTTTCGTGTGGCCTTCAATTGTGGTCACTTTTATATTTAATTCTTTCATGGCTGCTTTTTGAGCTCTAGTAGAAATTGCCATACAAAACCCTTTACAAGCCTATGATTCCAAAGCAATCATGGTATCATCCAGACACTTTCTACTCCATGTTTCCTATTCTCTGTTTGTTCTTGCATCTAAATTCACTTTGCCGTTCCAAGTTTTTTTTACTTTAAATACATTTTCTAAATCCGTTTTGGATCGCCAGTTTTTATGCTATACAAACTTTCGAGGCGTTAGTCATCATTAGATTCAAGATTTCGACTTGTACAATTTTGATTGCTAACAAATTTATAATTAAAGAACAAAGTACCAGGGATAAAATCTCCACAATGAATGGTATCATGAATAGTCTGCCAAACTTCCAGATGACAATATAATTACAATGTTTGGATTTGGATGTTTGGCAAGAATAATATGAGATTAAGAAAAATGTTTCATGAACTAGACAGTGAAAATTTTGCTAAGATACTTATTGATAATTCATATTAAGGCCATCCCTTACCATCCACAAGCCAATAGAATTGTGGAGGCATTTGTGAAGAATTTGGAGTTAGTTTTGATTAAAGTGTGTGATATCAAGAGAACAATAATAAAACGAAAAGAAGCTAGCAATGTTGGACACTGCACCACTTTCAAAAGATTGACAGAGACTGTTTGTTCAGGTTAATGAATGGATTGGAGGCAGTTGCACCTCAAAAGTGTGTTTTTCCAAGTCAAGGTTAGCAGTCAAAACTAGAATGGACAAAGAAGAACCACTAAAAGAGAGGTTAGTTGAGTTGGGGAGGTTAGAGAGGAAAAGGTTCATTTAGGCATATAATCAAACGTTTTGAGAAGCAACAAGAATTTGAATCACAAGATTTGGTATTGTTATATGATAGTAAACACAGGCAACTGGTAAAGATTAGATTAGATGGCCAGGGCCATGTATCGTAGGCCAGATATTATCTTTAAGAGAAATCAAGCTAAAACTACCATTCGAAACAATTGAAAATGGTTATGTTAATTCAAGGCTCACCATCCACCATGGTTACTAAGGAAAGAACAATAACTAGTTTGAAAAAATACAAAAAGTACAGCAGTTTTGGATTAAAAAGGAAATGAAAGAACAATTGGAAACAATGGCATGGAGACGTCATTCAATTAAAAATGGAGGGAAAATACATGTGGCTTGGTGAAGGCGGGCAGTGAAAACCATCAACTGCGAAAAACAAGCTGAAGGGAAAAATTAAGCATATATAGGTAGGGCCATAAATCATAGACCACATATCATCTTAAAGAACAATCAAGCTAAAAATACTATAAGAAACACTGTAAAATGGTCATGCTAATGGTGCTCAATTGAAGGCTCGCCATCGCCATAGTTACTAAAGGAAAGAACAAAGAAATTTTTGAGAAAACAGGGCAAAAATAGAGCAGTCTTGGATTAAGAAAGGAAGTGAAAGACCAATCACAGTAAAAAGAAAAGAAAAACTACAAAAACGGCTCCAAGTTGAAAACTGAAAACAACAGCTTGCAGATGCCTTCAAGTTAAAATTGGGTGGCTTGGTGAAGCAGGGAAGTGAGCCTGAAGGAGCAATAAAATTAAAGTAACACTCATTAGCATGAATCTATAGAGAGAAATCATACATGGTGACATGAAATAGACGTGTACAGTTCATGAAAAATGGGTAGGCTGAGGGTAAGGCATATGAATGAATAGAAAATAGTCTAGAAATGTATCACATAGTATACTCCAAAGAGGAAAGAAAAAACGAATGTGATCAGATAGACAGAAATGTAAAATGTAACCTACGAGTAGGTGAGAGCATGTATAACATTAAGGCAGCATATGAATATTGGTCATATAGAGGATTATTTCTTTAATGGAACAGAACTAAAAAATGTCCTCAATTTTGATTAGGATGAAATATCCTTATAAAAGGGTCAAATGCCAAGGTGTAAAAGCACAAAAAAAAGTGAAACAAAAAAAGCGATGTTCATAGCAGAGAATCCACCAGTGCTTATGTGTTTATTTTATTTGGTGGTGCAATTAGTTGGATGAGTAAGTGACAGACTATGGTTGCTTTGTCCACTACTGAAGCAAAGTATATGGCAGCTACTCATGCTTGTAAAGAATCTGTTTGGCTTAAGAGACTGTGTTCAAATATTGGAATAAAACAAAGTGTAGTGACAATTTATTGCCACAGTCAGAGTGTGATATGTCTAGCCAAGAACTCGACACTTCATGTCAAAACCAAGCACATTGATGTACAGTATCATTTTGTTAGAGATATGGTCAAAGATGGTAGGGTGCAGCTGGTTAAGGTAGAGACTTTAATGAATGATGTTGATTCTTTAACTAAGCCTATGAGCACAGACAAGTTCAGATGGTGCTCAGAGACTATGGGCCTTTCGGCCCCAAGCAATTAAAGAGACGATGTTTACACCCTCACGTTGCTCTTGCAAGGTGTTCGACAAATGGGAGATTTGTTGGGAAAATGTCTCTCAACCTTACAATTATATGATTTATTGTTGATAGGATGTAATATATATATATATATATATATATATATATATCCTAGCTACACTGATAGGTGTATACAATGGTAGCATGGGGTGGAATTGAGGAGCAAAATCTGAGTGTGTTAACTTCTTCAGGAAAATCCTAAAATGGTCGACATACATTAAATAATAATATATTGTAAATCTAGACCGTACAAATTATTAGGTTTTAGATCTAATGGTGGATATTTTGTTGGCCTGTCTTGCCTTAGAATGTAACTCTATTTTATGAGGGTGTTGTAATATGACTGTGATAGAGAGAGATGGTGATGTATTCTGAGATTCTGATAGTGGTCATGTTGTCTCTTGATCTTTGAGTGGTGATACTTCTGTGAGAAGCTTGCTCTGCAAGTATATTGTAATCTTTGTGACTTCTGAATAATATATTGGGTAACTTTTGGAGTGTGGGGTTTTTCTCCCAAAAGGGTTTTCCCCACGTAAATCATTGTGTCATGGTATGCATGATATTGATATTATTTTTGTTTAAGTTTTTGTAACTGTTAACGATCTGATTTTTTTTGCATTATTCTCCTCTAAAGATTAGTGTAGAAAGTTGTTTTGCTACCTTAGCTTCCTTACAGACAACAATGCAACAACATAGATTTGTTGACATCAATGACAACACAGACTTCCAACAAAGTCTTTCAAGTCACAAGCATTGTTGGCTAGTGAGTCTAAGGTATAGAAAGAATAAGGGAATCTTGATAAGAAGCAAAAGAAGAAAAAGAACAAGCCACGTAAAGAATATGAATCCTCTCCCTCTAAAGGGAGATCATCTAAGAAGGAGAAGCCTACATGTGCATATTGCAAGAAATCAGGGCATGATGAACATCAATGATATTCAAAACAAAATGATGAGTTGAAGCATCTTCTTAAGAAGGCTCAAATTTCTTCTTCTTCATCAAAGGGTTCATCTTCTTCTTCATCATCAAATTCCAATAGAAATAAATGCAAAACACTTTTTGTAGTTGCAAATTTTGAGTTAGTGAGGTGGATACTTGATTCAAGAGCCCCACATCATATGGCTTTCAAAGAGTGTGTTCTCTTCATTTGATACATGTTCATCACCACACATTTTGATGACGAACAACACATTTATGCATGTTTATCGGAAGGGATTCATTGACATGGATGGCATAGCATTCAATGATGTTCTTTGTGTGCCTTCATTGTCAACCAATATCATTTCTATCTATCAGATCACACATGGTGGAGCAAGCAAGAGTTTTGAGTTCACACCAAATTCTGTTACAATCTAAAATTTGCATAGCATAGATATAGTTGCAGTTGGGGAGGATAATCACCAATCTTAGTTTACACCTCACATTTTTCTCCTAATATTGATTCAACAGATGTTCACATTGAGGCATCCTGTGTGGACACTTTTGAGGAGATTTAGTATGGTCATTTGAATCTTGGTATTGTTTCATCCATTGAGGATCTTATATGTGTTGATATTCCATCTCTTTCATCTACTGTTGTACTTGAGGATGTTTGTGATGCCACAATTTTGGCTCCTTGTGATTTAGTGCAATAGGACACACATCATCTTCTAGAGATGGCTACTTGGGGCAAGTACTTGACAAACATTGTTGGTTTGTTTTGTGAGTCTCACATTTTATATTTGGAAGACATCATTTATTGCATTCATCTTCTCTTTGATGGAGATGATCCTTCTTCAATTGTTGTGAGGGAACACTCTAACCCCTCTTGTTCATTCTCTACATGACCATTCTTTCTAGTTTGACGTGAGTGTGGATACTTTTGGATAGCAATTAGAGGAGGCTTATTTGTCTTCAGAGGAGGTATCCTTGTCTTTGGATTGTGTTCTACAATCATTTCTAGGAGATTTTGGATTGTCTTCTTCAATAATGTGGCATAGAATGCTTGTTTGGAGGGTGACATCTTTCAACATCAGCATGGAGACACTTGAGCATTCTTCAGAGAAATCACACATCATCCTTCTTCCTGCATCTTCCTTTCAAGAATGGGAAGACATCCTACATACCATCTTAGTTTTGTTTCTTCCTAAGGGGAGGCACGTTGTTCGACAGTTTTGGATCATCTTCACCATTCAATGTCGAGCTTCTACCATCATTATAGGAGCCTCAACATTGAGGGGGGGTTGTATCGTCTATCTTCTTCTTCTCTCTTATGGGGGGACTTTTTCCTCGAATGGGGTTTTTTCTTTCTCATGCATCATTGAGAGCATTTTGTTTTTCATCTCTCTTTTGGGGAGGAGTTTTATCCCACTAGGTTTTCTCCTTTTATCTATTTGTAAGAGATTGCATTTGCATTTGTACATGGGTACCTAAAATTTCCTCGTAGCCAATACCCATCCTTGTGTCATTTGTATAATAATCAACTACTCCTTAAGTTGCACTTAAGGGGGGGTGTTGGTGTAAATAAAGTCTTGACCTAGTTAATTCATTACTAAGGGAATTAGGGGACTTATTTACATGTTAAGTTTACTTAGGTCCTAGGAGGGAATCTTTCTAGGTGTTAGTTGTTATTAGATCTTATCTTATCTTTTGACTTATAAAACATGTGTCCTAGGTAGTTATGATATGTTATCACATGATATAGGATTAAGACCCTTGTCATAATCATGTTTAATCCTATGTCTCACCTTGGCTATATAACCAGGTGATGTCATAACAATTGTAATATTGAATTCTTGGATAATCAATTCCATTGCAATCTTGAGCATTGCATATTGATCTCTCTTGTGCTTTCATGAAGTGCTTAGATCTTGGGTGGTGATAATCTTCAACCAAATATTGCATGGTTTAGAGTTATTCTATACCAACTTTTACAATTTCCTTGTTCTTTTCCCCAACGAGAATCCCTTTCCTTGATGTAATTTGATGTAAAGGTGTAACTAAGCCAAGAAAATAAGAAGGAATAAACTTTCTCATGAATTGTGTAGTCCTTACAAAACTCAAATTTTTTAATGCTCTTTGGTGAAAATCAATTTACATTTCTTCAATTTTAGATGGTTTTATTCTTAACTATCCTCCTAATACAACATGTTCTAAATAAACCAATGATTCTTTCTTGGATTCATATTTCGTTTGTGGTATTTATTTTTTAAAATTTGCAAGACTTGTTTAATATATATAAGATGTTCTTCCCAAGTTGTACTATAAATGAGGATATCATCTAGATAGAGTATCACAAAATACATGTAAAACCTCTTAAAATATCATTCATTAATCTCATAAAATTTGTAAGCACATTACTGAAACCAAAAGGAAGTAATAACCATTCATAAAGGATGCTTTATTTTGAAAGTAGTCTTTGAAGTGTCTTCTTTCATTTGCACATGAATTTATCTAGACTTAAGATCCAACTTAGTAAAATATTAAGCATACTTTAATGCTGCTACTTGGTGGAAGGATGCTCTCTTAGATCGTCTCACAGTGGGTTCTCCTCCTTCGGAAGGTTCTTCTATGGAGGACGACCCTATTGGGAGTTTGTGTCTTGCATGGCTCCTCTTCCAGCTATCCCTTTCGTGGAACCATTGTTGCCTCAATTTGAGCCTGCCCAACCCTCGTTGAATGCCTCTGTTGGTCCTTCGATCGATCTTGTCTCCTCTCCTACACTGCAAACTCCCTCACTGCATGGTGGCTCATTGCCCATGGTGGCTATTGTGGATCTGCTTCTCTTGCCTTGCTCGGTGGACTTAGATTCATAGTCTTCCTAGTCTATTGTGCTGAGAAAGAAGAAGGGACTTCCAAGACCTATCACAACTTTGCAGCCTAGGGTTAAGGGATTCAGATTAGTCCCCTCAGATTTTGGGGTTGTCTAGTCCTTGTCAGTGGTTCAACAGTTGATTGTAACTTGTTTTTGTGTGTGGCTTGTCCTCTTTTCCTAGTTCATTCCTGGATTGAACTAGCTTCTTTTTGGCCTTGTGGGATTTCAATGTATAGGGTACAACACCCTGTAAATTCTACTTATTTTATCAAAAACAAATCATTTATCCTTAAAATATGCTAGCTATTCCTAATGGTGATTCTATTAAGAGCTTTAGAATTACTATGTATTCTCCAATAATCATCATTCTTCTACACTATCACCATGGGTGATCTACAAGGTGAAATGCAAGGGAAGATAATAGCTTTCTCCAATAGCTTTTGAAGTTGTCTTGATCTTGTTTCTTTCTAGTAGTTATTGCTTATATAATATGACATTAGATAGAGGAGATTTTAGTATGACTTGAATCTCATGCTTTACCCCCCTTCTTGGTAGCAATCTCTTTGGTTTTGTGGACACTTCTTGAAAAGATGAAAAAACTTCATCCAGGCCTTTCAATCTAGAGTTAGTCATGGTAGAAATTCTCAATCCACCTTCTTTCTTATCTTTAAGCAAAATCAAATAAAAACATTGGGTTTCTTGAATCAAATTAATGGTTTAATTAGAACTTATCATAGCTACTTTTAGTATTTCTTTGGTGTCTTTTGATTAAGTACTTAATTTTATCCTTGACTCAATTTTACTTGTTAGCTCTTCCATGGAAATAAAATATCTAACATCAAGGTAAGGACTACCAAGAACTATATCAAATGTATCAAGAGGAATCATGTTTGCTTCCATCTCATCTATATATTATGTATATGTATACCTTGGAATTCCTACTGCTCTAAAGGTGTAAAATAACTAAGAAACATGAAAGAGAAAATACCAAGGACACCTCAAGATTAGCCAAAAGAGTGGTTCAACGAAAAGGAATGCAAATAAAATGAAACACAAATATTTTTACCTCCCTTGTGGTTGATACCTCTTTGATTGGTCCTTGCTTGGATTGGTTGTGTGCTCCTTAGATGATTGTTTGAATGTCTAAATGCAAGATTCAATATGCAAGATGATGAGCAAAGATGACTAAATGATTGAAAAGGCTTGAGGATTCAAATGGACAGCATGTAGTTATGAGTGTGCAAAGTGTTGAGAAGGAAAATGGGCAGCATGTAGTTGCTCAAATCAAAAAGTGTTGTTGGAAATGCCCTTGAGGAGGGGGTATTTATAGAGAATCTTGAATTCTCTAGAGAATTCAACGGTCAAGATTGCTCCAACAAGGCCAAGATGAAGGGCTATGGTGGGTTGAGAACCCACAAGCCCTCACATCTTGACATGTGGAGGGTGAAATGGACAAGAGGATATGAGGTGGAGATGAGGTGTCAAGAAAGTACATGAGGTGGAAAAGGACATGCACCTTGGGGGTGAGGAGATTTCCACAAAAAGGATTTCTTGTCCCCAAATGGGAGTGAAAGGGACATTTGAGGAATTTTAGAATTCCTCAAAAATCTACATGGGAAAAGGAAAGGTGGTTGGGGATATAAATGTGAATTAAAAATTCACATTCATAGGATGTCTAGAGGATAAAAGGTGGGCTCCAAAAGGTGGGACTTGGTCACATGTGGAGATTGTGACAAGTCCAAGGTTGGTCACATGTGGAGATTGTGACAAGTCCAAGGTTCTAGAAGCCTTGGAAGGATGGAATGTGAATTAAAAATTCACATATAAGAGAGGGGAATCTAGGAAAAATAAAAAGGAATTAAAAATTCCTTGGAGAATGATTAGGCTTAATTAATAAGTAATTAGAGGATAATTAGGGGCTAATTAGGATTAAAAGCCAACTTGCAAAAGTTGGAGGATGTGACACATCCTAATCAAGGATTAGGCATGTGCACATCCTTAATGAAGAAATTAGGAGATGGATTAGGATTAGATGAAAATGACATGTGAGGAATTAAATAAATGTAATATTTATTTAATTTATTTGATGAAAAGAGGATTGAGGAGGGTAAGGTATTTAATTATTAATTAAATACCTTAGGGATTTGGCAGAATTAAAGATATTAATTCAGTAATAGTAATATTACTTAATTTACTCAGATAAGAGGATGTTTAGACGAAAAGTGATAAATTTGGATAAATTAATTGTCCAAATTTGGATGTCTACATTTTTCCCATCTTTGAGATGGTGTTACGAAGTAGCATCATTTCAAAGAATATTAAAATATAGAACCTAGAAGAAGATGGTTAGATTGGGAAAGATGCTTCACTCATCCAAAGGAGTGACTAGGAAGGGAAAAAGAAAGTAATGAAAATTAGGGCTGAAGGATGCCCCCTCGAGAGGACATGCGGGTTGAAGAGAACACGTGTGTGCTCTCGAAATAGATGATGTGATGCAAGGGGAAATGAGGAAGATGATGCAAGTGGATGGGTAAGAGAGTAAGTGATATGGAGATGGATGAAGCACAAATGGATGCAGAGATGAAGATGATGTTGCCCCAGTCAAGGTACAAGCCAAAATGGGTTGATGATGGATGGAGTATTGTCAATGAGGGAATTAAGGATCCCAAAACAACACGAGGATAGGGAAGGATACATCCCACTGAGTGGTATTGATGAGGGAAGGATACATCCCAAAACACCACTAAATGATAGGGAAGAATACCTCCCGCTGATGATGAAAGTGTTGTTGATGAGGGAAGGATACATCCCAAAACAACACCAAAGGGATAGGAAAGGATACTAATGGATGATGATGATGAAAGTGTTGTTGATGAGGGAAGGATACATCCCAAAACAACACCAAAAGGATAGGGAAGGATATCAATGGATGATGATGATGATGGGTCAAGGCCAGTAACGAGACTGGGGACAAGACCAAGGATATGATTAGATGATTTGGGCTAAATGGAATGGATGGGGATAGGATAGAGATGTGAGATAAGGATGAAG
Source organism: Sequoia sempervirens (assembly GCA_007258455.2). Classification (NCBI taxonomy): domain Eukaryota; kingdom Viridiplantae; phylum Streptophyta; class Pinopsida; order Cupressales; family Cupressaceae; genus Sequoia; species Sequoia sempervirens. The sequence goes on from VDFB02358134.1 coordinate 234,849,433, forward strand.
GATGAAATGGATGGGGGGATACATGCAAGATGATAGAATGGAAAATGAAATGCAATCCTAATACAACTTGCCATCTTCGGAGCACTGATTTTTGCTATAGCATAAGACACAAGACGCCAGGGTATGAAGGACCAAGGCGGGTTAGTGTCTAATGCATAAAACAAACACAATAGACAAGAAGGCTATCCCAATACCCCAAAGTCACAAAGACCTTGGTCGGGCTAGGTATTGGAGATAACCACAAGCACAAAAGGATGCCCCAGCATAACACAAGACCTCAGGGATCTTGGTGGGTACTATGTGGGACAACCAAGAAGACATGATCAAACAAACGATCAAGATATGCCCCTATGTGGACCAATCAAAACACACCATAATATAATAGATCATGGCAGCCTTGACAAGTGGTGATAGGGAGCTCAAATGATAAACAAAAACCAAAAGCATCAAAAGATCGCAATCAATTTCAAATGTCCTTTTCCATAGGATCAAGGGGATGGATGGGATTGACGAGGTCTGTTAGGAAGGATGCATCCTGTTGAGACCGATGATGGATACTAAGCTAAAAGATCGATATGACATAGGATATTCAAAACTGATTGGATTTATTGATACAAGTGGATCTTTTTGTTAAGAACCAGCTAGATAAGGGCATACCTTGATGACACGACACAAGGGAGACAAGACATGAGACTGACACAACCTAAAGACCTAGGGGCTCGGGGGCCGATCAAAGATTAGCCTTGCCTACGTGGCAAGCGAGAGCCCTCGTAGTTCGATAAAAGGCTGACAAGCCCGGCCAGGATGGAGATTTGATGGATGACCAAGATAGGATGGAGAACAGGAGAAAAGTGGACAATATAGATCGATGATGAATGGAACCCCGAGGGCGGATCAAATGATCGACCTTGCCTACGTGAAAGCGAGGGGCAACGTAGTTCGACAAAAGGGGACAGTCAAGTGATGGATGAAAGATGATGAGATAACCCTAGATAAGGGGTTAAAATAGTAGGCTGACACGACGAGAAAGAGATAGACCTGTTGGATTGGATTGGAAGGATTGGAGATAGTGATATATAAGCTCAGGGATGGGATAGTTATCCAAATCATCAAAGATGAAGTGGGCGAATGACATGCCATAGAGATGAATGATGAAGTGATGAACAATGAGATAGAAAAGATGTGCAAAAGAAGTAGAAGTGATGACGATAAGATAGATGACATTGGATTGCATGGGGAAAAGCCTATAGCTAGATACCAATGACAAGGTATTATGAGATGGGATGAGGGGAGAGGATGGGGGAGGAAATTTTTTGTTTGGGTGGATTGGATAGAGGGATAAGGATTTGGATGAGGAAAAGGTGACCAGATGGATAGATGAGTGATTCGTGGAACTAGAAGGTGAAGGGTGGGAATAGGTGTAAGATTATGTAGAATGAGTAAACGATTGATCAAGATTATGCAATGAGAGTTTGAAATGATAGAAGGAGGTTTGATGAATGAGTGAATGGATTTATTAGAATAGATGAATAGGACAAAATTGAAGAAGATGGAGGGAGGGATCTTAAGACTTTGTTCGGTATCCAAAGACATTGACTGCAGATGGATGAAAGCTCAGATTAGGGGTTTGGTTAAGCTCAGATTGGGATGAGATTAAAGCTCAGATGAGGATTGGATTGAAGACTAGAATGATTGAAGGATATGGTTGAATTGATTCTACACCGAGTTCTGGGGCTTAAAGGGCGTAAGGTGTTGACAAGCAATTTTTTCCAAATTTGGCAATTTTCAAAAATTATCAAATTTTTCCATTTTAGGAAACTTCATGGTCATATGTTTGAGAGTCCCAATTTTTTCCAAGAAATACCCATTGGTGAGATAGGATGAATTGCCAACTAACATCCCAGATTCAAGATATGCATTTTGAGTTATGAGTGAAAACAATTTTTCAAAATGTTGGAAAAAAACACTAAATTGGGATTTTGAGGGTCAAGATGAAACTTTCAGGCCCCGAAAATGGGTCAAAACGGGGTCCAACAACTTTCAAAAAAACTAGTTGGAAATCCACTCGTTGTCGCGTAACGCAACTCCCCGTCAAATTTCAGCTCAAACGGACACCCGAGTAAAAAGTTATGGCCTCCGGAAGTGTCGGTGTAAAAATCAAAATTCAATTTTGAAAAATCGAAGACATGGGTTTTGTTCGCGGAGGAAAATGAGGAACTGGATCGGGATCAATTTTTTGAAAAAGAGAGAAAAAAAGTGCATTT